>CAOLHI010001299.1:0-401933 GCA_948474755.1 Ctenosaura bakeri
TGTGATGCAATGGGCAAGGCGCACTCTCTCAGCCTCGCAGGAAAGCCGTCGTGGAAACCGCAAATCATAAATATCTCCAAGGTTGCTGTTGAGTCAAAATTGATTTAAATTCTTATATATCGAGAACAACAACAACAACAATGGATGGATTTTAAGGACTGAGTTTTTTGAGGTGTCCTCCCAACTGAGCTGGAAAAGTAGGAGAGAGTGTTCCCAAACCAATACCGGATGTTTTGTTCCAAAGCACGATGGGAGCAGCCCAAGCCCGGCTCGCCGCATTGCGTCCATGGTGAAACAATACCTTCCACCGATGCTACAATCGACTTCCAGGTAGAGCTGGGGCCAAACAAAAAAAAGAAACCAGCAATGGGAGCCTCCAGAACAAGATTTTGTTCCTGAGTTTGGGTGCTAAGCAGGGTCAGCCCTGGTTGGGACTTGGATGGGAGACCACCAACCCCGACCCCAGGCACCAGAGGCCATATTTCCACCTCTGAGGATTCTTTGACTAAGAAAACTCTACGAAAAAGAGAATTATAAGTTGAAGGCACACACACACACACCTCTTGCAAAGATCCAATTTAAAAGCAGGAACATGTTAAGTTGTAAGCAAAAAAGAGAGAGAGAAATGTAAGGTCCTACACTTAGGCAGAAATAATGGAATACAGAAATATAGGATGGGGGACACGTGGCTGGATAGCAGTACGTGTGAAAGGGATCTAGGAGTCTTCATAGACCACAAGCTGAACATGAGTCAGCAGTGTGATGCGGCAGCCAAGAAAGCCAATGCAATTCTCGGCTGCATCAACAGGAGTATGGTGTCTAGATCGAGGGAGGTACTGGTACCACTCTACTCTGCTTTGGTTAGACCCCATCTTGAATACTGTGTCCAGTTCTGGGCACCCCAATTCAAGAAGGATATTGACAAGCTGGAGCAAGTCCAGAGGAGGGTGACCAAAATGGTGAGAGGCCTGGAAAACATGCCCTATGAGGATAGACTGAGAGAGCTGGGTATGTTTAGTCTGCAGAAAAGGAGGTTAAGAGGGGACATGATAGCCATGTTTAAATATTTGAAGGGATGCCACGTAGAGGAAGGAGGGGGCTTGTTTTCTGCTGCTCCAGAAACCAGGACAAGGAGCAATGGATTCAAGCTGCAGGAAAGGAGATTCCACCTGAACCTCAGGAAGAACTTCCTGACAGTCAGGGCTGTCCGGCAGTGGAATCTGCTGCCTCGGAGAGTAGTGGAGTCTCCTACCTTGGAGGTTTTTAAGCAGAGGCTTGATGGCCATCTGTCGGGAGTGCTTTGAGGGTGTTCCTGCATGACAGGGAGTTGGACTGGATGGCCCCTGTGGTCTCTTCCAACTCTACATTTCTATGATTCTATGATTCTATGATTCTATGCACGCTGCATAATTAGCATAAAATGTAGTTTAAACCCTGCCGCTGTTTCAGAAAACCCAAAGTTTGGATAAAATTTAATGGATAAAAAAAATAAATAAGAAGAGTCGAACTTCCAACTTAACGCTAGCTGGCTTCAATCACACCCACAACACAGTTGCCGTTTCTCTCTTCTGCCCTCGTTGATCTAAGCAAATTAGCAGATTGCCTTCGGCACGGATGATTTGACTGCCAGGATTAACAATTCCTGAATTCGCTTCATCTCTATCTCACGCTTTCCTCCCAAAATCGGACCCAAAGCAGCTGAGATTTGACATTTGCAATTTGATCCTGGAAAAGAGAGGCTGTCAAAGGGAGAGTCTCCTTGCATGGCAGAAAGGGACTTTTGGACTGGATTTCGCCCTGAAGAGGGTCTCTTCCAACTCTAGAATTCCTAAACAATCGGCGATCCAAGCACTAAAAGCCCTCATTTGCCATCTGCCCAATGCTGATGCTGCCAGAAATATTCCAGTCAGAGGATGAGGAGAAAAGTAGGCAGGGCTCAGTAGAGCACGGAATACTATAAAAACGGAGCTGCTTTATTTGTAGGTATGTCCCTATATACATTCGTCCCTAACGAGTGCCCAAATGCCATTTCATAGACTCCTAGAGTTGGGAGGGACCCCCGACGGTCATCCAGTCCAACCCCCTTTCTATATCCGGTACCCAAATTTGCTGTTAATGCTCCAAACATGAGTGAAGAATACCTGTACTTCATTTCAGTATAGTTCTGGAATGCAAAAAAATAAAAATAAAAATAAATATATAAAAATAAATATTTCGCACCCATTGAGTTCAGGAAAATATTCGCTTTTTGCCAAATAAGTTTTGTTTTTCCTTGCCTGAGGCATCTAAATGTCTTGGATCGTCTCTGACGCAATTAACATTTCCAGTAAACCCTGCAAACAAAAAGCCAAGCGCCTCCAGCACCTAACGAGGGTGTCTGGCTTTGGCAGATGTTTCTGCGGCCTTAATTCTTCTTAACTCTCGTTATTGCTGGAACGAGACGCATTTATTAACGCGCTTGGCATGAGAAGGTGATTCACGGGACTGATTTTTCCCGCTTGGTTTCTTAAACCTCCTCTTGCAAACCCAATATTTGGCCTTTTCCCCCATTCCTAGAAATCTCTAGCAATTTATTCTTTTTCAAAAAATAGGTTGGAAGGACTCCCTGCACTGTTGAACATACAATAAAAATATTAATTTGTCAAAACTTTTGCGGTTTTGGGAGCCCTGTGTTTTGTTCTCATCCCAATTTGGCCCGGATTGGATTTTGTATTGGGAAGGCAAGGTGGCGAAGGAGTGCTACAAGTTATCATAATTATTACTATTATTAAGATTAAGGCCTTCAGAAGACAAAATGGCTGCATTCCATGGGGATCCTTTGGATATAAAATTTCCGATATAAACCTACCTTCATCCCTCAATAAATGGTCTTTGCAAACAATAATTTAAACAGGCAATCCCAAACAATCAGGGATCCAAGCAAATTTCACGAAATTGCTTGGATCCCAGATTGTTTGGGAATTCTAGGGCTGGAAGAGAACCCAAGGGCCATCCATCCAAACCCATTCTTTTTCTCAAACCTGGAGAGACAGACAGAAGAAAGAAATGGCTAACACCTGAAGGAACCGGGACTGGTGCAACTTGCCGGTGCCAACTTTGTATGTCTGTGTGTCTGCGTTGAAAGATAATCCCTCCGTAGCTGACGCAAAAGGACGCCATGCCAGGAGGAACTGCTCCCATGTATGTGTGGGACAACACAACTCTTGCCATCCATTGTTTCCTTTCCTGCACCCGCACCGAAGGGTTGTTGTTGCTGTATCTGACAGCACGTCTTCCCAATTTCCTTGCTGCATTCAACAACAGATGCAAAACTTTGCTAAATTCACTTAAAAGCACTTCATGTTCGGACTAAAATCAGGAGTGGATTCAACACACCCCTCCCCCTTCTCCCCCAGGGATACTGGAACTGACAACCAACACCCCTGAGGCTTGCATAATTCCTTTTAAAAAAAATTTAAAAATACAAGTTCAGACTAAATCCAGGAACAGATTTTTTCCATCCCCTGCAGAGAGCCAGGAGCAACCTCCTCCAGGCTCTAGCATAACCCCCCCCCGATGTTGTCGTTGTGCGCCTTCAAGTTGTTTCTGACTTATAGTGACCCTAAGGCGAACCCATCATGGGGTTTTCTGGGGCTGAGAGACTGTGACTTTGCCCAAGGTCACTCAGTGGGTTTCCATAGCCAAGCAAAGAGGAACTGAACCCTGGTCTCCGGAGTTCGTAGTCCAATGTTCAGACCGTTAAACCATATTCATTCCCCATAACCCTCTTATCCCCACCTTTAACGACTTTTAGAAATTAATTAACAACTCCTTTGCCCCACAAAATGAATGGGTAGGGCATCTGGCATAGGCTGGGCCCACACAACCACCTGGGGAGGCCACCAGCGGCTACTAAGTGGCTGACGTTAACTTAACACACAGAGAAAGAGAAAAAAGAAAATATTTGCTAAGGTCTGCTTGCTTTTCCCGCAGAAGTCACAGCGGCTCCAAACAAGACCCAAAACCCTTCGATTAATTTGCATACAAACGAGACCCCTCCCCTCTCACTCATTCACTCGCCAATTAATTTGCAACCAACCCCCTAATTAGCCATTTCCACCAGCCCTCGATTGCAAAAAAAGTTTCGATAAATTTCCCCTTTGCTGATCAAAAGCCAAGCAAAGAGCCAAATTAAGGGGAGGGGGGTCACCCTCCCCCAAACCCCATTAATCTCCCATTAATTGCTGCAAAATTTAACCAATTCTCCCCCCTCCGCCCCCCATTCCCTCCTTAATTAAAACCCCATCCTAATTCTCTTAAATGCAAAGGGGAGTGAGCAAACATTCATAAAAGTGGATTCAAGAAGACCCTCCCTCCAGATTAAAATTTTAAGATTTTAGAATTATAATTATTAAAATCTTAATATTTTTAGGTAAATCTGGGTGTCTCCTTCCCCCTCCCTGGGGAAGGGATTGTTTAATTAATTAATTTTTAAAGAGGCCCCCACCCAAATGCACATATTATTTGGGGTGGAGTTTTGGGAAGAAGAGGGGGGGGAATATCCTTTCTCAGCTGCAGCCCCCTCCCCAAATGGCTCTGTGCACACTCTTTCAGCTCCCTTCCCTTGCAGGTAATTAATGAGATCTCGTTAAACCCATGTGATGGAAGAGGGTGTCCAGCTTCATCACAAGGGGGCAACAGAAAGGGAGGGTGAGTAAATATTAAACGAGGAGGAACTACATCTCCCAGCCTCCCTGAGTTCCCCATTTGCCCCTCCTGAAAATATTAACACCCTTTTGAAGCTTTGCATCCACACAAACCCTGTTCACGACCTGCAAAAACCAGCCAAAAATCCAAGCTAAGAGGACTACAAAGCCCATTCGGAGTGAGGGCAAACTGCCTCGCCCTCGCTCCGATTTGGCTTTACGATGGTCTATATCCATCTAGATACAAGATTGGCACTACATAGACAGGAAGGCGACTTGACTTAAAAGGAGGCAAGTCTCACTTAAATAATATTTTTGGGGGTGCCCTTTGCACATCAAAAGGAAGCCCCCCATTCCTATTGTTCTTGAGGAGACCCTTTTAAAAACCTTTATTTCCCCTTTATTAGGAGTGGGAATATCCACATTTCCACCCAAGTTCCAACTACAGCTTCCTTTTCCCACTGTTCCAAATTGCAACGACAACCTCCTCTTATTATTATTTTGGGGACATATGGAAGGGGGCTGAAATAAGAGTATAAGGATTCTGCCCCCCTAAAAAGGTTGCAGGGGTCCCTACAGGGGTATTTCTCTCCCCCCCCAACTTTACTGGTTTGGGAGGAGATGCGTGTTCCCACGTTCTCCCAGACGCGTGTTTATCCTCTACTCCCCCCTACCCGGACCTGCTTCGCCTCCCCTCCTCCCTCTCTCTTTCTCCCCCCTCTCTCAATTTTGGGGAGGGGGCGGCCCCTTTAAACCTCGGATCTTTCCCACCAGGGATAAGAAACCCATCTCCAAATCTGAGCGTGGAAATCCGGAGGTCTGGCGCTTGGGTGGGCGACCTCTCCTTCCTCCTCCTCCTCCTCCTCCCCCCCAGGCTAGCCCACCTTGCAGGGAGGGCGGAAGGAGAGGACCCTCCCCCAAAATTTTCAAACCACCCCCAACCACCCTGAGCAGGGAAATAAAGGCGAAGGGAGAAAGAGGACCCGGGATGGTTGGGAAGGACCCTGTCTGAACGGGCGCTCCTCCAACCTCAGGCGGCAGGGCTTCTCAGGCGGCCAGGGGAAGGGGAGGCATACGGACGGGACGGTTTTGGGGAAGGGTCTCCGCCCCGCGTCCCCTTCCCTTACCCTCCTTTCCCCCTTCTCCAGTCGAGTGCGCAAAGGAGCTCGCCTCGGGTGTTTCACCTTTCTTCTTAGCCAGACCGTCTTAGGGGCAGGTTCGCCTCTCCCCGAGACCCCATTCACACGTACCTCGCCCCCCACCCTAAAGACACGCGTCTTCTTTCCCCCTCCCCCCTCTCCTCCCCCCTCTCCAATTTTTGGCTCAGCTGCTGCTGCTGCTGGGCGGCGGCTTCTCCTCCTTCTGCCTGCCGTCCCGGCTCCTCCGGCTCCTCCTCGCCGGCAGCCCAGCCCAACCTAGCCCAACCCGGCCGGGTCCCGCCCTTGCCCGCCTCCTCCTCCTCTCCCTCCTCCTCGGAGGCGCAACAGAGGCGCCCCCTGCCGGCCAGGCGCGGGAGGAAGAGGCGCGGAGCTGGCACCAAAATTGCGCACGGAGGGCGCACGGACGGAACCAAACTAAAGCGCGCACGGGAGTAGTAGTAGTAGTAGTAATAGTAGGGTATCCAAAGGGGATGGGGGCTTTACCTCTCCTCCTCCTTCCCCCGGGACCCCCAACCCCCTTTTTCTCAAAGGAGGGGGTCTTTCCCCCCTCCCTTTCCCCCAATTTTCTTCCAAAGAGTTTGAAGTTTTGGAGAGGGGCGCACGAAGGAAACCAAAGGGCGCACGGGAATGAGGAGGAAGAAGAGGGTGGCAAAAGGGAGAAGGGGCTTTACCTCTCCTCCTCTCCCCTCCCAGGACCCCCTCCCTTTTTTCTCAAAGGAGGGAGTCTTTCCCTCCCTCCTTCCCCCCCCCAATTTTCTTCCAAAGAGTTTGGAGAGGGGCGCAGGAAGGAAACTAAAGGGCGCACGGGAATGAGGAAGAAGAGGAGGAAGAAGAGGGTGGCAAAAGGGGGAGGGGGCTTTACCTCTCCTCCTCCCCCCTCCCAGGACCCCCTCCCTTTTTTCTCAAAGAAGGGGGTCTTTCCCTCCCTCCCCCCCCCAATTTTCTTCCAAAGAGTTGCAATTTTGGAGGGGCGCGCGGGAATGAGGAAGGACAAGGAAGAAGGTATCCAAAGAGGGTGAGGGGCTTTATCTTCCCTTCTTCCTCCCCCCCAGGACCCCACCTCCCTTTTTTCTCAAGGGAGGGGTCTTCCCCCTCTTTCCCCCAGTTTTCTTCCATAAAGGTTGCAATTTTGGAGAGGTACGCTTTCCCTTCTCCTTATGGATGGAACAACCGAGAGGGACACTGAGTGGGTGGGCTAGGTAGAAGGTGGGCTACCACTTAGCTTTGGACCAGAGAAGCCCACCCCCAATCCCCCCCCCAAAGGCGAAGAAACCAAGAAGGGGCGCATTGCCTTTCCTCTCCTTCTGTGCGCCCTTGGAGATTTGGGGTGCGCCTCCCCGCCTCCCCATAACTTTTAGGAGGCAGTTGGGGGGAAATTTGGGGAGAGAGACCCTCCCCCTCGGTCACTTTAAGCCCCCCCCTTTAAATAGGACAGGGAATGGCTCCAAATGCCAACATTTTTTTCTCTCTGCAAATATAACCCACCTTTGTTAAGACTTCTCTCTCTTTAACTACTGTCTAGGAACCAGATTTCAGGGACAGACAAGAAGATGTAACTTTTTTTACTCCCCCAGGAAGTTACTTGGCACGTTCCTTTTCCTTCAGAGGGGGTTAATCCTCCTGAAATTTGTGATCATATTTTTAAAAGTATTTTCTTAGATATATAATACTGCTAATAATAATAATATTTAACTGGTTGGGGTTTTTTTTGGATAATACTTCCCAACAGGAAACTTAGTAGACTGTAAATCCCCAAATCGCTTTATATTATTTACCCAACTTCATGCAAATCTTGTGTATTAATAATAAATTAAACAATGTCCCAGCTCACCCCGCAATCTGATTTTTTTTTTCCTTTTCCGTTTATGTTGGATCTCCTCCAATTTCGTGCCACACAGAGAGGCTGATATTCAGAAAATATTTTGATCGCCAGATAGATCTCGGCTGCGGAAAAGTCTTCCCAGCTCTCACTTTATTGCAACAGCCCTTCGTGGCCGTTCTCCCAACCCTGATGCTGCTAAAAAAACCTTCCAACTGGTCAGAGAACGAGGAGCAAAAGACATGATGTATCAGAAAATTAAAAAAAAAAAAGCGCCTGTAGATTTCCACTAAGTCTCCAACTTTAGGGAGATAAAGAGGCTAGGATATATTTGGGAAGGTCGTCTCTTAAGGACCACATTTACCCATGGACATTTCCTTGATGATCCTCAAAGGACCATAGAGTTGGGAGAGACCCCCCCAAGGACCATAGAGTTGGGAGAGACCCCCCCAAGGACCATCCAGTCTGACCCCCTTCTAAACATTCCCTTGGAAAGATGACCGCCCAGCCTCTCTCTCAAAGGAGGAGGAGACTCCACCATATTTCCAAGCTATGGTAGATAAGGCTACACAATTATGGGGAATAACTTTAAATAAATAAGCAAAATAAAACCTGAGGCTTGGAGGGGACACCCACGGGCCATCTAGCCCAACCCCAAATTGTGAGGGGTTGTTTAAAAATAATTTCGTACGTAATTAAGCCTTAATTAGAGCGGGGTCAGGGATATGGCTCCCTCCCCCCTCCCGGGTACATAACCCCTCCCAAGGTATATACTGCAACTCCCATTATCCGTGTGAGCCCCCGCCGCGGCCTCGTCGTTCTCCCCTGGAGTCCCCTCGCCTCTCCGCCCCTCCGCCGGCCTCGCTCTCCTCCTCAGCTGAGGCTCCGCGCGCTAGGCCACCCGAAAGAGGGAGGGATTACGACCCGGGAGGGGGCGGGCTCGGCCTCTCTCGCTCTCTCTCTCCCCGCACGAGGGGGGGTAGGCCCACACTCTGGCTCGGGTAGCCGTTGCTAGGCAGGATCCGTTGCTACGGGCGGAACAAAGATATCCGTTGCTACGGGCGGAACAGCGCAGCGGCTTTTGCGTTGGAGCAGTGAGCGCTATGGTGAGTACTTAGCTAAGGATTTGAACTCTGCACATGCTCAGGAGAACTCCTTTGTCTTCATGTTTTTACGCTTATTAGCCAGGCAGGAAGGAGCCGTGGTTATGCTTGGCTAAATAGGCCAGGCGGCAGTGGGGTGTGTGTGTGTGTGTGTGTGCTTTTAGTCACAAATTGCGATTGTTGAAGGCAGAGCGTGGGGGAAGTTTCAGTTTGAAGAGTGCAACTCCCAGAATCCACAAGCATTTTTCTGTATTCACATAGGATATAGCCATGAGCAATGGCTCTGCCCCACTGTTCCAGACCTCTCACTCACCCTGCCCCTTAACCCTTTCCTGGACTGGGTACTTGGACCTGAAGGGAAGTTAGTTTTTTTGTGATAACAAATTTAAAAATGTATTCTCTCCCCTTCATCCTGTCCCACAATAGCCTTTTTTTTACGCATTTTGTGCTTTTTAGTCAGCCCAACACTGCTTTGTGGATTTTGTTGTATTTTGCTGCAGAATTATAGAATCATAGAATCCTAGAAATGTAGAGTGGGAAGAGACCCCAGGGGCCATCCAGTCCAACCCCCTTCTGCCATGCAGGAACACCCTCAAAGCACTCCCATTGACAGATAGCCATCCAGCCTCTGCTTAAAAACCTCCAAAGGAGGAGGAGATTCCACCACACTCCGAGGCAGCAGATTCCACTGCCAGACAGCCCTGACCGTCAGGAAGTTCTTCTTGAGGTTCAGGTGGAATCTCCTTTCCTGCAGCTTGAATCCATTGCTCCTTGTCCTGGTCTCTGAAGCAGCAGAAAACAAGCCTGCTCCATCTTCAACATGACATCCCTTCAAATATTTAAAGATGGGGAGGCGATTCCCCTGGACAAGAGAAAGGAGAAAAATGTGCCAGGGTGCCATGGAAAGGTCAAATTATTTCATATCACAAAGGGATATCTAGTGTTATCAAAGTTTACGCTTAAATCACAGTTACAGTGGCATCTGCTGCCTCGGAGTGTGGTGGAGTCTCCTTCCTTGGAGGTTTTTAAGCAGAGGCTGGATGTGTAACTGTGATTTAAGCATAAAGTTTGATGGCACTAGATATTCCTTTTGATATCAAATAAGTTGACCCTAGCACATGTATTTGAAATTTTATCCTGTTTTACTTTCCTCCTCCTAGGCATCTAAAGGGAAACTGGAGAAAAAAGTTGTAGGTCCTGAGAAGGGCAAACTCAAACTTCCAGCAGTGGCAGGTGCCCTTCCACCTGAGGGCATTACTGAAAAGCATGTGAGTAGTGGGGGGGTCTGTCTGTCATTTTAACAGGGAAAATAAAAAGCAGCAGCTTCTCTGAGGTGATCGTGTTGGGAATCATGGCAAGTAGTAATAATAAAATAATAATAATAATAATAATAATAATAATAATAATAATAATAATAATATAAGTGCTGTCCTGGAAACTTCTTCCAATATTTGTCCTCGTTTGCAGGTACAGGATCATGAGATCACTTGGCAGCTATCAACCGAGAATGCACACATCAGTGAACTGATGGAAAACCACAGGAAAGCGACAACTGATATCAAGAACTACTACGAGGAGATCATTCTGAGAAACCTGATGCTGATCAGCAGTCTCAAGGTAAAGACTTTAGTTTAAAATCATTGGTCTATCTAGTCTCTGGAGCAGCAGAGAACAAGCTTGCCCCATCTTCTTCAAATATGTAAACATGGCTTTCATGTCCCATGTTAACCTTCTGTTCTTCAGGCCTAGCTCTCTTAGCTTTGACCATTTTGGTTTGAGATTTATTCCTTCTTGGAATATAGGAGGAAATAAAGGAGATGAAAAAGCGAGATGAAAAGCTGGAGAAAGAAAAGGACAATCTTGTTGAAACAACGTAATAGGCTGGCGGAGTTGCTTCAGGAATCCCGTGCTCAAGTGTCCCAGCTGCAAGGAAAACTGACCCAGTACGAGGATGAGGCAATTCTGGTAGGTCCCCATACGTTCTGTCATCTTGGGGACAAGAAAGAACTTTCTTGGGCGCCTTTTGGCTTCCTGTAACTTCTTCCTTTCCCTTACCGCTTGAAAGCCACGGAGAGGGAGCTCAAAGGCCTGCAGCTGGAGGATGAACTTTTGCAGCAAAGATTCAACAAGGTGGGGGTCAAACTGAAGGGCCAGCGGGGTGGAGTCGTTTGAGTGTTACACAACCACTCCGGAGACCAGGGTTCGATTCCGCACTTGGCCTTGGGGCTGGCTTTGGTCACACACTCTCAGCCAAGAAAAGCCCGTCTCCAGGATTGTTATCTAGCATTCAAATCAATACACCATGCTGGCTGTTACAGCACTTTTAAGACTAACATTTTTATAGCCTGAATTCTCATGGGTTTTGTGTGGATATTTGAATGCATAGCTGCTCATGGCATCATAAAGCTGTCAGTCTTTAAATGTCAGATGGCCCTTTGTTTTGCCACAAACACACACACACACACACACACACACAGAGCTCCCCCTTTGATGAAGGCTTTTGCGTCGAGTTTATTTTGATGCTCTCTTGCTTTCTACACTATACACACACACACACCCAGCACCCGGCTGGAAATGGATTTCTTGTGCTTGGCAACCCCAACTCAGAATATTCCATCCACAAATAGGGTGGGATTCCTCCTCATATTTAGGTCCATTGAGTTCAGAACTGATCCTGTTAGCTGGTTTTTGTAACATATTTCCAGGGCTTGAGGTTGGATCCCATGTTGCTGAATTCCCTGTTTCTTGCAACCCTCTTTTCCTTTCCAGAAAAGGCATGAGGAATTGTATGAAGCTTCAGCAAATTGATTGGCCTCCAGACAGTCCTGAATCAGTAGGAATAAATAAATATTATTTATTTAAACTTTTGTTTGTTCACCTTTCTGCTTTCCAGGGCTTCTAAGGTGGTGTACAGCAGATTTTAAAAATTATTTAAAGATCCATGAAAGCAGTTGTAAAAAGAAAACTTTGAAAGCCCAACACTGTCTGGTGGCGCAGTGGTTAAATGCCAGTACTGCAAGCCACAAGGTTGTGAGTTCGATCCTGCCGGGCTCCAAGGTTGACTCAGCCTTCCATCCTTCCGCAGGTCGGTAAAATGAGTACCCAGCTTGTTGGGGGCATGGATAGAAAAATGTATCGAAATACATGCTCTTTGTAAGTTGTTTGCCGTCTTGATCCATATGGAGAGGTTCGGGATACAAAAAAAATAAATAAAATAAATAAATAAATAAATAAAAATCCAAGGGTCATTTGGAAAAGTGAAGCCTCAACCAATTTGCGAAAAACTCCATCTTGTATAACTATTAGCAGTGAACAACCTTTTAAAAGAAACAAAGCAGTGGCAAGCACAATGGGGCATCACAACCATGGTTGCTTACACAGGAATTCAAACTGGACTGCTTGGATGGGCAAAATGGATAGCTTTCTCCCATATTTGAATGTTTAAAATACCAATTCCTATCAATTCCTATCTCTCACATTTATGAGGAAATCTGAACATTTGGGTAAGCACTTAGAAAAAAAATTATCCAATGAAACTGTTGGCCTTTTCTAGACTTCACAGATCCTGTGGCTATGAGATCCATGTAACTTACTGATTTTTAAAAATAAGTCAGAAACAACTTGAAGGCACACAACAGCATCAACTACTACTAGTACTACTACTAGTAGTACTACAAGTGTCTCTGCTGGAGACTGGCTTTTGGAAGTCTGTTTCATCCCAAACATTTTGACCCAGATCTGATCTTGGGAAAAGTTGTTTTTTGGACTACAGCTTCCAATATACCGAAGGCAGCATGTCCAATGGGGATGCTAAGTGGAGATTCTGAGACTTCTGGTATAAAAAGGAACTTTTTCAAGTTCTGGTCCAGATTTGGTTCTTACAATAGAAGAGAAAAGGAGATAATTTTTGGTCTGAAGAATTCCTCCTCTCCCCTCAAAGTTCTTTGCTTTTGCACTGACAAAGTCAAAGTGTGATAAACATGTTTTTCCTTGTAATTCCACAACAACCTTACAAAACTAATTCACCATCCTGTTATTATTCTCTTTACTCTAAGGAGTAACAAAACAGTCATATTTCTGGTTAACGATTCTCTTTACTCTAAGGAGTTCCCAATGGTTATGTGAATCACATGAACCACAAACATGAATATAACCTGTTGCATTCAGGGCTTGGCCTATAGATTCCTGTGGGTCAGCCGGTCTTGGGACTCTGGACTGGACTGACAGACTGCTCACTCTTTGATTATATTGCCAACTGCTGGCTTTGAACTGCCTGCTGATATGAAGTTCTTCTTGTTTGGAGTTCTCAAATGACAATGGGAAAGAGATAAGCTGGCACTGAAGATGAGTTCTTCCAAGGTGTTTGTATTTAGGATGCTGTTGGTGTTCATGTTAGTGCTATTGCTGCTTCTGCTGCTGCCCAAGGTGTTAGGCAAGAGACCATTTGCTCAGTGTTCCATCCAGGACCATCCTTCTATTATTCACCAACATTATCTCTCAGGATACTATATCATTGCTGCCATTATGCCTCAGGTCTTCTTGTTTTCAAATAAAGTAAACTTTGATAAGCATCCGTCTTGGGAACTAGATGGCTATTTGTAAGTGGTTCTGTTTTCTAACCACATGCTAACATTTGTGAGGAGTATGTTTCCAATTTGACCTACAATGTTTATTATTATTGCTGATGATGATGATGCCAGTGTTATTATTTCTACCAACATTATTACCCTCAGTAGTTCTATGTTGTGACAGTTGTGGGGGGAAATCTAATATCCATTTCCCCTTTATGCAACGGAATAAGCAGAACCTTAAAATAGATAGATAAATCCCTGAGCAACCCTGCAATGTTTCCAGGAACAGATTGTAATGTTGTTTTAAGGTGCTAAACAAATATAAGCCTCATAAATTAGAATTATCCAAAGAGAAGTCAACATCTAACAGCATCCAAGATTGGGCTAGGAGTTTTCCTCCTGTTCAGTCAAGCCAGATTCCCAAGTCCAGCTGCTGTGCTTCACAGATTTCTTCACACATTTCTCAGACTGCAGGCATATCAGTGAACAATTTGTATCTATACATCCAAGAGAAGTGAAGTGAATGTCCTAATCTGCAGAAGATGTACTATTCAATGACATCTGATTTCTACTGCAGATTAATACCAGAGTTCTACCAGCATGTTGCAGCCTTGGCATTTGCTGTGGAGGAGTTCAATAAAAATAAGCAAATCTTACCTAACATCTCCATGGGTTTCCACATCTATAATAGCCACTTCAGTTCAAGCTGGACATACCTGGCCTCAATGGAAAGTCTCTCCAGACGGGGTAGATTCATCCCGAACTACAAATGTGACCCTGAGAATGTGCCAGTAGCAGTCATTGGGGGACCTAACTATGAAGTGTGTTTTGACATGGCAAATATCCTGGATATATACAAGATGCCACAGGTAAGATGTGCACCCAGAACAAACTGTAAACCCTTTCAGGTCATGCATTTATCCAGACCTAAAGGGAGAAGAATATAAACTGGACTTAAGGCTGCAGGCTAGTATTTGAGGAGTTAGTTATTCACCATCCTTCCTGAAGAGAAAGCACCAGAACATCAGGTGACTAAGTTTCAGTTCAGTGTTCTGTCTGATGTGCCTTTTTCATGGATCTCACATCCCTTAGTTCAAAATCCAAAAATACAGTATTCCAAAATATAGTCCACAACACTTCTTCTGAAGAGATCCAGTCTCAGAAAATCTTCCCAGGTTGGTTTTATGCAATGTGTCTTAAGCAGATCTTGCAAATAGGACTTGTTTGGACTACAATTCTCAGCGTTCCCCAAATAGCAGGGCAATCCATGTTGGCAGGAAAATTCTGGGAGTCGTATTCTAAATGTAACTTTTTCAAGTTTTAATCCTACTCATTCAGTTGAAAGTTTCCAGGCACTAGAATCCTGGAATGATTTGCCTAAATTCATTCATAAATGCCTTCTATATGCCAGTGGTGAAGTCCAGTTCATAAATGAAAGAGAGATTGGAGGTGAGGGAATCACCTCTACTTCTTTGTATGACCATCTCTGAGAACATAACATGTTAGCAAAAAACTTAACAATAGGAGCTAATAAAAAAGGGCAGGCTTGGGAATATGGACGTTGTTTGTAGCTTCATCTAGCATTATGTTTTTGTTACAATCCTCCTTCTTGTTTTCCTTTGGATTACTAATGCTATGGTGTGGACTTAGCACCACACAAGAGCATAAGCACAACATGTTTGCAACCAGCATCTCCTTTCAAATCATTTATAACAAAATTATTTCCACAGCTGCATTTCTGTAATTCTACTACATGAGCATCCATAAAGAAAAAAAAAACTAATTTTGTGTGTGTATGTGCGTGTGCATGTGTGTAATCTGGATTCAAGTTTAGTTACTACTTTATATCAATTTACTTCTCATCTCTTTTCTAAAACAATATATTTTGTTTAGTTAATCTATGGCTCTACTCCCACAATTGATAGCAGCATGCAAACTGTTTTCTTCAAGTGGATGTTCCCACTTGGGAATTACCAATATGATGGGATTCTCCACTTGCTCCTGCATTTCAACTGGCAATGGATTGGAGTAATTTTTGTCAGTGATGACAGTGAACAGAGATTTGTACAGAATGTTCTTCCTGAGTTTGCCAAGAGAGGTATTTGCTTGGCTTTTTTAGAAAGGTTCCCCACCATAACTTCTTCCGCTGAGCTTCAGGCAATGGTACAGGAAGGTTTTGCAACATTCAACATTGTTATGAGAAGCACTGTCAATGTTGTGGTTGTGCAAGGTCAACTTCAAACCATTGCGTTAATGAGAGTGATGCCCCTAATTGCGGAAGAGGATGCAAAAATCTGGATTCTGACAGCTGAAATGGAATTCACATTACTTTCCTTCCAAAGAGACTGGAACATACAATTCCTCCATGGTGCCATATCCTTTGCAGTTCACTCAAAGGACCCTTTAGGGTTCCAGCCTTTTCTTCAGACAAGAAACTCCATCTTGGAAAAAGAAGACAGATTTTTAAGGATTTTTTGGGAAACTATGTTTCTCTGTTCCTTCCCTGATGAATCTGTAGAGAAGGAAGATGGAAAAACCTGCACAGAAGAGGAGAAGTTTGAGTCACTTCCCACATTTTTTTCTGAAAAGAGTATGACTTCCCAGAGCTATAGCATCTACAACGCTGTCAGTGCTGTCGCACATGCTTTGCATGCCATATATTCATCTAGACCCAAAGCTAGGACAATGAGGAATGGCAAAAAACAGAACCTTTGGAATCAACAGCCATGGCAGGTAATCAGATTAATGTAGAAGGCTTTACTGTAAGTATGCATAGAACTATAGCTCTTTGTCCGCATTGAAACCTGTCTCATGAAGAAGGACAGGTTGCTTTGGCTTCCATTTAATTAGTTGTCTGTGTTAGTGAAACAGGGGTTCTCACAGATATGGTGGGTTCCCTGAATATAAAAAGAAACCCACTTCAATATGTGGAGAAACAGGCCTTAAAATAAAGAGAAACTGAAAAAAACAATGACAGGATAACACTCAATTTGTTCAGCAGCCCCAGAGGTGGAAAGACTATTTAAAATTATTCTTTAAAAAAGGTTGAAAAATGTGTTTCTCAAGTGTTTAGATAACCTAACAAGAAGAATCCTGAAATGACAAGAATGTTCACAATTTGGGAATTCTTCCCAAAATGCATATATGGTTATTTTGAGCAGAAAGCAACATTGTTACACTTTAAATAACATTCTATGTACAGAAACTTCTACAGCCTATGAAGAAAATGCTGTACTCAGGAATTATTCCTCACAACATGCACAGTATTTTCCAACCCACACCTACAAGCAAAAACATTCCCTACAGAAAAAAAAGCTACCAGTGTGGAAAATGTTGCATTCTGTGCATAAAGACAAAGTGTAAATTTTTACATAGAATAAGTCCCAAACTGGAAATAATCACTGAAAACTGTACAGCTTTTTTTTAAAAAATGTCACAATGGGGAGAAAATGTGTAAAATACATTTCAGCAGAAATTTAGCAAGGAATTATAACCCCGCTTAAGAGTCACAGAATCCCAAAGACAATTGCACATTGTTTGGTAGGGGAAAAATGGAGGCAGGAAGAGGGAACTCACTTCTTTGTTTTTACCCTCCTTTTTGTATCTAAGAGGAGGGCATTCAGCCAGCATTGAGAAATTTTTATAAGTCCCACTATACTTTGCTGTATTAGTGCAATGATAGGGTTGTGGACTTCCTGAAAATTGAGATTTTTCCTATATTTTTCCTGTGTTCTATAAGACCTTATTGGATTTCTATTATAAAAGCCCAAATGTTATTCCAGTTGTTAAATTGGATCCAATAGTTATGAGTGGCTTTGTTTTATTAAATTATAGTTTAATTTGATGGAAATCAAAGGTTTTATTTATTCGCTTACTGGTTTGTTGACTCTTTTCATTATTTCTGTAGGGTGTAAGGAGAGTTGGAATTCTGATTCTGATTAACCTTTATTAGGCATACTACAACATATGCATTTACAATAAAACTTCAACAATCATTTTTAGAAAATTTAAGCCATAAGTTTGTTGCCTCCACCAGAAAGTTGGCCATTAGCCTAGTAATATGCGGATTCCGATCTTCCAATAAGTATTCCACTGATAACCTATCCAGACAGATATTTCTTTACAATAACCTCCTTAACAATGTTTTCCTTGGAATTATATATGATGGGCAGAACAATACAATATGATGGAAAACATCAGGAGCTTGAGCACAATGACATATACGATTCAGAAAAGAGATCTGTAGATATCTACCCTTAGTCACGTTTGATGGATGTGCATTCAACCTTGCAAGTAGAAAGGCCTTCCTTGACACCAACAATGAGAGTTTGAAAATAATCCAGAATCCTACCATACGAGGGGGGAATACCGAGCATCGACAGGGAACAAACCCTAGGAGGTGTTGGATATGACAACTGATATTTCCTCTCCGCAAGGCAGGCCCTGATAGTTTCAAGGCACTCCTTTTCGGTTAATAAGAGGAGAGAATCCATATTTAAACCCATAGACATTATTTTGCTTTCACAAAATGTAGCCCACCTGGTGTAGTAAATGTCAGATTGAAGGAAACATAAAAGGCCAGATCTATTAGGCCTAAAATGAATCTTAAACCAAGATCTATAAGTCACCAGCCAAGCTTCAGTTTCAAGAGAATTCAAGCCCAATTCTGCATAAAGAGTCAGATGGTGTACACACGGGGGAACAGATAATATTCTCCTGAAAGAAAGTTGCTGCAATCGTTCAATTGCCTTATTAAAGGCTGGAATCCAGGTGAATATACTATAAAGTAGTTGTGGTCTTAATTTGGTTTTATAAATTTTTAAGGCCACCAGGATATCCTGGTTGCCTTTTTTATAGTAGAAAGATTGTACAACAGGCAAAGCTCTTTTCCCTGCCAGAATTACCTTATCTCTCTGTTTGCACCAGTGCCCGTTAAAATGGAAAAGGACCCGAAGGTAAACATACTTCTTGACCTGTTTAATTGTCTGGTTACCAATCTTCCACATTCTCGGGACAAATCTCTTAGAAAATACCAGTATTTTGGATTTATCAGAATTTACCTGCAGGTGACATTTATCGCAATATACAAAAAAATTTTTCAGGGTTCTTACCAAACCCACCTGAGACAGGGAGAGTACCAATGTATCATCGGCATACTGAAGTACAAATAGCAGCCGATTACCCAGCGAAGGTGGGTGCAAATCTACTGTGGCCATAAAGGCAGGTAGATCAGCCACAAATAGATTAAACAGGTGAGGACCCAGCACACATCCTTGTCTAACTCCTACACCTGAGTAGATAGGGTCTGTTAATAAGCTGGTTTCAGAAAATTTCACTGAGAGTTGGAATTTGAATGAATGGCATTAAAAAACTTTACTAAGACATATGCCTAAACTACAGGTGAGGGTAAAGCAAGCAGCAGACAGAATACAGTCTTTGATTATACTGGTAAAGCCCTAAAGTACTTCTAGAACACTCCAAACCTCAATGTTTTGTGAATTTAAAAAAGGCACGTTTTCTTGCCTGAAAATTGCAGAAGACCACCAAGAATGTGTAAACACACACACACACACAATAGCATTCCAATTCATCTACAAAAGAAACTCCCAAAGATCTCAACTACCCCCCAAATACCTCCACTTACCTCTATACTCTCTCTCAAACTAGAAACAAAAAGTGGCATGGCATCATTTCTGGTTGCCCTTTTGAAATAGGTTTTAGAAAGAAAACGGAGGTCTTTGAGCTTGCTTTGGGCAGGGTTGTGGCATGTATGAGTGTCTGAGGAAGGAAATTGGCCCCTTCTCCCATGGAGCTGCCAACACTTGTCTTAACCCCATAGGGAAGAAAAGAGTGTCAAGGGTAGGGGTTTTCATGGAAACTTTGTCCCCAGCGTCCTCCCATATACTGACTGTTCTTCATGTGGGATCCTATCACATGTGCATCAGATTCACAGACTGTATTTTTCCTCCACTCATTTAGCTTCACCGCTTTTTAAGAACTGTTTCATTTAATAATAGTGCCATGGAAAAGATTTCCTTCAACCAGAATGGGGAATTTGTAGCTGGATTTGATATCATCAACTGGGTTATATTAACCAATAGATCCTTTCTTAGAGTCAAAGTTGGAAAGATCAACCCACAGGCTCCCCCAGAGCAAAGGTTCACCATTAACGAGAGTGCCATGATTTGGCCCAGCAGGTTTAATGAGGTAAGGTCCACAGAGGTTATATTTACCTATTTTGTCAGTGTTAACCCTCCCCAGCAACACTAGCTATTCAAACACACTGAACAAACTATTATGCTGAACAAGCTATTAGAGAAACTAGATGTGACCAGTGGGATCCATGTCCACTGCATTAGGCTAAATCACTTCCAGAAGGAGCTCTTACCTCAGTTACTGGAAGGATATGAATGTGATCCTAAGGTAGCAAGCACTCCTAGTCACTAATCCCTCATGTAACTGAACACTTCTGTTCCAATTGTTCTGATATTATCCAGATTCTCACTTTATGGTCACAGGAGTCCCAGTTGCAAACAAGTATGTTTAGTAGATGACCAAGTAGAGAATCAGGTAGCAATGGTGGTGTTCGAAAATGGACTAGTAAAAAATGTGATGAACAAGAATCATACTGCTGCCAAGTAACTTGATTAACACTAACAAAAGAACATTTCTTTTTTTTTTTAAATTAAAAAGTTTTATTAAATTCTTGTTTAAAACATTGACATACTACAACAACAAACCACCACAACAACAACCACCTACATATATTGTACAATTGGACTATAAACTATATAGACAAACTGAAATATATCTAATGTATGTTTTCTGTATATCTTCATTCCCATTATTATCTATTATCTTAGTTACTTTGATCTTATATCTGTTAATATCTATTAATACAAATAATTAACAATTCATTAAGTTATTTAATTACTATTATTAATTACTAGTTATTTATGCTATTCATCAGTGTCTATAACCATTTTTCCTTACTTCTATATGTACGTCTCAAAATATTTAACAATTGACAATGAACAAACAATTTGATAAACAATAAATAGTAAACAATAGACAATACAATTATTATGTCATAATTACCTACTTTCATACTAACTTGTCCTCTTCATACATCTACTTACATTCACCTCACATATATGCTGACTTCTTTCATTTTCACCATTAGATAAATCACATAACTATTTTTATCATCCTGCTATTTGAATATAATTTCCCCTGATCTTTATATAATCTATATAATTTATATAATCTATATATTTTACTTACAATATTATCTACCTATTATTCTCTTATAATGAAATTAAATTATTATCTCATCTTATTATCTTATAGTCAAAAACCTCTTTTACTTCACTTCTTGTTATT
The DNA here is from genome assembly GCA_948474755.1 of Ctenosaura bakeri. NCBI lineage: Eukaryota > Metazoa > Chordata > Lepidosauria > Squamata > Iguanidae > Ctenosaura > Ctenosaura bakeri. The sequence continues at coordinate 20,722 of CAOLHI010001299.1, forward strand.
TCCCTGTTATCTCCTCTCTTTCATATAAATTATGAATTATAAACAAGCATACCATGCTTCCCTGAAATCAATCATACAGTCCTAGTATTGCGTGGTTTCCCCAGTATTCTTCCCATATAGGGTTTAAAATTTCCCATTCTCTTTTAAATGTACTATTATTTTTATTTTCTAATCTTAGTGTCAAAAGAACATTTCAATGTGCTCTAAATTCAGCAGATTTTGAATTAAACTTGAAAACAGTTAATAGATTGCCCACAGTCATTTAGGATAAAGGCAATGTTTCTGGAGACAGAGGCTCCATTATTGCAAATAGCATATGAAGGTATTCTATAAAAGTGCCCTCTGAAAACAAAGACATTATACCATATCAGCAAATCAGGATCTCTTGAGAATAATTTCATGGATTGAACAGTAAAAATGCAAACACCTGAATTCTTGTTATCTGTCATTTGTGGGCAGACACGTCCCCTTTCTCGATGTAATGAAAATTGTCATTTAGGCTATAGAAAGGCCAAGAAGGAAGGGGAGCCACCCTGCTGCTATGATTGCCTTCCATGTCCAGAAGGGAAGATCTCAGCCCAAAAGGGTAAGAAACGTCCTTTATATTATTCACAAACTATATCTAGAATTTTCTGGCACAGACACATAGAACCTTCCAAGTTATTTAAATTTTTTGGAAGTGAGTAATAAGATGATACTGTGTTATATCACAACAGAGGCATGTGTGTTCTTCTGTGTAGCACTTCATATCCTGGTGGGTTAGGCAGTAGAAGAATTATTCCATGTCTAGCAGAAACTGCTATAGGAGTATGAATCCTGATTTGATTCATCCTCCATTCTCATACAGAAAAATGGTCAGGGGGACATCTCCTCCAGATGAGATAGTTTGCTTGTTGTTGCTGGTTGTAGTAGTTTCAAGGAATATTGGTATGGCTTTTTGCAAGTATTGTTTGAACATTTATTTAAATTGTGCAACACTGGAGAATGTGGCCATTGCATATTTATAATCATAGTTTTGGGTGGATTTGTTCGTGTCTTTTCATTCCATCAGGATGTCTTGTTGTGACTGCTCTATTTAACCTCAAAAAGGAGGAAAAGCACAGCATTTTCATGCAGAATTTTGCCCCAAGTTGCCTTGATGCAATTTGCAGAAACAGTGGCAGAAAAAATAGCATTTTAGCCACATATCTAAAGCAAAATATTTCATGGAGAATGAGAAAATCCTCAAAGTTGGTTTCTCACCATAATGAGACAGCCAGGCTTCAGAACCGTAGATCAAAGTGATAAGAGATTCTTCGTGCCTCATCTCCAAAGAAAGATCATTTGCTTATGGATGAGGATAAACATTCCTTCTTCGCTTTGAGCCCAAGACCTCCACTGCCTGGAATTATAGCTGAAAATGGCCTTAAATCTAATGACTTGGAGAGGGGTATTTGGGTATTACTTGGGTATTAAAAATTGCCCTAGAAATGGATTATATTTTGTGAATGTTAAGCTCTAGATTCCTATAAAAAATGTTTTCTTTCTATTTTAGACATGGATGACTGTTATCCTTGTTCAGAAGATCATTATCCAAACAAGAATCAGGATGCCTGTCTTCCCAAAGATATCAGCTATTTGACTTATGAAGAAACCTTGGGGATCACTTTGACTACTGTTGCTCTTACCCTTTCTTCCATCACAGTTTTGGTGCTTTGGATCTTCAGGAAACACAAAGACACTCCCATAGTCAAAGCCAACAACCGAAACCTGACCTTTACTCTCCTCATCTCCCTTCTCCTCTCTTTCCTTTGCATTTTCCTATTTATTGGTCAGCCTAAGAAGATGACATGCCTCCTTCAACAAACAGCCTTTGGCATGATCTTTTCAGTGACTCTTTCTTGCATATTGGCCAAAACTACCCTTGTAGTTGTAGCTTTCATGGCTACCAGGCCAGGCTCCAGAATGAGGAAATGGGTGAGAAGAGGGCTGTCTAACACAATAGTTCTTTCTTGCTTCATGATACAAGCTACAATATGCAGTGTCAGGCTGGCTATCTCACCTCCATTTCCAGACTTTGATATGCATTCAGTGGCTGAAGAAATTGTACTGGGGTGTAATGAAGGTTCCACTACCATGTTTTACGGTGTTTTGGGTTTCCTGGGTTTCCTGGCCACTGTTGGTTTCATTGTGGCTTTTTTAGCTAGGAAGTTACCTGACAGTTTTAACGAAGCCAAGTTTATCACTTTCAGCATGCTACTATTTTGCTGTATCTGGATATCCTTCTTTCCAACATATCTAAGTACGAAAGGGAAACACATGCTGGCAGTGGAGGTCTTCTCCATCTTGACTTCCAGTGCTGGTGTACTTGGCTGTATTTTTTCTCCAAAATGTTACATCATTTTGCTGAGGCCTGATCTTAATAGAAAAGGGCAGCTAAAAAATAAAAAATAATTAAAGAACTAAGAAGTATATGTTGTCATACTGAGCAAATTTCCAGCCCTGCCAGACTGACTTCTGCCCTTGAATAGGAGCAGGAAATTCCCCAGATTTCATTAATGCTGCCACCACCCACTGCATTAAATCCCAATCTAGCAGCACAGTGGGACGCTGCAAGGGAGCCACCAGTCTCTAAGCTTAGAGATTTTTTTCTTCCTCCCATCCATCTGGGAAAGAGGGATTCCATCTATGCATATAACCAAGGCACATGGAAATAGGAATGTTGAGAGTTTTTGAAACAGGAAAATGCTTATTCTAAGAACAGGTGATATACATAAGAGAGATACCACTTACATGAGGGCTTCTTCCCCCCAGGTCCACTTAGTAGTTACAAGTTACAGTTAGTCTATGTCATTCCAGATATAGTACTAAAAATAAACAGAATACCCTAACATGACTAACTAATAAATATTCTAGTTACTCACATTGGGGATCACAAGCTTAGATGGTATTTTTAGGGAGGGCCAGAGGCAGCCCTGTCTGCCTCTCCTGGTCTTCCTCACACCACTCATGGTCTTTTTCTAAGCTTCTAGAAGTCTCTCTCCTCTCTGACCCCTGATTGGCCAACTATATCGTGTGACCTATCTCTAGCAGTCCATTAATCTCCCTTAAGCTTTGTTGTCTAGATAATGGGGAAACCCCATTATCACATATGTCATTAGATATGACATTAACTTTCTAGTTCATTGTCTTGAGTTTACCAGGACTTTATTAAATGGTGTTGAACTTCATAAGAGGGTGCTCTGGTGGAGGATAGTATTGCCACAGTTTAGGAACCATCTTACCATTCCAAGTTTAATCTGAAGCCTTTTAAATTTGGGGGTTGCTTCATAGTGTCTCAGTTCACCACCATTCTTCCACATATATAATAGAGTTCTGCTTAAGGCATATCTCCTACACCCTCTCACTGTCTCCTTCACCCTTTCCCTTTCCTAAAAGGAAAGAAGACTAAGCTTGTTGTGGAAAATGTCATCAGCTTCACAGGAGTCATCCATAAGAAAAGGTCACTGAGATTCTCAAAACAGTTTTTCACAAATTGTACAGGAAAATACATTCTGTTCGTATCCTGAGAACTACACAAAAATGTCCAGAACATGGAAAAGAGAATTTAACACTCATTTCCTGGAATTAATGGATGGTGCTCCCAAAGGGAAGGAGGCAATGAGCCAGTTGTAATGTCCCAAATCTTTAGGTGCTGCCTTAATAGATATCCTTTCCCCAGTGCTGGCCAGAGGGAATTAAGGGTGCATTGATCCCATCCTTGGTATAAAATCTTGAAACAACAGTTCTGAGCATCCAGAGAGATATAATTTGGTCAAATTTACTCATCTAGCATTTAAGTTCAAATCCTTGACTATTACATGTACTGTTGGTTTCTCTGCCTGGTGAGAGGCTTCAGTTGGAAGTTCCCCGAAAACATTTCTGGCTGGTCATATTACAAGTTAGAATGTGCTGTTGCTACTGTTGTTCTGACTTATAGTGACCCTATGCTAAGATTTTCTTGGCAAGTGTGTTCAGAAGGTTTTTTTCCTTTGCCTTCCTCTGGGGCTCAGAGAGTGTCACCCAGTGTGTTTCCATGATTAAATGGAGATTCAGACCGTGGTCTCCTAGAGTTATAGTCCAACCTTCAAACAATGCATCACACTGACTCTCGGATAGGCAGTGTACAAAATATAAAAATGATTTCATATATTGTAAAATTATGCATTGTTTTATTATATATTTATGAGTTGTCTCTTTATGCCGTACCCCCCCTCAATTTGTGATACAGTAGAATTGGCTATAAGTACTGTTTAATTGGCATAAAATAAATATAAATCTTAAATTTGCGGCTGCAAACTATGTGAAAAGGAATGAACTCTGGCTGAAAATTTCTAGGCTAGGACAAAAGGAGCCTCAGCATGGCCAGGTGATAAGTTTAAGAGGATGCATCAGAGATGAGTTTTGGATCATCCTCTTAAGCATCCAAAAGTAGGGAACAGTAGCAAGAGAAACAGCTAGAAGGAACTTCCAATAGGTGACATCCAATAGGTTTCTTTTATCTTCCTTGTTGTTGTTGTGGTTGTGGTTGTTATTTGAGGGAAATTCACAAACACATGCAAGCAATCAAATAGTCCCATAACCCTACAAGACTAGCAAAGATAAATGAGAGAAAGGTTGGGTAGCGAGAGTTTGGAGTGAGAACTAAAAAGAGAATATAGTCAAAACTACAGTATGCAAAAGTTAAAACACACATTAAACAATGATAGTGATTAGAACAATATTAAAATATTAAAATATATATTAAAATGCCTAGTAAAAACAGCATATGAATGACAATTAAAATAGCCAGCATCATTCTACATACTAATTACATGTTAAATGCCTGCCGGAATAGGAATATCTTTAGAAGTCTCATCATTAGCAGATTATTGTGATTTCCTTCAAAGTTTGTCATCTGTTGCTAGGACAATCAGAACTTTCCAGACCCCTATTGACACCTCCTCTCAGGGGTAAAATATTTAAACTCTGACTATTTTGCAGCCCCTTATAGTAGGTTGCCACTCTGTTTGTTCCCTGATCTTAGGCTACCCTCAAGTCTTTGGGTTTGAGCATCTGAGCACTGATCCCTCTCTTCAAGAATGGCAACTATTACCCACTTCATCCCAAACTCTCACTATCCAACCTTTGTCTCCTTTATCTTCACTAGTCTTGTAGGGTTATGGGGCTGTTTGATTGCTTGCATGTGTTTGTGAATTTCCCCCAATAAAGACATTTTTTTAAAATGTCCAACCGGTGTCCTATAGCTAGTGCTGGTATACACAGGTGAAAAGATCCCACAAGGTTACTCCAATTTTTACAGACCTCTCTTTTTGAGCTAATGTTTTCTCACCTTTTCATGGAGGTACAGGTACTGCTGGATGACCTCAAGGTCCCCCATCTTCTGGGGTAACAGTTTGAGCGTTGTACTACAACCCTGGAAACCAGAGTATGATTCCCCATTCAGCCATGGAAACACACTGGGTGACCTTGGGTGCATCACACACTCTCAGCCCCAGAAACCCCCTAATAAGATCACCTTAGGATTGCCGTAAATCAAAAACAACTTGAAGGCACAGAACAACACAACTAATATAAGTGCTACTCTCTTTGAGTTCTTGTGTAATTTGTTTACACAAAAATTTGTTGCAGTGTGTTCTGTGAGAAAAACTGATTACTACTTACCAGTTTGGATTAAAATGCCCAATTGTGCATGTAATGCAAAAGTACTGGTATGGCCTGGAGAGTTGTAGAGACTTTGGTTCCTTCTTCTGGAGCAGACTCTGGCCCTTTTCGCATTGAGGCTTCTAGCGCGAGCGGGGGAGGGCAGCATGCACGAGAAGGCTCCTCCGGGAGGCTGCCGCTTCCCCGCTGGTTCTTCCGCAGGCGAAGGAACGAGCAGGGAAGCGGCAGCCTCCCGGAGGCGGTGGCGGTGGCTCGCGCGTCCGTCGCCCCCCCGCGCGCGCGGGGAAAGGAGCCTGTCCCGTCCGCCCCCCCGCGTGTGGAGAGAGAAAGCAGCGTGTCCCGTCCGCCCCCCCACATGCGCGCGTGAAGCGGGAGGCTGTCGGCCCCCCGTGTGTGCAAGAAGTGGGAGGCTGTTGCGAGCAGCCCCCCGCCCATGCGAAGCAGGATGCTGTCGCGTCCGTCGCGCTAGCGCCCCGCCCCGCCCCTTTCTTCCGCAGGGGTGGAGGGAAGGAAGTGCGACCCGGCTGCCTCCCCGGCGCTCCGCACAGGAGGTAAGTGCGTGTGGGTGCCGGGAGCCTTGCGCGAGCGCGGGGTGATTTTCGCTTGGAGGCGAAAATCAAAAAATACGCGTCAGCGCAGCTTCAGCCCCGTGAAAGCGCCGGAAGTGGGAGTGCGTCGTGCAGAGCGGCGCTCCCACTCCCGCGAGGCTCACAGGGCTGTCGCGCGATGGAAAGCCTGTACGAAAAGGGCCTCTGACTTGGTCTCCTACTTGGCTATACCCTATGGGGTGATCACCTCCTATAATCAACCAGGGAGAAATTATTGAAAAGTTAATACATAGATTTATTAACATCACTATACAGGAAACTGGAGAAGTAGGACAAAGATCTAGATGATAAAGAAAAGCAAAGTTTAGGAGGAAGAAAGCGCACAGAACCTGAGCAAATCGGTTGCACAGCTTCTTTATTTATGCAAGGGCGATTGCCAAAGTACAACCCACCCATGCGGCATCAGTAATTCATGGATGCACATAGATATTGTTTACTGGGCCTACATGGAGTATTCTGGCCTTGCACGGCTATAATATGATGAGACATTTCATGTGATGGTGTACATCTATAACTACCTCAGATGGGACACTTTCAACTGTGGGTGCAGTGGATGACCCCTGCATGATTGATGCAAAGTGAGAGGTTGCATCATGGTGACTTAGTGCAAAATGCACCAAGAAGTAGCTCATTTCATACTTCTAACAATCCAGGGCATTCACAGGAGTTACTTTGTTGGGAATTAGGGGCGTAAGGGCTGTGTACACACAAGCTGTGTATATTCAAGCATGAATGTTTGCTCTGTAGCTGGGTGCACTCCTTTCAGAATTGTCTCAAAGGACATGGCCAATCAAGCAAGGGGAGCAACAGCAGGCAGATAAGAAGGGCAACAGATGTGCCCCCCAAGCTCTAAAAGGGGCCCAGCCCCATTAATTTTGATAAATCAAAATTGTGGTTGCACTCTAACCCTGAATGGCAGGAAGGACTAGCATTATTTGAGGGAAGGATTAGAGGCTGACTTCCAGATTCTGTTTCAAGGAATCTGGCACCATTACATGTCCAATAATTTAAAGTCAGTCACGGACTTAAAATAGGTAGTTAGGAATAAGATACAGAAAGAGGTAGCAGATGGCAAGGTGGTGTGCCCCTTCCTATTCCCCAGGGCCTAACCTTAGAGTTGGGGGGTAGTATAGAAGAAAGCCCCCAGAAAGTTTAGGATTATTCACAGAATCATAGAATCATAGAGTTGGAAGAGACTACAGGGGCCATCCAGTCCAACCCCCTGCTATGCAGGAACACCCATCAAAGCATTCCCAACAGATGGCCATCCAGCTTCTGCTTAAAAACCTCCAAAGAAGGAGACTCCACCACACTCCGAGGCAGCACATGCCACTGCCAGACAGCTCTGATTGTCAGGAAGTCTTCCTGAGGTTCAGGTGGAATCTCCTTTCCTGCAGCTTGAATCCATTGTTCCTTGTCCTAGTCTCTGGAGCAGTAGAAAACAAGCCTGCTCACACCTCGACATGACATCCCTTCAAATATTTAAACATGGCTATCATGTTCTCTCTTAACCTTCTCTTCTGTAGACTAAACATAGCCAGCTCCCTGGGCCATTCCTCATAGGGCATGGCTTCCAGACTCTTCACCATTTTGGTCACCATCCTCTGGACATGCTCCAGCTTGTCAATATCCTTCTTGAATTGAGACGCCCAGAACTGGACACAGTATTCCAAACAGGGTCTAACCAATGCAGCCCTTCACTGGGTGGACTATGCCCAGCTCCCTCGACCCTTCCTGTTTTCTTCCCCATACCTCTTATCATCCTGATTGCTCTTCTCTGAACCTGCTGCAACTTGTCTAAATCCTTTTTAAAATAAAGCACCTTCTCTTTTTCACCTTCTTCATTGCTCTTCCACGCTTTTTGTGCTAGCTTTCCTCCCTTGGGAAGGTACAATAGTCAGGGGCTTAGTAATACAGGGCAAGAAAGTATTCAGCAGGTATGTATTAGCTGTCCTGCATTTGTATTGGTTGTCCCACATTAGCCAAACAATTTAAATTGGAAGCAGGACTAGGACTTCTGGAAAGTATAATTGTTGGACTCCAAGTAACAACGGCAACAGTAATGTCTGGAGTATGAAGACAAGTTCCTCCCAGGAAAGAGTTTGTTATAGTTTACCTCCAAAACAGAATATTTAGAGGTGATACGACTGTCATTCTTATGTGCCTTCAGGTTGACCTTCACTTCTGGTGTCCTTTTCCTGGGCTTTTCTTAGCAAGATTTGTTCCAAGGGTTTTTTCTACTGCCATTCTCTTAGGTGAGAGAGTATGACTTGTCTAAGGTCACCATTTTCAAGGTTTCAGGAGGAGAACCTGAATCACTAGCCTGAAATGGAAGAACTTTCTAACAGTTCTTCCATTTGATAATGAAACAATCTGTTTGATAGTGAAACAATAGGTTTGCAGAAGGTAGTGGATTTGAGATCATTAGAGATTTTTGCTCTCCTCCCATTAGTAATGCAGTAGTGTGTCTCCTGTGAGAAGCAGCATGGGGTAGTGATTTGAGCATTGGACTGTGAATCTAGAGACCTGGGTTCAAATCCTTGTTTGGCATGGAAACCCATTAGCTGACTGTGGGCAAGTCACACTCTCTCAGTCTCAGAGGAAGGCAAAGGACCCCCCCCCCAACAACTCTTGCTAAGAAAACCCTCTGATAGGTTCACTTTAGGGTCTACATAAGTTGGAGACAACTTGAAGGCACATAACAGCAACAAGTGTCTCTGCTGCAGACTGGACCTTGGAAGTCTCTTCCATCACAAACATTTGGATCCAGATCTGATCTGGGGAAAGTTACTTTTTGGACTACACCTTCCAAATATCTAACGCAGCATGCCCAATGGGGATGCTGAGGGAAGATTCTGAAAGTTCTGGTCCAAAAAAGGAACTTTTTCCAAGTTCTGGTCTAGATTTGCTTCTTACAGTTGAAGAGAGAGAATTATTCAGGCTTCTTTGGTCAGAGAGGCCCTTCCTCTCCCCTTACAGTTTTTTGTTCTCTCACTGACAAAGTCAAGGTATGATCAACATGTTTTCCTTTGCAACTGCACAACAAATTTAAATCACTAAGTTATTAACTATCCTGTTATTATCAAATCATCAGAGTTACTTCTAATGATTCTGTTTACCCAAAGGAGTTCCAGTGGCTATGTGAAAAATAAGAAGAATATTAATTTAACCTATGGCATTCAGGGCTTGGCCAATAGCTTCCCATGAGTCTGTCAATACTGGGAATCTGCGCTGGACTGATTGACTGATCAGTATTTCTTTATGCTGCAGATTGCTGGCTTTGAATCAGCTGAGAAGATTCCTGCTGATATCAAGGTTTGCTTGTTAGGAGCACTCAAATGATAGTGGGGAAAGGATGAACCAACACCCAAGACAAGTTCTTCCAATGTGCTTCTGTTTGTGATGCTGTGGTGTTCATGTCACTGCTGCTGCTTCTACCCAAAGTTTTAGGCAAGAATCCATCTCCGCAATGTTCCATCCAAGACCCTCCTCCTATTCTTCACCAATATTATCAGTCTGGACACTTCATCATTGCTGCCATTATGTCTCAGATCTTCTTGTTTTCAAACAAACTAAACTTTGACAAGCATCCGTCACAGGAATTTGATGACTATATGTAAGTGGTTTCATTTTCTAACCATATCCTAACATTTGTAATGAGTATGCTTCCAGAATTCACCTATGATGATTATCACTATTGATGATGGTGATGCCACCATTACTATTTTTACTGGTATTCATATCTTCAGTAGTTCTTATGCTGTGACAGTGGGGGGAATGTTATGCCCATTTCCCCTTTATGCAGGATCTTAAAAAAAAAATCCTGCTCTAATTTAAACCTAAGGTACAACGTATTTTTCCATTTGGTTTAATAAGTCATCCTCTATCTAGGAGCATCCAAGATTGGGCTGGCAATTTGGCTCCTATTCAGTCGAGCCAAATTTCCAAATTTGGCTTCCTTGCTTTACCTATTTGTCCACACATTACTCAGACAGCATACATATCAGGCAATTTTTATACATATATCAAAGAGAACTGAAAGTAAAGCTCTGACCTGAACAAGAGGTACTGAACTACAATATCTGATTTCCAATGCAGAGTAATGCCACAGCTCTACCAGCATGTTGCAGCCTTGGTGTTTGCCGTGAAGGAGGTCAATGAAAAGAAGCAGATCTTACCTAATGTCTCCCTGGGTTTCCATATCTATAATAGCCATTTCACTTCAAGCTGGACATGCCTGGCCTCAATGGAAGTTCTCTCCAGACGGGGTCAATTCATCCCAAACTACAAATGTGATATTGAGAATGTGCCAGTAGCAGTCATTAGGGGTCCTGACTATGAATTCCATTTTGACATGGCAAATGTCCTGAGTATGCACAAGATTCCACAGGTGAGATGTGAACCTAGGACAAAGTGTTAACCCTTTAAGTCCATGCATTTATCCAAATCAAAAGGCAGCAGGATAAGGACAGGACTTCAGGTTGCAGGCTAGTGTTTGAAGAGCTGGTTATTCACCATCCTTCCTAAAGAGAAAACACCAGAATATCAGTTTCAGTCCAGTGTTCTATTTGATATACCTTTTTCATGGAAAGATGTTTCTCACAACCTCTAGTTGAGTATTCCAAAATGGAATCCAGGACACTTCTTCTAAAGGGGTCCAGTCTCAGAAAATCTTTCCAGCTTGGTTTTACACAATGGGACTTAACCAGACTTTGCAAATAGGACTTGATTAGACCAGAATTCTCAGAATTGTCCTACAGATTGGAAACCAATATAGGCTTGGAGATTCTAGGAGTCATATTCTAAAAGGAAGTTTTTCAGTTTTGATCCTACCCATTGGGTCGAATATTTTCAGAATCTAGAATCCCAGGATGGTTTGCCTAAATTCATTCATGAATATCAATTTGCCTTCTATGTGCCAGTGGTGAAGTCCAGAAGGTAAACAAAAGAGAAATTGGAGATGGGGAATCACTTCTACTTCTTTGTTTGACCTTCTCTGAGAACAGAACAGATTAACAAAGACCTTAAAAACAGGAGCTAAACAAAAAAAAGGGAAGCTTTTGGAATATAGATGTTGCTAGTGGTTTCATCTAGCATTTAGTTTTGTTACAATCCTTCTCCTTGCTTTCTCTTGGGTGACTAATATGTGTGGACTTAGAAAAGAGGATAAGGATGGCATATTTACAACCAACATCTCCTGTCAAATCATTTTAACAAGTTAAGTTCCACTGTTACAGGGTTTTTTTATTTTTAGTTCTATTACATTAAAAAAAAGCCTATCATGATTAGTATGTTCTCAAAAAAAAAAATTAAATTTGAATTCAAGTTGTTGTTTTATATCAATTAACTTCCCATCTTTTTTCTAAAAACTATCCTATCTTCAGTTAATCTTTGGCTACCCTCGCATAACTGATGACAGCATACAACCTATTTTCCTCAACTGGATGTTCCCACATGGAACTTATCAATATAATGGAATTCTCCAGTTGCTCCTGCATTTCAACTGGCGATGGATTGGGGTGATTTCTCAGAGTGATGATACTGTACAGAGATTTGTACAAAATGTTCTTCCTGAGTTTGCCAAGAGAGGTATTTGCTTTGCTTTTATAGAAAGATTCCCCACCATAGCCTTTTCCACTGAGTTTCAGGCAATGGTTGAGGAAGGTTTTGCAACAGTCAGCACTGTTATGAGAAGCATTGCCCATGTTGTGGTTATACATGGTCAAATTCAAACCATTATGTTAATGAGAACGTTTTCCCTAATTGCAGAAGAGGAGGGTATAAAACTGCAAACCTCTGCAAAGGTCTGGATTCTAACAGCTGAGATGGAATTCACATCACTTTCCTTCCAAAGGGACTGGGATGTACATTTTCTCCATGGTGCCCTATCCTTTGCAGTTCACTCAAAGGACCTTTTAGGGTTCCAGACTTTTCTTCAGATGAGAAACCCTACTTTGGAAAAAGAAGACAGGTTTTTAAGGATATTTTGGAAAACTGTGTTTCTCTGTTTTTCCCTGATGAATCTGGAGAGAAGGAAGATGGGAAATCTTGCACAGGGGAGGAGAAGTTTGAGACACTTTCCACGTCCCTTTTTGAAATGAGTATGACTTCTCACAGCTATAATGTGTACAATGCTGTTAGTGCTGTGGCACATGCTATGCATGCCATGTATTCCTCTAGGTCCAAGGATAGGACAATGAAGAATGGCATAAAACAGCACCTTTGGAATCAAGAGCCTTGGAAGGTAATCTGATTAATGTAGAAGACTTATGGTGGGCATGCATGAAACAGTAGTTCTTCTACTGTGTGGAAAGCTGTCTCATGAAGAAGGCCAGATTGCTTTGGCTTCCATTTAATTACCTATATGCGTTAGTGAAACAGGGGTTCTCACAGATATGGTTGTCTGAATATAAAAATCCTCCACCCCAGTGTATAGAGATATACAGGCTTTAAAATAAAAAGAAACAGAAAGAAAAGATGACAGAGCAACACTCACCATGTTCAACAGCCTCAAGAGTTAGAGGTGGAAAGACAATTCAAAAATATTCAAAAAATACTTGAAAAAAACATGTTTCTCAAGTGTTAAGAAAACCCGCAAGAAAGAATCCTGAACTGACAAGAAAGTTTGCAGTTTGGGACTTCTACGAAAAATTCATATCTGGCTGTTTTGAACAGTAAACAGCCTGTCCTATAAAGGAAATACAATATTTATTTATTTATTTTTTTTTTTTTTGCACAGAAAATTCAATTCAGATAAAGCTTCAGGTGTAGAAAGTGCTACTTTCTGTGCATAAATACACAATGTGAATTTTATGCAGATGAAGTCCTGAACTGGAAATAGTCATGGAAAACTATACAACTTTCAAAAATTTTCCCCAAAAGGGGGGTCACATTTCAAAAATTGCTTTGAGAAGAAAAAGAGCCACGGTATATCAAGGACAACTGCATATTGTTTGGAAGGAAAAATGGAGGCAGAAAGAGAAAACTGGCTTGCTTGCCATCAATGTTTTTTCAAAGGTTTTATTTATTCACTTACTGGCTGATTGGGTCTTTTCTTACTGTAAGGTGTAAAGAGAGGTGGAATTTGGATGAATGGCATTAAAAAGCCTTACCAATACATCTGCCAATATTGCAGGTGGGAGGGTAATGCAAGCAGAAGGATGAATGTGGTCTTTGATGGCCCTTGTAAGCCCTAAAGTACCTCCAGAACACTCCAACCCTCCACAAATAGAAAAGAATAATGAGCATATTTTCAAGCAATATTTGCCTAAAAGCTGCATAGAACCCCTAAGGATGTGTGAAAAACAGAATAATATCCCACTGCATCCTCAAAAAAACATTCCAGAGCCCCTCACTCCAACCCCAAATATTTCAGTTTACCTCTGTATTCCCTCTCAAACTAGCAATAGCAAGTAATAGGTATCATTTCTGGTTTCCCTTTTGAGAAGGAACTTTAAAGAGAAAGTGGAGGTCTTTGAGCTTCTCTGGGATAGGATGTTGCATACGGGAGAGTCTGAGGAGAGAAATCCCCCATGCAGTTGCCACTACCTGTCTTAAATGGACAAGAACTAAAAGACTGTCATAACCAGGAGTGTTCAAGAAAACTCTGCCACCAGGGTCCTCCCAAATGCTGACTATTCCTCTGGTGGGATCACCATCAGATTCATGAACTGTATTTTTCATCCCCTCATTTAGCTTAACCGCTTTTTGAGAAGTATTTCATTTAATAACAGTGCCATGGAAGAGGTTTCCTTCAACCAAAATGGGGAATTAGTAGCTGGATTTGATATCATCAACTGGGTTACATTAACCAATAGGTCACTTCACAGAGTCAAAGTTGGAAAGATTGACCCACAGACTTCCCCAGAGAAGATGTTCTCCATTAATGAGAGTACCATGATTTGGCCCAGCACATTTAATGGGGTAAGGACCACAGAGAATTTTTTTCAGTATTAACCTTCACCAACAACATTAGCTGCTCAAACACATTGAACCAACTATTATACTGAACAAGCTATTAGAGAAGGCAAAGTTACTTTCCAGAAGCAGCTTTTACCTCAGTTACTAGAATGTAGAAAAGCACCCTCAGTCAATAATCTCTCATGCTGCAGGTCACCTCCAGTCAACATTATTTGACAGTGTCTTGACCATATCCAGATTCTCATTCTATGGCATATTCTATAGCACAGGAATCCCAGTTGCAAACAAATGTGTTTAATAGATGACCAAGATGACCATGTGTCAACGTGATGAACAAAAATCACATTACTGCCAAGGAACTTGATTGACACTAATGAAAGAGCACTTCAGTGTGCTCTCAATTGAGAAGACACTGGACTAAACCTGGAGGCAGTTAATGGATTGTCCACACTCTTTCATGTGTACGCAAAATATTTCTGCAGACAGAGGTGCCATTCCTGCAAGTAGCATAGATAGGTGCTCTATAAATGTTCTCTCTGAAAACAAAGACATTACACCATATCAGCAAATAGGATCTCATGAGAATAATTTCATGGATTGGAGAGTAAGATGCAAACATCTGAATTCTTGTTTTCTATCATTTGTGGACAAGACACGTCCCCTTTCTCAATGTAACGAAAATTGCCACTTAGGCTACAGAAAGGCCAAGAAGGAAGGGGAGCCAGCTTGCTGCTATAATTGCCTTCCATGTCCAGAAGGGAAAATTTCAACCCAGAAAGGTATAAACCCTTTTTACATTATTCACAAACTACATCTAGAATGTTGTGGCATTGACACATGGAAAGTTTCCATGTCATTTAAATTGTTGGGAAGCAGATGATTAGAGGAATGTGTGTATAGCACTTCATATCCTAGTGGGAAAGCCAGGGGAAGGATTTTTTCCTTGTCTAGCAAAGACAGCTTCAGGGATGTGAATCCTGATTTGATTCAGCCTCTATCCTTATGGAGAAAACTGGTGAGGGGGACATCTCCTCAAGATGAAATAGCTGGCTTGTTGTTATTCTTTGTAGTGGTTTCAAAGAATATTGGTATATTTTTAAGAAGTGTCTTTTGTGCATTTTTTAAAATTGTGCAGTGATGGAGAATGTGGGGATTCTGTATTTATAATTACAGCTTTGGGTGGGTTATTTGTTCCTTTTCACTCTATCAGTATGTCCTGTTTTGATTGTTGTATTTTAACCTCAGGAAGGGGGAAAGGCACAACATTTTCACAGAGAATTTTACCCCAAGTTGCCTTGGTGCAAATTGCAGAAACAATGGCAAAAAAAAAAATAGTATCTCAGCCACATATTTGAGGCAAGATGGGTTGGGGAAAATCAAAATATCCTCAAGATGCTTTTGCACCATAGTGAAACTCCCGGCTTCACACCCTAGATCTTCTTCTTCTTCTTCTTCTTCTTCTTCTTCTTCTTCTTCTTCTTCTTCTTCTTCTTCTTCTTCTTCTTTGTAAAAACATACAAAAAGCAAAACACAATAAAAACCTAACACAATGCAAACTAAAAAAGGGGTTCATAGGCAAAATACAAAATAAGCTATGACTACAAACTTGGTTACTTAGAACCCTTCTCAAGATGGGAACAATGATGAACATAATCATTCTTCTTCTTCTAATCAAGTCTAAATCAAAGTGATACAAATTCTTCATTGCTCATCTCCAAAGAAAGATCATATGCTTATGGCTGGAGATAAACTTTCCTTCTTCACTTTGAGCCCAGGACCTACGCTGCCTGGAATTATAGCTGAAGAAGGCCTTATCTTGGAAAGGGGGCACACTTGGATTTTAAACATTGTCCTAGAAATGAATTATGCATTGTGAATGTTAAGCTCAGGACACCCATACAACAATGCTTTCTTTCCTTTTTAGATATGGATGACTGTTCTTCTTGTTCAGATGATCATTATCCAAACAAGAATCACGATATGTGCATTCCCAAAGACATCAGCTATCTGACTTATGAAGAACCCTTGGGGATTACTTTGGCTTCTGTTGCTGTTACCCTTTCCTCCATCACGGCCTTGGTCCTTTGCATCTTCAGGAAGCACAAAGACACTCCCATAGTCAAAGTTAACAACAGAAACCTGACCTTCACTCTCCTCATCTCCCTTCTCCTCTCTTTCCTTTGCATTTTCCTATCTATTGGTCAGCCTAAAACAGTGATGTGCCTCCTTCGACAAACAGTCTTTGGCATGATCTTCTCAGTGGTAATTTCTTGCATATTAGCCAAAACCATCCTTGTAGTTGTAGCTTTCATGGGTACCAAACCAGGCTCCAGGATGAGGAAATGCGTAGGAAGACAGCTGTCTAACTCAATTGTTCTGTCTTGCTCCATTACACAAGCTACAATTTGCAGTGTCTGGCTGGCCATCTCTCCCCCATTTCCAGACTTTGATATGCATTCAGTGGCTGAAGAAATTGTATTGGAGTGTAATGAAGGTTCCCCTATCATGTTTTACTGTGTTTTGAGTTTCCTAGGTTTCCTGGCAACTGTTGGTTTCATTGTGGCTTTTTTAGCTAGGAAGTTACCCAATAGTTTTAATGAAGCCAAGTTTATCACTTTCAGCCTGTTAGTGTTTTGCTGTGTCTGGCTAACCTTTGTTCCAACATATCTCAGTACCAAAGGGAAATTCATGGTGGCTGTGGAGGTCTTCTCTATCTTAACTTCCAGTGCAGCCTTGCTTGGGTCTATTTTTTCCCCAAAATGTTATGTGATTTTGCTGAGGCCTGATCTTAATAGAAGAGGGCAGTTAAAAAGGAGAAATAGCTAAAGAACTGAGAAATGTACAGAATTAGATACAACATCAATTTTCCAGATCGTTGTTTTGGTTTTATAGTTAGTTCACATTAGATGGTGTTGAATTTCAGAATATAGTGCTGGGAAAGGGCAGGGAATCAGCACAATTTACAAACCATCTTACCATTGCATGCTGAATCTAAAGCCTTGGAAATGTGGGGGCTGCTTTGTAATGTCTCAGTTCATCACAATGGTGCCAGATAGATAATAGAATACTGTTTATCGCACATCTCTTGCATTCTTTCCCTATCTCTCTCATCCATTTCCTTTCCCAAAAGTGAAGAAGAAGCCCTAACTGTGTGATGGGAAAATGTCACCAGCTTCACAGGATTCATCCATAAGGAGAGGTCACTGAGAATTGTCAAAACAGTCCATTTCATGTTGGGCAATCTTTGAATGCATGAGTGACCAGTCCTAAAGGGAATGTCTAAGAAAGTTTGTCGATCTCTGAATCCCATGTGGTCTTGGAAAAGTTAACAACATTATAAAATTGCTAGAAGAAAAGTCAGTGCAAAAATTCAAAGATTAATGGAAAACTATAGTGGATTACAGTAAAGAACTTTGTGGTGATAGAGCAATCATAAATCTGTGACAATTATCTATTGTTTTAGGAAGAGTTTATAGAATGAAATGAAGATGATAGAATACAAATATGAACCAATGTTAAAGAAAAGAATGGGTTAGGTAAAGCAGTTAAATTAAATTTGAAAACATTTAAATGAAAGCAAGGGAGGGGAGTGGATTAGACTGTTTTAGAGTCATGGAGTCATAAGTGGTAACATTATAGTATGATATAGAAAAAATGGTAAAGAAGATGCAATGTGTTTATGTGAATGTTGTTTCTTGGTGCTAATGAAAAAGTAATTAAAAAATACCCCTCCTTCTGCAGCTTTTCCCCTCTTCTGGCTTAGATTGCTTTAGACTCTGCCCATCTGAGGAAGAAAAGGCTGGTGTAGTTTCTTTCTCCATAATGATACAATCTCTTGTCAATTCTAATGAAATCTTTACGGTCATGATAAATTAACTCTGTGGAATAATCCTAATTTTTTTAAAAAAGGAAATCCTTTTAATATATTTTATTAGTATCAGCTTTGGCTAATATGTCAACTGTGCCCCTTCCTAGAATTAGATGACCTAAAGTTGGTACTGCACGTGCTGGTAACCTCAAGGTTTGACTTCTGCAATGCGCTCTACATGAGGCTACATTTGAATCAAGTTCGGAAACTCCAACTGGTCCAAAATATGGCAGCCAGACTGATTATGGGTACAGCTAGGAGTGAACATGTTACACCAAAATCACTCCACTGGCTGCCAATTAGTTGTCAAGGTTGTTGCTGGACAGGCAAAGTTTTCCTATGAGTTGACGGCAGAGAGAAGAGGTGGTGTGGTCAGACAGCCAGGTGCAAGGCCAGCAGGATTGTTATGGCTATGTTTTGTGTATTAGGGAAGGCCACCCGCCAGAGCACTGATTGGGTCACCCCACATGTTTCAGGGTGATAAGGTAGCATAAAAAGGCTGGTGTTTGCCTTGACCAGCTGCCAGTTAGATGCCCTAGCTGGACCTGCCATGCTATTGGCAGTATACTGTTTGTAAGGGGAGATGCTGCCCGATTTTTCTCTGTTATCTTCTGTCTTTCCTCTTTGTCTAATTGCTGGCAAGCTAGCATGTTTATGCGAAGTCTTATCTTAGAGTGCGGCAATAAATCAGTACTGTAAGCCTAACTAATGAGCCTCTGGAATTTTTTCTGCTTCACTGGGACTCTCTGCTGTGACGAAGCCTTGCTTCACAGATAGCATTCTGCTCATGCTCAGAAGAGCCAAATCCTGCCAACCCTGACATTAGTTTCTGGGCAAAGTATAAAGTGTTGGGTATTATCTTTAAAACCCTACCTGGTTTAGGTCCAAATTATCTACAGGATTGCACCCTCCCATACAATCTGCCCCGTACACTCAGGTCTTCTGGGGGCCATTTATTTAAACTGCCTAAAACAAAACTAGTGATGGTCATCCAGAGAATCTTCTCACCAGTCGCCCCTAGACTGTGGAATGGCCTGCTGGAAGAGATCTGATAGCAAAATATGCTGCCTGAATTTTAGAAACTACTAAAGACTTATCTCTTCTGGCAGGCCTACCCAGTCTATTTTTAATTGTATTTTTAAATTGTTTTTAATTGTACTTTTAATTGCATTTTTAACTGTACTTTGATGGTACTTTTCATCATGATATATTTTAATCATAGTAGGTTTGTATTAATCGTCCTATGTTTTAGTATATTTTCATTATGATTTTTTAGTTCTATATTTTGTACCCCGCCTTGAGCCTTGGGGAGAAGCAGGTAACAAATTATTATTATTATTATTATTATTATTATTATTATTATTATTATTATTATTATTATTAGTGTATTACCTGGCATTGCCTAGGATTTTATTTTCTCATAGGTAACACTTGTTAGAAATACCTTAGGAATTGCCTTACCTTACCTTAGGAGTTAGATGTGGTTGAAATACACAGATTTGTGTCTGTGTCTGTAATTCCCCAAACTGCTTGGTCCAGTATCTGTAACTTTTTCCCATAGTTCCCAATCCAATCTGTATTCAGAGTTGTTAACTAAGAGAGGTTTGTGTTGGAAGTGGCAACAGTTGCATGCTTTAATTAACTGGCTAGTTAGTTTGCATTTCTATTGTAGGCATAGAGGGGGACTGCCTAGAGTAAAATTCCTTTTGTTTGGTCAACACCCACTTCCCCTTGGATGTTCTTTTTCTCTTCCCTTTTTGTTCTTCAGCTTCCCTGCAATCGTGTGGTCTCCGATTCTCTGGCAAGCATGCTTTCCTGTAAGCATGTGAGTTCATATTTTTGTCTCACCTTTCTTCAAGAATTTGAACCTGTGTAAATTATGCACAAGATTTTGTGAGTAAACTTTTCATAATTTTTAACCAAACTGTTTGTGTTTATTTTGAGCTAGATTAAGTGTGTCTAGGTTGGAGATGGTAAAGTGGAACCAGTAATTTGTTCAACTTCTGTCTGTGCATTACAAAATACTCTGCTGATTGAGAAACTTATTACTAAAAATCTCTCAGTTCCCCAACAGTTTAGTTCCTGAGGAAATACATTGTGCTCCTCCTTGCTGCTAAGCTTCGTCTCCAAAGCAACTGGCCTGTTCCAGCACCTGTAACTTTTCGACATATTCCCCAATCCAATCTGTATTCAGAGTTGTTAACTTAATAGAGGTTTGGTTTCTGAGGGAATACACTGCCCTTCTTCCTGCTGCTGGGCCTCGTCTCCATAGCAACTGGCCTTGGGCCCAAGAGCTCTCCAGCTGAGTATTCTAAAGGCCCCTCCCTGAACTGCCAACCCCAGGATTCCATAGAATCTTCACAGTCAGCAAATCATATGAGGTTTTCTTGCCTCACACAGCCAATCGCATGAGGTCTTGGCCTGCCTGATGCAGACAAACAGACAAACTCACAAACTTTGACTTTTATGTAGTAGATGATGATGATGATGATCATTATCATCATCATTATATTTTATACTAAAATAGCACAAAGAAGTATGATTTGCATAACCACTAATCATGATTGAAGTATGAATTGTAAGTCAGCAGTGATGTGTGCAATGTTACATGTTTTGTTGGACAATGAAAAATAGTACAAGTGTTTGCATGAACTGATGGAACAGGACAGCACCAGCATCATGACATGGGGTATACTCATGACATTATACTGAACCTGCAAGTATAATGGGGAACATCACCCCTCAGCTCTGGCCTATCTTCTATTCCCTCAACAGTCAGTGCAGAATTTCACTGTTTTATTTCCAGGGTGGAATAATTCCCCTCCAAGTTGAAAACTGATTTTGGCTGGGGAGGGGGGTTTCACCTACCTGGCACTGGAAGCAACTTGCCCTATTGCTTTCCTAACCAGAAGTTACCAGACAGTTTTTAGAATAAGGGATATCTCTCAACTTGTACAAACAAACTTGCAAGGATATTCTGATTGAAATACCTCTCCTTGGGCAACTTCTACATTAATCAGCTTGAAACCTTCTTCTGATTAGATTGCCTTAGATTCTGCTTTTTGGAGGAAGAAAGGGTTGGTGTAGTTTCTTCTGCCAGGGTGATCTGATAATACAATCTCTTGTCAATTTTAAGTAAATCTGTAGGGTCTTGCAAAATTAACTCTATGGAATAACCCTAATTCAAAGATTATGAGACAATCCTTTTTATAGAAGAAATGGAGTATATACTTTGGATCAATTCAGAGGTCCAAGCCATTGCAAACTTTCCAATCCTTCTAAGCTTAGGGTCTAGTTCATAATGCTCCAAATAATTGCCTCTCCTCACATTTTCTATATAGCACTTCCAGTGGTAGTCTACTTCCCAGTAAAAGAAGGGTAGGATAAAAAACATACACTGCACAAGAATGTTTCTCCTTGGGTTTCTAGTTTTCTAGGTGCAAGGAACTTTTCATAAATTTGAACAATTAGAGCAGCGTTTCTCAAACTCTGGCCTTCCAAGTGTTTTGGACTTCATCTCCCAGAATCACTGATTGTTGGCCAAGGCAGCTGGGATTTCTGGGATTTGAAGTTCAAAATATCTGGAGGAGTAGAGTTTGGGAATCGCTGAATTAGAGCCTCAATCTAGGGCCATTACCACACTACACTGTTATAGTGCTATTATTCCACTTTTAACATCCTATGGAATCCTGGGGTTTGCAGTTTAGGGGAGGGCCTGCAAACCCCAGGATTCCATAGGATGTTGAAAGTAGAATAATAGCACTATTACAGTCTAGGGTGGAAATGACCTAGAAATAGATCTTGAAGGATTAAGGGTGACTGAAAAGCAGCAAAGTATTCATGGTGAATTGTTAGTGAGCATGTTATTAAATGTATATCCCCCTCCCAAATAAGTGGGAAATGTTTGGCTCTACAGATGTTTTGAACTAAAACTCCCACAATTTCTTACATTGGCCACACTGGCTCCAATATTCTGGAATGTGAAATACAAAAGATCAGGAAGATAAAAGGCTTTTTTAACCCCCTGCCTTGAAACCTGCCATCTGGTGCTTAAGGAAAAGATAAGGAAAACTTTCCCATGAGGATTAGAAAATGCAGGTTTGATGTACGTATGTATGTATTTGTTTGTTTGTTTGTTTTTAGCTTGGATTTCAAAGCCCAGGTTATTCTTCACAACTTTTATGACCATGAAAAGCCTTGAATTAGATCCACAGTTAGGCACTGGGTTGATATGTAAAAGACAATCCTTTCAGTTTGCTGGATGAGACCTTGTTGGCAAAGGGATCACAAATCAGATGGCATTTCACCTGTTATAAACGGTTCCTTGAGGCTTTATGAAATGCCTGTGACATGAACAACACGGTTGTCACCAGCAGTGTAATGGAAAGATGAAGAGTCAAAAAAGTTGCTCTGGGATCTGGATTTTAATTCTCAGCACTCAGCATGTGGCCACATGAAGTGGTGGACTTCAATTATGCAATGAGTTGTGTTGAAACACTTGAAGTAAGTTATATATGGCAAACAACCTTTAAAGTCAAAAAGGAGATGCCTTCTAGCTTATGCCTAAAAGAACTGATGTTTGCCTTGGATTTCAGAAGGGTATGAGCTGTTAACTTAGAATCATGGGAAATCATGCCATTCCTGTATGGAATAGATGGCCCTTGTGGTCTCTTCCAACTCTATGATTCCTTGAATGTTTCTCTAGCAGGGAGACAAGGCCATCCTTGGGAAAAACAGTATTGTGGGAAAGAAGTGCTTTTATCCCCTCCCATCGGTTGTATTAATGTTGCCAAGTTATATAGCTTGGGCAAAGTTACAAAACCTGGCAAAGTGTTCCATTGACTTATTCATCCCTCTAGATTAGCAATCAGGTTGGCCACCCAACTTGCTTACCCCAAAGATCAGACCTGCAGGGGTGAGGTGGTAGGGAAAACTTCAACACCTTGATTTCCTTGCATCAGACTGTTTAAAGAAAGCCATTTTGGTGCAGTGGTTTGAGCATTGGACTAGGATGCTGAAGAACAGGGTTCAAATTCTCTCATGGCCCTGGAAACCCATGGGGTGACCTAGGGCAAATCACACTCTAAGCCTCAGATGAAAGCAATGACAAGCCCACTCTGAACAAATCTTGTCAAGAAAATTCTGTGATAGGTTTGCCTTAGGATCTCCATGAATTGGAAATGACTTGAACAACAACAAGGCTATTTAAAAGTGTGTGAATGTGCATAAAGGTGAAGAAATGAATGGTGGCTAATGGTACTGAAATAGTCCATTTTGTAGTTTTATTTTAGAACAAACTTTTAACTGCTCTTGGCAATCAGGAAAGGATTTTTTTTCTCCATCCCAAACTCCAGTGTTACATCCCTCCCCCTTTGCTTTCTGTTGAATGCCAACATTGTCCAACTGAGAGCATATCTGTCCATGTGCCTACTTATTGTCCCATTGTGCAGTGAGGAATGTCCAGTGGCTGGTTCTGCAGTCCCAGGTAATCAAGTAGCACACTGAAGGCACTGAGGAACAAGTACGCACCATCCAAGAATGTGCAGCTACAGGGCTGGAATCCTGTTGGGTGGAGCCAACTAGAGTAGACTGGCTGAACCTGTCAGGTGGCTTTGCTTCCCTGTCATAATATTGTATGGGAATGCATAGAAGAGAATCTGGTTTTATATACATGCTTATGTTTTCATATTTATGATTATGTTACATATCATATATTCAGCTGGATGTTTTCCGCCACGTATGCTTGCTGCCATGTGTAAAATTTGCAGATTACTTGCAAATTACTTGTACATATTGGATTGCTATAACAGACAAGTGCAATGGATCTGGAGAGTAAAAGCAGGGGATGACGTGTATTATGAGAATGAAGTATTGTTGACATAACAGAGGAACTAGAAGAGAGTCAACAGCCACTCAAGTTCAGGACAGTCTGAGAAAAGAACTGGGAAATAAAATGCCATGTACCAACCAATGAAAGCTTAGCATGCACAAATTTGTAATGGACTGGTTATAAGAAAATGTAGTGTTGCTGTACAATTCAGTTCTGGCAACTTGTGCAGCTGGTACCCATGACTATCCTTTGAATAAACTCCTGTGAACTTCAGAGTACATTCTTTGGAGCAGGGGATTATCTTGTACATGGCACTTATACAGAAATGAATTCTAGAGCAAAATTACGTTTTCTTATAAGCAGCCCATTATAAATTGTAGAACCAATTGTTGAATGAAGAATCTCAACACATAGGTAAATCCAGCGGATTCAATAGCTCTCCACTAATTGGGAGTAACAATTGGATTTAGGCTCGTGTGAAATGCTTACACTTGTGGAATTCTGCCCTTGTAACCATGAACTGAATACTTCCACTGCTCAGTGGCCCACAACGCAAATCTGCACATGTGAAGAATTTACACAGGATTGTGATACAAACAGGATTCTGGCTGTAGTCACCTGGCTCTTTTCTTTAATAAAAGTGCTGCCAGATTCCATCATCTCATTGTAAATGACCGAAGAAGTAAGAAATATGCCAAGCTACAAATCCCAGCCATCCTAACTAGCATACCCAATGGTGAGCAGATCTGGAAGGTCCCAAGAGCTCAGCTCCTCAGCTAAAACATGATTTTGGAAAGAATCCCACCTTCCAGCAAATGCAAATTCCAAAAACAAAGAAACTCAAAGCTATTTTTCAGAAGTGAAATTTATCTTCAGAATGCAGTTTAAAAAAAACACCTACAAAATATCTAAAATTATCATTTGAGAATGTACAAAAAAAATCATGGTAATAAAATTGCTTTACATGTTTTCTAGAGTCATTTGAAACAATGGACAAATAAGAAAGTGAGAAAGCTAGACTAAAAGACGTTAACAATGAGTAATAAATTACAGTTCTAAAATTTAAAAAGAGAGGCAAGCTATAACCATCAATATATTTTAGAGAGAATACTTGTTTTAACTAGAATATTTCCTCCACTTCCTTATTAGAAGGAAGGAAAATGTTGAAGATTCTTCAAATTCTGATTTATGTATTTTATTACAGCGTGTTTACCTCTTGCTAAACACAGATACTACTAAATATTCTTGGTTTGTTAAAAAATGTAATAAGCAGAAGGGTGTTGATAGCCAAGAAAATAACTACTCCAAACCCATGCTGCTCCTATACCTATAGTGATGAGAGAAGGCCTTTATGTTTTTGAGGGCATGTGACAAGGTGTATGGTAAGAGGAGAGAGAAACAGGTTGGGAAATTTCTGGTGATAGGAAGAACAGGAAAAGACAAAGTATATTTCTGTATTCCTCAGACTGTTGGCTCATGGGTTCTTTGGTTGTGTCCAGCCCCAGTCTCTTTGGTTTGCACTTGGAACATCCAACTGTCCATTGTGGCTGGAAATCAAATAGTGAATCTTGGCCTAACATAGCAAGAAGATTTCTCTAAGTTCTAAAAACACTCTTGAAAAGAATCTTCTCATTTCTTTCTCCTTTCCTTTTAACTGTTGGACCTGGAATCCTGGCCTATATTGTAACGGCAAGCTCAGGGGCTTTTCTTCAAGGACTGGTTCCAAACACAGGCTATAGGTTATTGTCAAACACAAATTCCAAACTTTTCGCAAATCTTAGGGGTCTTCCTAATATGTATGTTTGTGATTTAATAGCTAGATCAGCCCACAGTTTGCTTAATCTTGAATAAATCGAGTTTAATTCATCTGAGTGAGTCCTTTCAAAATCAGTCAGATTAAACTGCCTGAATGTGGAGTCTCTGGGTTAATTGGTTTGTAGGTCACAACCTTTATTGTTATCCTCCAGTTGGAAAACCTTTTCTGGCTTTGAGTTTCTGAAAAGTGCGATACCTATTTCTTTGCAGGCTTGGAGTTGCTAAAAGTGACATATACCACTCCTGCTTCCTGGTGGCCCCCATTCGAGGAGAAGTCAGCCGGGCTGTTCAGGTATCTTCGAAGAACTGGAGATGCCGTCACCTCATATCTTGTAGGGGATGAAACCATGTCACACGTGGAGGATGTCTGAGTCTCTGACTGTTTGGTAACCGTGGTGGAAGATGTGATGATCTTGTTTCCAAACTCATCCACCTCCTCATACTGCTCTGTCACTGTTCTGGTAGCCCCAAAGAGCTTCGACCCATCATGGCTTGTCTGAAGTTCTAGGATGCTTTTCTGCCTCCTTGGATTTGATGGGCTTAAAGCACTCAGGGAAGATTTGGATGCATACTCAGGACCTGCGCCTTGGATCAAATTTTGGGATACATCCTTATTCTTATCAGTGTTGGTGCCAATGTGATGATGAAGAAGTTCAGGGCTGCTGAGATGCTGTTGCTTAATTAAACTGGTTCCTTTCTGCATCTGAACAGGTGCTTGCTCACCTTCAGAGAAAGCCCAGTCACAGCCATCAGACCTCACTGATTTACGGGGTAAAGAGCTAAAAATGTCCTCGGCAGACACTTTCTTTCCCATTGTCATTTCAGTGTAATGGGATGAAGAGGACCTTACCATTTGGGGTGACCCTCCAGTTTTCCGTGCAGCAGACTGAATGGAGATGTAGGAAGGAGAAGAAGGAGAACTTGCTCGGGGCTGAATGACGTGAGGAACTTCTAGCTCTATTTTAGGTACCTCCTCCTTTTCTGCCACCTTTTCACCATCCCAGCTTGAGTTCTGCATTCCCCTGTCCTGTTTGGCCTTGCTGGACACAATACTGATCTTACGGATATTGTTCCCAGCTGCAAGGCTCTGAGAATTCCCAAGGGACTCTTTGAGAAGACCGGAGAGTCCAGCTATGTCTGATTCAGATTTGAGGTTTGAAATGGAACACAGAGCCTTCCTGATGGCTTCTTCAATGTCCATGAGTCTGTTTAGGGTCTGCTCCTTTAAATGAATGATCTCAGCACTTGCTCTCTCTAGATCTTCGAAGGCTAACTCCACAGAAGAAACACTATCAACATCTTCCTTAACTTCTTTCATTTGCTCAGCCTTCTCCATCTTGGGCTGCTTAGTCTGATGAGTCCTGTGATGCACCACCCAGTCAGGGACGTTCTCAAAGAAGTTTCTTAAGGCTTTCACATCCACCTTGGAGGTTTCGTCTTCAAACTCCCTCACTCGGATTAGAATTTCCTGGAGTGCCTCCTGCCTTCGCAAGTTCTCAAATATCTCCATGGCTTCCTTCACGTTGCCTTTCATGATTTCCTCCTTGTGAACAGACAGTCTCTTGCGACGTTCATCTTCAGTTTCTCTGCAAGGTTTTTCCCGCATAATCACCACTGGCTTTTCCTCCTCTGTGTTTTGTGTTGTCTTCATTTCTGGATCTCTTAATTCTTCGCTGTGCACAAGCTGTGGCTCTTCAAAGAAGGGCTTTGATTGCAAAGATGTAGGTACTGGAAAGGCAAGTTCCACCATTTCCATTCTGGGGCTTGTTGTCTGGTTATCCTTGGAGCCAGAGGCTCCAGCTGTGCCTATACTATCTGTCTTCGAAGATGTGTTGTGTATCAAGATGGCTCCTTTCCTCAGAATATTGGCATGGCATTTGGCAGAGAGATATGGCTTCCTTTGGCTGTCCAGGTTAGTGACATCTGTTTGGAATCCAAGAGACAATGGAAAATCATGCCTACTGGTTAAGGCACTTCCTGTTTCTGGTTGGCAGGACTTCAGAAATCCTTTCGTCTCCTTTGTTGGAGAGCAGCTCCCTCCTTCACAGCCATCTGATGTATCTTTTACTGCTTCTACTGAAAACTTGTGGTCACCCAATTCCACTTTACTCTGCTCTCCTTTCTTTGCCTTATACACTTCTTCTGCCACTTGTAAAGGGGTCTTGACAACATCTTTTCTAACCTTTTTCTCAGAGCTGAAGTCCTCAACTGTAGTAGATGTAGAACCTTGACTGGCCGCCAAATATTGTTGATATGCAGATGGCTCTCCTATCTCAGCCCCACTAGATGCCGTTGCATGGTTAAGGATGAGTGCAGTCTTTGGCTTGCCCTGCTCAACCTCAGTCAGAGGTTTGGGAGAGAAAAGCTGGCCTGCTTGCTTTCCTGATGTTCTTTTCTTGCAGCCACCAGGATGAGGAAGTGATTCCTTCAAAAGGAACTCTGGTTTTGGAGGTGGGACTGGTTTTCGCCTTGGTGGAGCAGTCACTTCAGGCTTGGGGGGTAGTTGTGGCTTCTCTAAAGGCCTCTCATCACTTAGTTTGGCAGAGGCTGGAGGGAGAGTCTTAGGAACATATGGTTGTGCAAATGAGGAACATCCTAGAGTTTCTGCTTCTCTCTCTTTGGGTGAGTGGCATTCGGTTCCCATTACTGAAGCTGGAGGAGGAGGAGGACAATCATTAACAGCCTGCCAGCCTGAAGCCAATACAGCAGCTGCCTGGTTACTAAGAGTCTGAGTCTCGTTTTTCTTTTTACAAGTGGAATAGGACTGCCCTGCATTCCTGTATATCATAGCTGCTTTAAAATCTCCTTTGGAAACATTAACATTAGACTTTTCCAGGGACTCGAGTGTGGCTTTTAAGTTGCCACGGACAACATCCTCTTTGTCTACTTGCCTCTGTTCTGTTGCAGCACTCTGCAGGGCTCTGATAGCTGTCTGTACATCCCCTCTGATTATAGCCTCTTGCTCTCGTTCTTCTGGAACGGAGTGCTCTTTGTAATCAGACTCAATAAATGGGTTTACATAGGCCTTGACTGGCTTGGCAGTATAAATGCCATCCTTAATCCTAAAGTCTGCACTAGGCCCAAGGTGGCCATCCTGGAGGGCTGCAAATGGCAGCACCCGTCCCTGCACTGCCTCAGAAGCACTGACCTTTGTGGGGGATGCCATGCTCTTCTGAGGCATGCTTGCATGGGACTTGGATGTCTCCTGCACTCTGAGGAAGGTGACGTCACAAGCTTGTTGTTGACTGATGGCTACACAGCCCTCACTGTGTTCTGCAGCCGGCACAGGGGCTGTCTGGGTGCTGGACTGCTGAATATCTTCGGATGTTTTCTGAAGCTTGCTCTGAAATTGGTGCTGAAGGCTTTGAGCCTCTGCAGTGGCAAGCCTGAGACTCTGCATGGCTGCTTGAAGATCACTCCCAAGAACTTGTGCCTGGGGCTGTGTTGTCCTCTGGTTGGCTGTCCCGACTGGGGAACAGTGGATAGCCCCACCCATAACATCCTTTTGCTCTGTTACTTTAGTGGTGGCTTCTCCCTCCTTTCTCTCTCCCAGAATTATTTTCTCTTCTCTCACTACCCTGTTGCTACCATTCTGTACCTTTTGCACAGACTGGGTAGGTAAGCTAACATGCCCAGGAACTTGAATTTCCTCCACTATCACTGGGGTTGAGAATTGCACAGGACAATGCTTAGTAGAACCTAGATCACTTGTATGCACTGTCTCTTTTTTTAAAGCCCCTTCCTTGCTCTTACACAAGAACACTTGTTTAGTCCCACTGATATCCCCCAATATCACATCTGCTGTTTTGGTCACTACTTTTCCCTCCTGTATCTGGGCAGGTACCTTGGCTTGTTGCACAGTGTCCATTGGCTCCTCTGTTGCTTGGGAGGAAGCTAGGGACTCTATCTCTGATTCTCTCTGGAGGTTCTTTAAGTAGTCAAGATCTCCCTTCTCAATGCAGCTGGTGAACAACTGGACATTGCCCTTCTCATTGTCTTCTCTGTGGATGGTAGCTGTCACTCTGTGCTCTTGAGAAGAAGCCAACAGATTCCCAATGGTCGACTTTACATCTCCTTTAACCAATCTGTGCTCTTGAGCAGTGTGATGGAGGAGGGAATAAATGGTTATTTTGGCTGACCCTGTCTCTGTCTCCTGCATAAGAATTCCTTTCTTGACTGAGGTGGTTTGACTGAGAAGTTCTTGGAGAGTCTTTGCCACATCATCCTTCAAGTCTTCTCTGCTCTTCTCAACCTTGCAAGTGTCCAGCAGCTGAACTGGGCTGACTCGGACATTACCATTCTCCTCTTCCTGCACCAGCTCCCCCTGGGCCTCCACGTTGCCCCTCTGAAGTAGCTGCCACAAGATTTTTTGCAAGTTGCCCCCCATGACTTCTTCCTTTTGGATTTCAGGGCTTCTTTGAGTGCCAAGATGGTATTTGGCCATTGTGATACTCTCAGTGTCATTGGCTTCGATAAGGATGCCATCATGTTGGATTATTTGATGAGAGATGAGGACTTCCAAAGTGTCTGTTATGGTTCTCTTGCTTTCTTCCTTTTCTGCATCATGTTGAGAAGTGCTCAGTTTATCCAGAGGGGTGCTTTCAAACAACCATGTTGTGCTCTTTACATCAGCCCGAGGAAACACCTGTAGGGGTTCAGCACTTTCAGAGGCCTCAGTATCTTTTAGGCTGTCCATGGGTTGGGTCTCAAACAGCCAAGTGCAACGTTTCACATCCCCCTTATGGATATCCTCTCTCTGCACTGTGCTCAGGCAGGAGGTGCTTTCTGAGTCTCCTTTCAGGGAGTCAATAGGCTGGTTTTCAAAAAGCCAGGTGGATGTCCTAACATCTCCTTGTTGAACATCACTCACACTGACCATCCTCACATACTTCTTTTGACTCAGTTGCTCTGACTCAAAGAGTTGCTTATTAGACTGGACATCTCCCTTCTGCACATCATCGACGGTCCTCAAGACAGGCCTCTTTTCTTCAGCAATGGAATCTAGAGGCTCTGTTTCAAACCTCCACCTGGCTGCTTGGACATCACCCTTCTTGAAGTCCTCTTGGGTGACAGCCCTGATCACAAACACTTCTTCATCTTTCTTTATCTGATCCAAAGGTTTGGTCTCAAACTGCCACCGGGCACCTTTCACATCACCTTTCATGATTTCTTCCTTCTTCACAGATGTGACTTCATGGTATCCTCCCTCTTTGTCCTGGATGGCATACAAGGGGCGGGTTTCAAACAGCATGGTGCAGGACTTGATGTCAGCTTTACTCATTGTCTCCTCCTGGATCTTCTTGATTTGCATCTCATTCTCTTTGTCATGGATCTGATCTAAGGAGTAGGTTTCAAAAACAAATCTTATGCCCCCAACATCTCCACCTTGGATGTCCTTTGGGGGTGGCACCTCTTGAATACCCTCCATTCTGCTTTTCAGGGTATCCATAGGGCAGTTTTCAAAGAGCCAGGTAAATTTGTGAACTGCCCCTCGTTCAATGTCCCCATTTGCTGCAATATCAGTTTTCTTCTTGTCTGTGCTTGGTTTATGAGCTGTATCCAAAGGTTTGGCTTCAAAGAATTCCTTCACCCTAGAAACTTCTCCAGATTGTATCTCCACACGGCTGGAGCACCTGATTATTTTTTTGGCATCACCACCACTAGTGGTATCACTGACCAGGGGTTCTGTCTCAAATAGGTGCCTGACAGTTTTCACATCTATACCTTGTAATTCATCCTGGCAATAAGCCTTGCTGACCTGCAAATATTGCTCTTCCTGGCCTTTCAAGGAATCCAAAGGCTGTGTTTCAAACATCCATGTGTATGACTTGACATCAGTTTGTGGAACAGGTTCTTCTCTGTCTTGTTTCTTCCTCTCCTTATCGTACAGAGCATCCATTGGTTGTGTCTCAAACAACCATCTGTGGGTCTTCACATCCCCTCCTGGGGATGCATCTCCTTCTCAGAGATGTTCTGTTCTGCTGGATTCATTTGGCTGTGGATGACATCTATGGGTTGTGTTTCAAAGAGCCACTTGGCTGTTTTAACATCTCCAGCCACCACTTCCTGTTTTGTAATCCCCCTAATAAGAGCCACTTTTTGGGCACTGTCATCAAACTGATCCAGAGGTTTGGTTTCAAACATCCACTTGTAGTTCTTAACATCTCCACCTGTCACTTCCTCTTCTCTGCTCACAGAAGTGACTTTGTGGAAATTTCCAAAGCAATCTTTGATTGCATACAAAGGCGTAGTCTCAAACAGGAACTGGTTGGCTTTGACATTCCCATGGAGTATCTCCTCTCCTTCCTTGACCGCCTCCTCAGTGCTCACTTGCCTAATGTGATCTAAAGGCAGTGTCTCAAAGAGACTCTTGAAAGTTTTCACATCACCTTTCTCCACCTCTTGAATGTTGGTGGCTGAAGCATCTCCAGCTGGAGGTTTGGCAATGCTGCCCAAAGGACAGGTTTCAAATACATGTTTTGTTTGCTTCACGGCTCCTTTCTCCTCATCTGAAAGTTCAATTTTCTTTAAATGCCCAACCTCAAAAGTATCCTTCAGCGTTTCCATTGGCTGAGTTTCAAATAACCAGAGAGTTGACTTCACATCCCCTTTGATGACTTCTTCTTTGGTTGGGATGCTATTGGAAGCTTCTCCTTTCAGAGTGTCAAGAGGTTGAGTCTCAAAAAGCAGGCACTGCTTGCTGACATCAGCACCTTGGATGAGATCTGGAGAAGCCTTGAAGTCAGCCTCTTCCACAGTAATTTCCTTTATGGCATCTAGAGGTTGAGTTTCAAACAGCCATTTTGCTCCACTGACATTTCCTTTTGCTGCTTCTTCCAGAGAGATCCCTCGAATGACTTGCACTTTGGACGTGTCCTTGTTGATGGTATCCAGAGGCTGAGTCTCAAAGAGCCAGCGAGCTGTCTTGACTGCATTGCTCTGTATTTCCTCTCTGCAGACAGATTTGATCTCATGGATGTTTCCTGTTTTGTCCCGGATAGCGCAGAGAGGCTCTGTTTGGAAGAGCTTGATGGTTTTCTTGACGTCACCTTTGAGCTCTTGGATTTCTGACTTGAGTTGCAGGATACTCTGCTCCTCCACTGAACTGCAGCGGCCCAAGTCATCTAAAGAATGTGTTTCAAAGAGCTGGGCAGCACCTTTCACATCCCCTTTCTGAACAGGTTCTTTGAGGACTGCCTCTTGCAAGTCAGTCTCATCCAAATACATTTTGTTCAAAGTATCAAGTGGCTGAGTTTCAAAAAGCCATCGAGCTGTACGCACATCTCCTTTGGTGTGCTCTGTCTCGAATGCCTTAGCCAAAGGTCCATCTCCATTGGGCAGCTGGCTTTCAAATCTCATGGATCTGTTTTTCACATCTCCACTTGGAATGGCTTCCTCCTCGCTGAGCTTCTTGGTAGCTTGATGTTCTCCAATAGAGTCTAGAGTCCAGTTCTCAAAGATCCAGCGCATGGATTGAACCTCCCCAGGAAGCACCGCATCTAGGCTTGCTGAGGCCTGGGCATTAGGGTCATCAGTGCTCAGCATCTCAGCCAGATCCTCCGTCACGGCCTCTTCCAGATTTTTCCGGAGCTCAGGATGCATGTGGCGATAAAGCCTCTTCAGCTCATTGACTTGGCGCTGCTGGTAGAACTTAGAGAAGGTTTCCTTTGGAGGAGGCAGAGGGAGTGGGTTAGAATCCTGACTCCTAGTAATGGAAGCTGCACCTGGAGCAGAGTCCTGTGGAGGAGGAGGAGTTGGCAAATTCTCTTCTGTCTTCTTGATGTTGGCTTTGGGACCAATATCATTCTGAGCATCTGCCATCTCTAAAGAAATAGTGTGCAATGTCAGTTCAATCTTTCTACAAAGGCTTCTCTTGTTAGTGACAAAGGCCAAATTCATGCAGTAGCTTGGGTTAATTATGCAGATATGCAGATCCACTCCATATCACCAGAACACATGAAGAATGACACCACTTCAAACTCCTCCACTAACACACACCATCACTGGCTTGTGATTAATGATGTTAGGAAATGTCTAATCACAGCAAGACACAGGAAAACAAACTCAGTCCAGTTGTTGCTTGCCTGTCTAATTCTTATTTTTATGTTTAATGGGAAAGTAAAAAAGATTGTACTATGGCTGTTGTCAGGCTATCAGACACAAAGAGCACAGACAAGGTATAGGAAGCATATAAGGAGAGGCCAGGAGTGTGCTGCTCCTATCATGCACCAATGCTCACCAGTGCTACCTGTTGCTCGTTAGTGTAGGCCTACCCAATCTCCTGTCTAGCATAAACACTGGAGGGCTCATGCTTAGGAGTGACATTGGGCTTTTCTGACCCAGTTCTGTGGATGTGGGGTGGTAGGTGATAATGAACAGACCTGTAATATTCACTGAATAGAGAGGTGTTGGCTGAGCACCTTTTGGAATCTTTATGTCTTGCAATTACAGATGCTATTGAACAGCTCTCTGGCCTAAATTTGTTGTTATCCCTGAACAGAGCAGACCCACTGAATCAATTGGATTTACCTATGTGTTGACTCACCACTCAACAATTCATTCAATGGGCCTAGGCCACTGAGTGTCTTCTATGTAGAAGGAATAACAGCTGAAAAGTAGGAATAGCTTGGTGGATGGTTTCGCTTAGGAGAACCAGAAACATACCTTCTTTGGGCAGTTTTTCTGTGGGGTGGGGAGGGCTCCAAAGATGCAGAACAGTTTTTGGTAAAAGGGAGTATATCCCTTTGGATGAAAAAAAATATGTGGTGAAGCAGAAATAGTTTGTGTTATTCACAAACATGGTAAAGAAAGAGATGGTGAGGGAACTGGTGTTGTGCCTCTGAAACCTGAACTTTGGGAGTGCTTTCATTGTATACACTTCATCATATGAATCAGGTTACCTCAAAAGGGAATGTTTATCAACTGCATGCTTCAACCAGTACAAGAGAGGCAAGGCTCCTGAGCATGGATGGCAACACAGATATAACTGACAGTGTGCTTGTAATATTTTAAAAGATACTTCCCCATTTAGACTTAGGATACTTAGAGCCACTCTTGAAAGTCTGAACTGGACATTGCCACTGTCTGGTTTAGGGCAGTGGCTCTGCTGTCACTGAGGTGGTGACATCACCACAGGTAAATGTATAAGAGCTATCAAAAGTGTCTCACCAATTTTAGGGATGGAGTTCAGCACCTTGGATTGTCTCTGAATTCTCTGCCTTCCTGACTTTGGGTCTCCCCTTCTCCACTGGTTTGGTGGGAAGATGCTTTCAGAGAGCTCCCATCTCAGAATGCATCTTTGCTATGGTTGTTGACATGGCCCATTTCTGTCTTCCTCTAAGCCTGTGCCATCTCCCAGAAAGAGAGGACAAGGACTGTAGAGGTTCTTGCTTATCCTTGAAGAATGTATCTTCAAGTCATTTATGACTTAATGGCAACTCTAAGGTGAACCTATCATGGGATTTTCTTGGCAAGATTTGTGCAGAGAGAGTTTGCCTGTGAGACTGAGAGAGTGTGACTTGCCCCAGGTCACCCAATGGGTTTCCATGGCCTAGTAGGATTCAAACCCTGGTCTTCAGAGCCGTAGTCCAACATTCAAATCACTAGACCACACTATTCTCTACTGTTTCCTTAATGTTTATTTGCTCAGCAAGGGCAAATAAACGATCAACAATAGCCAGAAGTAGCAATGCAATAGCTACTCCAGGGCTTTGCTGATAGGTACCCAGTGACCTAGGGAATGGGTACCAGTGTTGGCCATCCTTCCCAGAAGAATAGAATAATTTTAGGCAAGGAAATTTCCCCGTCCTTCTCCAGTAAACCACAACCTGGCCCAAGACTTTCCAAATAAATAGATGAAATAAAACTTTCTCTATTGGAAACCAAACTGCAAACAGTGAATTTTCAGTATATTTTCAACATACAATACAAGTATGACAGTATTAGTACTGTTTTAAACACACAATTATATTGACTGTCAGCCTTATCATACAACTGACTGTAGAAACAGAGTTAGTAGCTACACACTCATTTTTATACATTTCCCTACCTTTTTTGCTTTGTGGCAATCAAGCGAATTAAAAGAGATCTCAACACTTGAAATTCTGAATGAAAGAGAACAGAGAAGTTTATGTTTGTATTTCCTATAGGCATTTATAAATGCAATCCAGTATATATTCTTTAAAAGTTACTTGTTTGCATGCCAGCTCCCAGAGTCCCTTTGACAAGTTGACCACTAGTGATGCTGACTGAGGTGTTCTGGGAATTTTGCTCAAATATTTCCAGGTCTGTTTTTAGGCCCATAAACTATCTGAATGTGAACATCAAACTCAATGTTGGTGGAGAGTAGTATTATAAATGCATCTTGTATCTATGGCCCTTTCCACATGTGGAGGAAAAATGGGGGAAACATGCTAAAATGGAGCTTACCAGCAGCCAGGTAAGTCCATCACCATGCGGAGCAGCGCGAGCTCACTGCTCCGCAGTCCTCCAGTGTCCAAAACGGCGACTTCGGTGTCCAAAATGGTGGCTTCCAGCTGGCAGAGGCTCTCCACCAACTGGAGAAGCTCACCAGCTGGAAGCCCGCCCCTGGCAGATCTGCAGGCACGCACTAGTGTGCGCCTGCAAATCTGCACCGGAGCGCAGTGATGGAGCTGCACAGGGCTGCATGCTCCGTGCTTTTTAAAAACCTCTGAAAAGAGGTTTTTTTAAAAAATGACACACCACCAGTTCTGGTTGCTTCGGAGCGGATTGAGGTGCGGAACTATGAAAAGTAGTCCGCCCCAATCCACTTCACGGTGCAGACAACCTCCATTGGAGGTCACTCTGCACCGTTTTAATAGCCCGGTGCAGAAAGGGCCTATGTTCTACTCCTCCAGCTCCTACATGGGTACATCTTTACTACAAATTAGGCCCTTTTCGCAAGCAGCTTTTTTTGCGCAAGGGCCCCTTGAGTGTCGCATGAATGGGAATGTTGGTCCGTATGACGCACTCCCACTCACACGACGCTCATGAGCTTAAAGCAGGCAGTGAGCGCATTTTTTTATTTTCGGCTCTAAGCCGAAAATACTGCGCGGTTGCACAATGCTCGCGGGGCCCTCGCGCACTTACCTGCGTGCGGTGCGTCGAACAAGCCGGCCCGGTCACACTTCCTCCCCCAGTGCAGCCTACAGCTTCCAGGCTGTGCTGCGAAAGGAAGGGGTGGGGCGCTAGCGCGACAGTTGCACAACCAGCAAGCCATTGAGGGAGGCAGAAGGGCTGCCGTGAGCGGCTCACACAAACAGCTGCTCGCGTGAGTGCTGCTCCCCACTGCCGCAACGAAGGTAAGGTGCGAAAAGGACCTTTGTTTAACAATTGTTTTTCTCTTGCTATGGAATCCTAGGAATTTTCAGTTGAGATAGCAAAAAGAAGGAAGAAAGCGTGTTAAGGACTTCTGTGGGTGGATGAATACATCCATTTCACTTTATTGTATTGCTCGTTTTTTTTTAAATCTTTTTATTTCTTATTTATTTGATATATATTCTGCCTTTCTTCCAACACAGGACCAAACCCAGCATATAACATAAGTTAAAGCAAAACAGCTAAAACAATATCTGGCCCAAACATTAGAACAGTATTAAGCCATCAATCCAATGAGAACACAAATTTAAAACCATTAAAGGTGTGTGAAACACTGTTTATTTTAAATGGCACACCCATTGTACATCCTTCTACCCCAAACAATTAAAGGCTGAAAGCCTATTTAAATAGGATGGTCTTTGCTGGTGAAAAAGGAGCAGAGCAGGGCCAATCATGCCTCTCTTGAGAGAGAATTCCATAGCCTAGGTGCAACTACTGAGAAGGCTCTGTCCTGCATCCTCACTTGACAAGCCTGTAAAGATGCTTGGACAGAGAGACAGCATTTCTTTCCATGCTTAAATTGACAGCCAGGTATGCTTCAAGAGCCTGGCAGAGTATAACACTCTGTGAACCTATTTCTTTTTTTTTAAAATCATTTTCTTCAATTTCACATATAAAACAAACAATTTGTTACTGTAATAGTACATGACATATTTTTGATCTTCCACACTGATCTAGAATTTATTTTCAATACCTCTTAACACTTCTATCTCTATTTGTATTGCATTTTAATGATATGGTTACATGTCAGTTCTTGCATTTCAATCTCTTCATTACAGTTCCATGACTTACAACAGTAGCTTCCTCATTTCAAATCCTAGTCATGAATTACTCATTTTCATTCAGCATTACCCAGCTATTCATTACTATCTGCCATTCAAGGCCATTTCCACATGAGCCTGTTATAGCGCGATGATTCCACTTTCAACATCCTCTGGAACCTGGGGTTTGCAGTTTTGGGAGGGGCTGGCTGGCCCCTCCCAAAACTGCAAACCCCAGGATTCCAGAGGATGTTGAAAGTGGAATCATCGCGCTATAACAGGCTAGTGCAGAAATGGCCTTAATCTCCTCTTCTGATTTCCCTTTTTTTTTATTATGAAAAAAAATAAACAATACAAATCCAAATAAACAAAACACCACATAATTAACAAAAAAGTGAATAAACCCACCCCCCAGAGCCAACTTTTTATTTACTCCACTTTCTAAAATTGCCATTCTTCTTGTGAAAGGGTAGCTTTACCATCTCTTATCAAAGCTTTTTCCAAGAATATTTTCCAAATTTCTTCAAAATCATTCCCTTTTACAAGGCCTTTCATAAATCTAATTCTACAAGTTAATTTATCATTAATTGCAATTTTCCACACTTCTTTATACAATTCCTTTATTTGAACTTTTTCATTTGTTTTCTATTTTTTTGCTATTATTAACCTCGCTGCAGTTAACAAGCTTGTTATTAATTCCTTCATTGCCTGGGTACACTCAACCTTATTATATATAGACAACAACCCTATATTTGGACATATTGGTATCTCAATTCCTATTATCTCTTTTATTTCTTTAAAAATCTTTTGCCCAAATTCCATTATCCTATTACAGTTCCACCACATATGCATATATGTACCAATTTCTTGACATCCTCTCCAACATAATCTAGAATATTTCTCATCTATCTGATTTAATCTTACTGGAGTCAAACACCATTTCCAAACTATCTTATAATAATTCTCTTTTATTCTTTTGATTTCCCTTTTAATCTCTGTGACAAAATATCTGCATTTCTGTTTTCTATAAATGTTCCCCACCACTGTTCTATAGTTGGTATCTGTTGAGTTTTCCAAAGCTTAGTGTACTCTATCCTAGCTGTCGTTATCATATACAGAATTATTCTCCAATATTTCCTAGTATCAGTACCATCACATACATTTGTCATATTTAACAAGTAAAGTTCTGGTATTTTAACAAATTGTATTTTTAATAAATCACAAATTTATTATGTACATCAGTACAATATTTCTTGGCTCTGGGACATGTCCACCACATATGATATATTGTACCGACCTCTTTCTGACATTTCCAACAGAGTCCTGTACCAGTATTGTAAATCTTTTTCAACTTATTTGGTGTCATGTACCATCTATGGAACAGCTTGTAGTAGTTCTCTTTCAAATTCTGGGCAACTGTAAATTTTTGTGTCTTTTTCCAGCTTTCTTCCCAGAATTCTAATTGAATCAAATGTCCTATATTTTGAGCCCACAAAATCATTACTGACTTAATTGTTTCTTCTCGTCTTTCTTGTTGTAATATTTCTTGATATATATAATATAATAAATGAGGAGAATTCTCAAATAGTCGTTTAATCATCCCCGTGGTCTCTTTTGGGTCTGTTCCATAAGTCTTTATGAACCTACTTCTGACAGGGTACAGCATAATTCCAAGTTGACCTCATCAACACCACACCAAACCCCTGTCAATCCTGCAAAATTTTTCTCATTTCAGGACTGCACAAATTTCAATGGGGGGGGTGAACCTGAAAATGGTGTTTAAGCTAGATCAATGGGAGTTCTTTGCATGAAAAAAAATTGTGACGGGGGTCCTGGCACATTGGAAGGGGGCTCACAGACTGAAAATTGTGAAAGGGGGAGCCCCAAGGGTTTATGGGGGCCCTGGTAACTGATCCAATGAAAAACACAAGCAGAAATCTTATTTGGAGTAGGTAGTTTCCCTTCTATTTATAATATCTCTCCAACACATGTTTGGCAGTTCCCTTGACAAAATCTAAGAAGAGAATTGATATCATGACTATCATTGGGCTTTTTCGCACTTGGGGGAAAATGGGGCAGTCCGTTACTCACCGGACTGGCACCCTCCCCCCCGACGATCCACACTGATCCGGAGCAGCGCGTGCCCGCGCTACACACTCTCCGGGGATGAAAATGAAGGCTTCCAGTTAGTGGAGGCTCTCCACCAACTGGAGAAGCTCACCAGCCAGAAGCCTGCTCCCAGAAGATCTGCAGCCTCGCGCTGGCACGAGCCTGCAGATCTACACATTAGCGCAGCGATGGACTGGGGCGCGCCAGGGTATTGAAAGACCTCTTTTAATCAGTCTTTCAATAGCACGGTGAACCACCAGTTCTGGTTGTTCCGGAGCGGGCTGAAGTCTGGACATACATAAAGTAGTCCGGACCCAGTTTGCCCCCAAGTGCAAAGGTCCTCGCTGGAGGATGCGCTGTCCCATTTTAAAAATAAAATGCGGAAAAGGCCATTGTCTAATTTGGATCCCGGTATTATGAAACTTGTGAGGAGAAAAACCCCACCAAGCTTAAGGATCTCATTAGGCCTGATAGATGTTTCATTTCATACAATCTTTTTTTTTTAAAAAAAGCTTTGTCCAGTATGTTAGAATATTTAAGTTTTCTTGGTGTTCAATAATAAATGACTCTCTGTCTGTGTGTGTTGTATCCCTGTTTGATGGGGGGCAGGGCTGGAACCTAAGAAGAGTCCCTAAGGACCATGGCCAAAATACAGTTGAGAATGGCTAGACGAGGGCCATTTCCACACTACACTTTCAATATCCTATGGAATCCTGGAGTTTGCAATTTAGGGAGGAGCCTTTAGAATTCTCAGCCAGAGAATTGGCCTCAGTAAACTGCAAACCCCAGAATTCCACAGAATGTTGAAAGTGGAGTAATAGCACTGTAAGAGTATAGGGCGGAAATAGGCTTGATGATCTATGAGGGCCCTTCCAGCACTAAGATTCTATGATTCTATGGTACATCCGTATTACACCCAATGTGCTTTCACACAAGGAAATAGCCATAAAGCATAGACCCAAATTAGGCTGGAATTCAATATGAGACTTGTACATCATTGTAAGTGGACTTACATGAGTAGGAAATAGAATTGAGTAGCTTTGTAATGTCCGTATTCATCTAAGGTCTGCCATGATGCAACTAGATACGGTTCTCTATTGTGCAATGGAAGCCAGTGGACTGACTGGTGTGGAACAGCATGATGTGCAATGGGCACCAGTTGTATCAGAGATACTCCCCATTGCATATCAGGACACTGGCTAAGAAGTGCTGCAGCATGATGCATGTCAGAAGTGTCCAATGTGTGTTAGAAATGCCTGGTGTACATTGGAGCACTCTTGTCCAGACACACATCATTGAAATTCACTACCTGGGTTTTGTTGCATGTCTGCCACAGAGTTACAGATTCATAAAGTTACAAAAAGTTACAAAGATGTAGAATCAGCCCCTAGGTTTGTTTGTTTTCTTAAAGCACAGTGGGCTCACTCCCCATTGCTCCCTTACGACCATATGCTGGAGAAAGGCCTTGTGGAAATACTTCGGGTGGGTCAGAAATATGAGAGAAATGTAAAGCATGAGAAACTTACAAGTTCTGGCAGACCACTGGGGTGATCCGCAGCAACAGCTGCACTGGACAAAAAGAGATCAGACCTTTCCTTCACAGAGCGGGGAGAGGGCAGCCTGCGTCCTTGGGAAGGTATGTGTCTTCTGTTACCAGAGTCACCTAAAACTCCCGACGTTCTCTCATCTGGAACACAGACAAGCAGACATACGCACTAAAGATATGTACCAGTGTGCCAGCATCAGTCAATAAGATCAGTGGTTGCATAAAGGGAAAGATTGTGATCTCCATTAGAAAAGTGGTGATTCGTGAAAAATCCCAGTGAGGGGGAATCAAAAACCAGCAGCTTCTCAGCCAAATCTAGCCCCTGCCACGGTTCCAATTCATCCTACATGGTAAAAATATAGCAACAGGATTTGGCAATCAGATGTTTTGGGAATAAGGCATGGGGCACTTGTTCATTTTGCTTCTTTTATCAAAATACATCCCCCCTAACAAAACTAGTTGTTGGACAATAGCTGCATCAGTACACATTAATGTATATGTTGAACAGCTGTATGTGGATTTCAATAGAACTCTGACCAATAGGCTATGCATAGTTTACTTTTCATGTGAATTTTGCATATCATTTTGGAAAGCAACGGCATGTTTAAATGTGCCTTCAAGTCACCTGTTAACTTATGCCGACCTGATGAATTTCTTAGTGTTTTCTTAGGCAAAGAAGACTCAGAGGTGGCCTTCCCATTTTCTTCCTCTGAAATATAACCTACAGCACTTAGTGTTCCTTGGCAGTCTCTCACCCAGGTACTAACCAGGACCAAACCTGCTTAGCTTCCAAGATCAAATGGAATCTGGGGACTTTAGGCAATGGTATGTTTGGCTTAATAAAAACTAACTTTACGAAATGGATGTCAGACAGGCACTCCCTGAGCCACAAGGTGCCTTTTTTGTAGTTTGCTTCTGACAATGCTGATTCATGCAAATCCCGCTATTGTCTGTGTTGCTGTTGTTGATATCCTGCCTTTTTTTTTGCAGTTCAGGGCTCAACATGGCTAACAACAGACTAAAAAAAAATAGTTAAAATTCACAAAATACAAAAGTTAAAAAGTAATTAAGTTATCAAAATAATTAAAACCAGTTGAAAATGTAGACTATTTTAAAAAAGAAAAAGAAAGAACGCATGACAAAGATAACAAATAGAAAACCCAGTACTTTGTTTAGGCGGGATGGGTCTTGTAAAATCAGTTCTCAAAGCCCTGTTGAAACAGAAAGTTATTCACTTCCCCACAGAAGATGTCTAGGGAGGGTGCCAGTCTAACCTCCCTGGGAAGGGAGTTCCAGAGCCTGTTGTTTTTATACACTACAGCAGTGACATGGTGCAGTGTTTTCAGTATTGGATTATGGTTCTGAAGGCCAGGGTTTGAATCCCCACTTAGGGATTGCACTGAGTAACCTTGGGTGTGTGACACACTCTCAGCCTCAGAAGAAGGCAGAGACCAATCCCTTGGAATGAATCTTGCCAAGAAAACCCTGTGATAGAGTCACCAGAAGTCAGAAACAACTTGAGGACAAACAACAACAGCAGAAATGACATGACAATGCCATCCTTATTTGTCTAGCAATGGAAACAGAGGGGATTCTCTTTCTCTGCCAGAGAATCTCAAGCCTGGCAATTTTTTTGCTTTTAGGACTTCAGCTCCCAGAATCTCCCAGACAGTATGTGCCATGCCCACGATGTCTGGAAGATTCTAGGAACTGCAGTGCAAACATACCAAGCTCTGGTTCTGATGGCCCCTAAGCAGTCTATAGCAGAAGCATTCCTTCAGTCTCTCTTAAAGCCTTGGAAGAGATGAGGCTTGGACGCTTTCACTCTTCCATAGTGGCACTTCGATTATGAACTCCTTTTCTGGAGAGGCTAGATTTCTCTCCCTCCATGCTCGAAGGTTTTATTAATAATGTTCAATAGATTTTGAATGATCACTCTTTGGCCCTTTTCGCATCAAGGCTTCTAGCGCAAGCGGGGGAGGGCGGCTCGCGCAAGAAGCCTTCTCCGGGAGGCTGCCGCTTCCCCTCCTTCCTTCCGCAGGCGAAGGAACGAGCGGGGAAGCGGCAGCCTCCTGGAGGCGGCGGCGGCGGCGGCTCGTGCGTCCGTCCATCCCCCCGCGCACACGAGAAAGGAGCCTGTCCCCTCCTTCCCCCCCGCGCGTGCGCAAGAAGCGGGAGGCTGTCGCAAGCAGCCCCCTGCCCGCGCGAAGCAGGATGCTGTCGCATCCGTCGCGCTAGCACCCCGCCCCCCCTTCCTTCCGCACGGGCGGAGGGAAGGAAGCGCGACCTGGCCGCCTTTCCGACGCTCCGCACAAAAGGTAAGTGCGGGTGTGCGCCGGGAGCGTTGCGCGAGCGCGGGGTGATTTTCACTTCGACGCGAAAATCAAAAAACCAGTGCTCGCGCTGCTGCAGCCCCGTGA
Organism: Ctenosaura bakeri; assembly: GCA_948474755.1. Taxonomy (NCBI): domain Eukaryota; kingdom Metazoa; phylum Chordata; class Lepidosauria; order Squamata; family Iguanidae; genus Ctenosaura; species Ctenosaura bakeri. The sequence goes on from CAOLHI010001299.1 coordinate 64,678, forward strand.
GAGCACCGGAAGTGGGAGTGCGTTGTGCGGAGCGACGCTCCCACTCCCGCGAGGCTCATGGGCTATTTCGCCCAGGAAAGCCCGTGCGAAAAGGGCCTTAGTTTTATCACACAAACAATGTTCATTCCTATTTTAATTGTTTGCTTTGGTACATGAGTGTTTTAGTGTGTTTTGTTCTTGTTCTTTGGCCTAATCTGTATATTAGAAGAAGGCAGGTAGGCAAGAAAGAAGAAAAGAAATAGCACTGTGGATTACATACCCTCCAACTGTCCCAATTTGGCAGTCCTGTTTAGTCCTCCATCATCCCACTTTTTCACCTGCTTTTAGAATGTCCCAATTTATCTCCCCACTTCCCATTTTCTCCTTTTGTCCTCAGCTTATTTCAGCTGCTGCAAACTGAGTTCAAAGTGCAAAAGGAGGGAGGGGAGAATCTTGCCCTTCCCAGTAGGCTCAGACAAAAGCAACCTGCCGCAGCCTCTCTTGGCCTGTGTGTTCCTCCTCATTAATAACTTTTGCCATCTTGACCATGCTGAGATGTTGCTTGGCCACATGTGCTTCAGTTTTCAGCTGTGAAATGTTGGAGGGTATGTGATCCATGGAGGGACTGATAGAGATAAGTATTTAAAGAAAAGAAAAAAAGAAAACCTTCCCAAAAGGAATTTTGTATTCTACTAACTTATCTAGCTATGTTGCCCTTGCAGTAACCTGAAATTATTTTTGCTACCTTTAAAATAGCTTTGTGATCTCCTCATTAAAGCAAATTGCTTCATTTTGATTTTTATGAGTGCAATAACACACTTTTAAAATATCTCTCTATGTTTCATTGCTCCTTTGTTGGTGCCTTCAGTTTTTCATTGTTAAGATAAAACGGAGGCAAAGGAGGAGACAAGTCTCCCCATGCTTATCGATAGTCTGCATTTTATTCTTTAAAATGCTTTGATGAATATTCTAGTCTGTAAAAAGCTCAACACATTTCATCTAATACATGCCACTGAAAGACCTTCTTCAGGAGCTGTGATAATAAATAAAGACTCAGAACTTAAAAGGGGAGAACAGATAATTCAAGTTACATTCAAATGAAATACCCTGATAAATCACATTAATTGTACTACACTCACACACACACACACACACACACACACATACATTCAATATATCAACAGCTAAAAATCTCTACAATGTCACCGTTTGGTGTCTACTGCAGCCCTGGAAGAAGACTTTTCGCTTCTTTGTATAGGCCTAAAAGCATGAGACTTTTTTACAGAATAGAATATTTATTGTGGCATTTTAAAGAATAAGATACGGACCATCAATAATATCTTGGAGATTTGCCTCCTCCTTTGCTGGTGGATTATAATAGAAGCTGAAACACAACAGAAAGGTGGAAGGTTTTTTGTATCATGTTAGTTCACTGCAGCATTTACCTCCTCCTCCCCCACATTTATGGTGCTTGATGCTGTTTGCTACCATGTTCCACAAAGTAATTTTAGGCCCTTTTCGCAGTGCCGGCACTTGCGCGACAGAGGAAGGTGGCTCATGTGAGAACCCTCTCCTGAAATGCCGCCGCTTCACCCCGCCTCCTTACCGCACGTGGAGTCTTCTTGTGCGACGGGCACTCTTCAGCCATGCCCCCAGCTTCCGCAGTGCCCCCTGGGAGCTGTAGGTGCCGCAGGGGGCGGAAGCGGGGAGGAAGTGCGACAGGCCCACCTGCGACGGCACTCCGCACTCCGGTAAGTGTGGGACGCCGCCGGGAGCCTTGCGTGAGCGCCGTTTATTTTCGCTTCAAGGTGAAAATAAAAAAATCCGCGCTCGCACTGCTTCAGCCCTGTAAGCGCCGCGGAAGTGGGAGTGCATCGTGCGAAGTGACGCTCCCACTCCCGCGAGGTTCACGGGGCTATTTCGTGAGAGGAAGCCAGTGCGAAAAGGGTCTTAGTCAAAAGTGACCTAAACTGTTTGCTTTGAACATTTAGAAAGACACAACAACAAAATGCTCTCTGCAAAATGCTCAAAATGCCACTGTATCGTGGCAAAATGCTCTCGTATGTCTTTCTAAACGCTAACTGCAGAGAAGAAAGCTTATTTCCAGGGGAATGTGGGTATCAAATCTGTCACGCGATCTGGTATCAAGGTTGGCAAATCAGGACTATTCCAACCCCTGCAATGTCAGGGCCAAAGTCTGAGAACTAGGGACAAGTCCTTGTGATATCTTTAAAGATGATGTCTTAAGCATCAACTATAGTTGCACAGAATATGTCATTCAAATCAGAAACACAACGTCTGACAAATTAGGAAAATACACACACACAACACACAGTTTTCAAGGCAACACTCCCCTCTTGAGATTCCTCCTTGAATATGAAGAAGGGCCAGGCCCTAAGAGCTGAGTTCCCCACTTGTCAGCATATGATAGTAGCTTACTCTAGTAAAAGAGTTAGGATGGTTCTAGTAGTATTGCTACTTTACTTACAGCAATCACATGTTTGTGAATGCATATATTTGCATATCTTTCCTTTACTGTGTACTGTGGTCCCAACTTATGACAACAACAAATTTCAAATCCTTTGGAAAATAGTATGGATCTTTGGAAACAAAGACCTCATGTGAAGATAGCCTTACACACAAAATTTTGAACCTTATAACATTAGGAATCTGAGATTTCTTGTTTTCCTTTTCCCTCCTCTTCTCTCTTTCCTTTTGTGCCATGCTGTTTTAGAGGAGAGAGACGGACTTGTTCTTTGAGTCTTTCCAACACTGCTATATTAAGTTAAACAAATGTCAGAGACTACAAAAAACCCATGTGAGACATCCATCATGAAGGACAGAAATGTGTCTTCTTTGCCACTTGTTATTTTAAAACACATGGAAATGGGGCCCACTCTCCACTTCTGTGTATTTCTAAAAGAAGTAGGGGGAAATAATGTGGCCAAGCACTTATTTGCATACATTTTGTGTTCTGGCATTTCCACCTGCAGAGACAGCCTTGGGTGAGAAGCTGCCTTGAGACCAATTTACGAGGGTCTTGACATTTAGGAAATCTCAAAGCAGCTGAAAATACCAAGCGGAACTGCAGGAATGCCTTGTCCCTCTTCTTCTAATGTGTGGCGCATTTATCATGCGCACCACTGACGCAGCAAGGCAGCCGCCCGTGGCCCCAGTGAGTCTAAGCATTCAGAGCTTGAGATATCCAAAACACAAAGCTGTCATCTTTGGCCTTTTGCTGAGAAAGAAATCTCTTTGCAAGGTCTGCTTTTGTAATCTCTACTTCAGCATCCCCAAAATTGTGCTACCCTTGAGGTTTTAGAGGCGACTGGCTGATTTTCCCCTGGATTACAGGAATCCAAGGCCTGATCCTTACGTCTGTAAGTCAGAGTCAACCAAAAGTACTGTTTTGACTTATTAATTTATTGATTATATTCACCTCTTGGCTTCCAACCCACCGGAGTCCTCTGAAGCAAGGTAAAATAAAGAATAATAATAATAATAATCACAATAACAATACCAACTATATTAACATCCTGACTTTGCCCGAGACTGGTACTCAAGGAGACTTACAGCTCAAAAACAAAAACATAAAATATAAAGAAATAAAACCCAACTAAACTATTAGCCTTTTTTTTTTAAAAAAAAATGGTTTTTAAAAAGATTTTTAAAAAGATAATGCAATTTAAAACAACAAGCTCTACTGTAGGGATAGACTTGTACTGTATTGTATTATACAGCTTATTGTATTGTATTGTAGGGATAGACTGAAAAATCAGCCTATTCATGTCTTCCCAGGTGAAGTATGGAGCTGGATTTGGGCCCTAACCAGGTTAGGAAGAAGTTACACACAAACAATTACTCTTGGTCAAGAGGGAACGTCTTTTCAGACCCTGCTTGTCAACTTGGTTACAATGATAGTCTGATTAGATGGATAAAGTTTACTTGAAACAGTAGCATATTTGTAGAACTTTCAGCATCACATGAAACAGAGGCCATTTCCGCACTAGCCTGTTATAGCGTGATGATTCCACTTTCAACATCCTCTGGAATCCTGGGGTTTGCAGTTTCAGGAGGGGCCAGCCGGCCCCTCCCGAAACTGCAAACCCCAGGATTCCAGAGGATGTTGAAAGTGGAATCATCGCGCTATAACAGCCTAGTGTGGAAATGGCCAGAGACAAAATGCTCAGGAGTTGAAAAGTTGCTTAACAAAAGTTGTGAGCTCTACTGAACAGAGTCTTTGTGGCCCTCCTTAGTATAAAACACCCATCTTTCTTATGCAAACAGATGTTCTCAGAGCAAGACAGTCATGACATTGTTCTTATCTAATTGACTTTCGACATATTTCTTGTGGGTGAGCAAAGGCACATAATGTAATGGTTTGAGCTCAGCTAAGCTGATAGTTACAGGAACACATACTTATTTGTGTTTAAAAGCTTTTTATTCGCAACGATATTCCTTTCCTTAAAAGCTCTCAATTCTGAAAACCTCTCTGAGCAGGGGGAAGAACTTTGTCTGCTGACAGAAGGACAACAAAGAAGGGGCCATTCTAGGCTCCCTAGAGAGGGAGTTGCAAAGTCTAAGGGCAGTCACTGAAAACGTCCTCTCTTGTGTTACCACCAACCATATCAATGAAGGTGATGAGACTAGAGGAGAGCCTCTCCTGTTGATCTCAAGGTCTAGGTAGATCCTGTGGGGATATGGCTGGCCAGATGGTCTAGATCTAAAAACATTAAAACTCTGGCTGAGATCTTGCATTCTGATCATGCAGTATAAATCTACACTCATGTAATTACATGATGGTTGACCTATATGATGGTTGAGCTGCAACATGCTGAATAATGACATTGGCTGAGATGTTGCATTGCCCAATGTAGCGTAAGAGTTTGGCAGGCTGAGCCCCTCTATGACTCATTGCTCCCTACTCACGGGACTCATAGTTTTGCTGCAATAGCCCCCTGGAATGGTCATCATGTGACTGGTGGAGAATCAAGTGGGGAACAGAAAAGCACTTGACTTTGCTCCATAGCCTAATGTAGACTGATGACATTTTCTGCCAAGACCTGACAGAGCCTCAGCAGGTGATGTCATCAGTCTGCATCTAGCTATGGAGCAAAGCCAGTTTCCTCTCCAGTCCCCTACATTCTCCACCAGCCATGGAAAGACCGTTGGGAAAGGCTATTACAGCCAGTCGTTTTATCCTCTACCCACTGCTCAATTAATTGAAGGCAAACTACTGTCCTCTCTCCTCGTTTGTGGTTCTGACCTTTGTGAATGTTATTATTCAGAAGGTCCACGCATCCTTCCCCCTTTCTCCTCCTTCCATCATCTTTTGTTTTGCCAGACATGGAGAAGGAAGGCAAATGCCCAGTCAAAAGGCAAGGGAATGGGGGGGCTCATGTGAGACTTCCTTCTCCTCTTGGGAGTTCCCCCTCCTATTCCCTTGCCTCTGGCCTGGGTGCTGAGAATTCACACCAAGTCAAGGGAACCAGGGGGAGAAGGCTCATGTAAGCTTTCCTTCTCCCTTCCAGAGATCCCCCAATTCCCTTGCATCTGACCCTTGTACTCAAAAGCCAAGGGAATGGGAGGGGGGAGCCCTGGAAGGGAATCGGAGGGGGACTGGGGGACTTATTCATGTTTTTTTCACTTTTGTGAAGGTTCTGTGCCCCAAACTCTCATGAAAGTGGAAGAGCCACTGCATTTTGCTTTTTTAAATTTGGTTTGCAACAATTGAAATAGGCTGAGGGCCAAGGAGGAGAGCAAAACATTGGCATTTTACAAGTAGCTTGAGAAGTGGGATGACCGAGGATTAATCAGGACTGTCCCTGCCATCTGGAGGGCATATAGTTGCAAAAATTAATTGTTCCAACTCAGACACTTGATGAATAGCAACAATTGGAATTATGCAGTTTTCAGTCCCACACAGAACCTGGAGGTAAGAGTGCTAAATCTAAAAATGTCTAAAAGTAAACCAGCTCATCAATTAAGCTGGTCTTTTTTTTTTAAAGGAAGATAAGAGCAGGGGGGAAAAGAAAGATATTACCAGTACGGCTTCTAAAACAACATGGGGAGTGAAAATCCTTGCTCATTCCCACCCTACCATGCAACAGTGCGCCTTCTGTAACTTGAAAAGCGAATGAACTCTGAATTTAAAATAGCCATTCAGGAATGATAGTTCTGAATGCTTACTACTACACCACTTAACTGCTATGCCATCATAAATACCAGATCAAGTAGTCACGAAAGACTGGAATCTCCTCTGAAGTCCCTCCTCCACTAACCCACAACCTCTTGCATTAGACTGGTTAGTTTCTAGACTATATACAGCAGGAACAACCAAGAAAACAACACCCAATAACAATCCATCGCAATTGCAAGAAAAATGTTTTCATGTTGCTTCAAAAAGTGCTTGGGGATTGACTTAAGAGTACCTCTCTCTTGGAGTGAGATAGTTTTGTTTGTGGCCAATCTGAGAAGTCCCTGTTATTGTATCATCCAGTTTAGAGCTAAACAGCATACTGTAATGGTTTGAGTGTTGGACTACAACCCTGGAGACCAAGGGCCTTTCCGCACTACACTGCTATAGTGTTATTATTCCCCTTTCAACATCCTGTGAAATTCTTCGGTTTGTAGTTTACTGAGGCCGAAGAGCTCTCTGGCTGAGAATTCTAAATGCTCTTCCCTAAACCGCAAACCCTAGGATCCCATAGGATGCTGAAAGTGGAATAAAAGCGCTATGACAGTGTAGTGCAGAAAGGACCCAAGGTTAGATAACCCACTCACCATGGAGACCCACTGGATGACTCAGAAAACTCTGTTATAGGATCACCTTAGGGTCACCATAAGTCAGAAATGATTTAAAGGCAACCAGCAGCAAAAGTGTACAAGTAACAGAATTAACAGGGCCCCCCCCGCCTCAATTTCTCTAATGAAGTGTGAGCTTTCACAACAGAGTACCTTTGGTTTTGCTAGTAATTGTTGCTATGGCCAAGCAACATCTGAGTATGCACAAGATGGCAGAGTTATTATTTTAAAAGCAGTTAAAGAAGTGGAACATCAGAAGATTAATCAGGAGTGTCCCTACCCAGGCCATTTCCGCACTAGACTGTTATAGCACTACTGTTCCACTTGCAACATCCTATGGAACCCTGGAGTTTGCAGTTTCGGGAGGGGCGAATCAGTATGGAAGGTACGCTACACTAGTGAGGACTAACATTTGAATTCAGGCCCTGGTTACATCTGTCAGACTTGAACTCATTGCAAAGTCTCACACTGCCTTATTTCCAAGTAGCTTGGAGAAAGTTTCTTTTTGGACTATAACTCCCAGAATCCACCTGCCAAAATGATCACTGGCCATACTGGTGGGAGGGGAGTCAAGCTCTGTCTGGGGACTGAGAGAGTGTGATACACCCAAGGTCACCCAGTGGGTTCCCATGACAAAGTGGGGAATCCAATCCTTGTCTCCAGGGTTGTAGTCCAGTGCTCAAACCACTACATCACTTCTGTCTGGCTGTACATCACAGTATCCTGCCTGACAAGCGTAGTTCTAAGCATCAATGCACTGAAAGTTTTCTGTAAGTACTTTATTAAATAGGTTATACATAAAGGTCAAACTGGATCCAATAGCAATCATGCATCTGGCAGTTGCTTGCTTATGTTTGATTGGTTTAATAAACAGCAGCAACAGAAAACTATCCATGGATCAGGGCCACAACAGCAGGAGAGGAATCATCCCTTTGCCGCTCTCAATCTCCCCTTCTCCTGCTAGTTGCATTGGGAAGATGGCTTTGATTAGCCCCCATATCTTTCCATCTGACTCTAACACATATAACTTTAGGTGGCAGCACAAAATGAATTAGCTTCATGCCTAACAGTGGGAGCTGAAAAACTGTAACAGACATTTTAAAATACTCTTTGTTAAATATCTGAGGAGATGTCAGAACAAGCTTGTCTTCTGCTGCTCCAAACCTTAGGCCCTGAATCCACACGTTTCAACTAATAAAAAAGAAGATTCTCATTAAACATCAGAAGAACTTCCTGATGGTCAGAGATGTTCAGCCATAGAAAGGCTCCATTGGATGGCACTGGATTCTTCTTCATTGGAGGTTTTTAAACAGAGGTTAGGTGGGCACCTCTCAGGGGTACTTTAGAACTCTTGCACTGGCAGCAGGTTGGACTAGATGTCCTTTGGCATCCCTTCCAATTTTATAAATCTTTGGGCCTTTCTGCACGACACTATTATAGGGCTATTATTTGATTTTCAAGATCCTGGGGTTTGCAGTTTAGGGAGGGGTATTTAAAATTCTCAGCCAGAGAGCTCTTTGGCTTCAGTAAACGATACACGCCAGAATTCCACAGGATGTTGAAAGTGGAATAATAGCACTGTAACAGTGTAGTGCAGAAATGGCCTTTGATTCACATAGATAGCATGAGATATGGTAGGTTGGCCTGGGTGACAGTGTTCTCTCTTGCTACAAGATATCACCACCATTTGATCCAAGCATCAAAATAGCTTCCATTCCAAAATGCAACAACTCTAACAGCAGGAAAAGAGACACTATGTCAAAATTCCTCATGTAGAGGTCCCCCCCTCCTTTTTTGGCTGATCAGGGTGGCTCCATCTTCAGGCCCCCTTTCCCCCTCAGCCCCCTTCCTTTCCCACCCTCTTTCACTGGTGCAAACCTGGGCCTCCGACAATGGCACCCACCTGTTCTCATCAGTCATCTCCTTGCTCAGACCGGCTGCAGCTTCACCGCTTGGGCCCAGGCTGCCAACAGAGTGAATTCCCTTGCAACAAAAAAAAAACCCATCCCACTGAAGCTGCAAGCTCAGCTCCGGGCCCCTCTGCTAGAGGTGGCCAAGAGTTTCTCGTCAGCTTTGCTGATGAAACCATCTGCCCCAAACAAATAGAGAGCCGCTACGCAAAACCCTATTGTGTCAGTACATAAGCCCTGCTTTGGCGATTCCAATACCCAGCCTGCTGGATTTCTCCCTGGCAGTGGAAACACAGGTCACCCGGCCTAGCATGAGGTCCGTCCTGCCCTGCTAGCATTTCACTTCCAGAGCTTGAAAACATTACTCGTGTCAGTCAGAGGGTTCTGGGAGCTCTAGACCTCAAAGGTAGCTTTTCCCCTGTTGCAACGCCATCACCATTCCACAGCTGTTTCACCTTGAGCAATTCTAAAATTCAGCATGATGCTCACTTTCGATACTATTGGGATCATCAAGTCGGAGGGAACCTCAGAGGTCATCAAGTCCATCCTCTACCAATGCAAGAAATTAGCTGCTGCCCTGATGGGTGGTCATGTAGCCTCTACTTAAAAGCCCCTGTCAAAGGAAAATTTTCCAGCTTACCAAGCTGTCTGATCCACTGTGCCTTTGATACCTTCTCCCCACCCACCCCCAGAACAGCACTTGCTTAGGGTTTCTTTTCCTTGATGTAACTTTTTCTCTTTCTCCCTCCCTCCCTCTATGCTACAGGCACTCAGGGAGCATTTAGACTTCTTAGCCAAACTGATGAATTAACTCACCAAACTCCCCATCACAGGATTCCATAGGATGAGACCATGGCAGTTACAGTGGAATATAGTGCTATCATCCCTTCCCTAAGAGGTCTGGTTGACCCCCTCCCTGTTTTCTTTCCACTGGCAGGTAAAGACATTTTTATTTAAGGAAGATTTGGGGTTTTAGTCTACATGGCAGGTACAGCTTTTTTTGGAGGGGGTGTAGTGTTTTTATTTTATTGATTTTAAATATTTTTAATACTTTTAAAACTTGTTTTTGATGCTGTTTTTAACTTGAGGATTTTTTTTAAAAAAATAGAAATGTAGTTTAATTATGTTCTAACTTTTGTACTTATTAACAGTTCTTAAATTGTATTGTGCTTTTAAAACGTGGTATGCCACCTTGGGTCCTATGTGGAGAGAAAGTCATTGTTGTTGTATGCCTTCTAGTCATTTCCAACTTATGGCAACCTTAAGGTGAACCTATCACAGGGTTTTCTGGGGCTGAGAGTGTATGATGTGGCCAAGGTCACCCAGTGGGTTTCCATGGCTGAGGCCCTTTTTGCATCCTACCTTTGTCCAGCACGGTTGCACGGGGATCACACAAGCAGCCTCTTGCATCCCCACTGCTTCAGCTCTGCAGGAGTGGCCAGCCAACCAGCAGGCAGCATGAGGGCGCCGCCTCTTCCTTCCGCAGTGCAGCCGGGTATTTTCCCAGGCTGCACTGAGGGAGGAAGCATGAGGGCTGCGGCTCCAGAGCTCCGCAAGCAAGGTAAGTGCATGTTGGGCCTCAGAGCGATGCACGATCATGTACCATTTTCAGCTAAAAGCTGAAAATGATATAGTGTGTGATCAGTGCCTGCTGGCCCTGGCAGTGTCGTGCAATAGCGAGGACATCATCTGAAACGCTCCTCGCAATCGCATGACGCTCCAAAGGCCCTTTCACATGAGAAATGCCATGCGGAAAGAGCCTGAGTGGAGAATCGAACCCTGGTCTCCAGGGCCATAGTGCAGTGCTCAAATCACTACTACACCATGCTGGATCTCTTGGGAAAAGGCAGGATAGAAATGAAATGAAATGAAATGAAATGAAATGAAATAAAATGAAATTAAGATCAGTGGCTACCAGAGCCTGGAAAAATTCTTTATTTGGACTATAGCTCCCAGGATTACCCAGACAACACTGCCCAAGTGTGTCATTGCTAATGATGTCATTCCTGATGATGCCATCCCTAATTATGAAGTTGATTATGATATCCCTGATGATTAGGAAGAGGAAAAGGAGAACATCCCTGACAAAAGTTGATTGTAAGAAGGTATGTTGGATTCAAACCCATCAAGCCTTAAATCTGAGAAGACGAAATGAGTGTGGAATATATGGAACTCTGTCTGCTGTGATTTGTGAGACAACTTTGAAGGAACATCCTGGAGTCTTAGGAATTCCAAGTATTCTTCCCTGCAGAGGAACAGCCAAGAGGTCAAGCAAGAGGATTTAAGGCAGAGCTGAAAGTTCCTTCAAAGAACCTTCCACCTTTGAAAATATGGAGGGGAGCTATGAATAGAATGGTGTGAGTGTGAAGCTCTATGAAAAAAAAATGGCCCCTTCCTTTACTTTGGTGGTGGTTCCTTTATCAGAGCAGTGTAGAATGTGGGGCCCTCCGGATGTTGCTGGATTGCAACTCCCATTATTCTTCACTATTGGTTAAGCTGGCTAGAGCTGATGGGAACTACAGCCTAGGGACATCTAGAGGGCTACAACGCTCCCCCAGACAAAAACACTTTCAGATCAACAGCTGGAACCAGTGGCTTAGAGTACATAGAGGTGACCCCAATACGTCCCTCAAATGATGTTGTATCATGATGTTCCCTCAATCAGAGGGGAATTTCAATACCCATCAGGTAAATGATAGGGGGTGGGAACAATATCTTAAATTTAGACAAAGCTGACAACTAAACCAGTGCCTGATTTACCAGTGTGTGTGTGCATGTGTCTCTTTGTGTGTGTCTGTGTGTGTTACCATGCAGAAGTTGAAGCTGAGCCCCCCTCTCTCTGGGTGGAAGAATAATTGCTCTTTAATTGTGCTACATCTGTGCGTAACCTTAGAAATGTTGCCTTTGTCCTCCCTCACAGCAACGGCATGTCAGCCTTGACCGATGACACCCGCATTCCAGCCTCTCCCTTTACATGGCCTGTCCGGGGGTATCTGCCGTTGATGGAAGTTAAGGAATTCACTCACTGGCCTCACCCCACTAATCCCTCTCCCTTTCTGCTTCGCTGCAAGATAATTTGGGCCCTGACAAAAGGCTTGCTGAGCACCGGCGCCACTCATGTGCCTGCCCTGGTGGAATGCGCATAGATGGGTAAGCAGTAATAATAGAGGGAGGAGAAGCCAATGTGGCAGCTTAATCAAGGTGGGTGGGGAGGGTGGATGCAGTCTGTGCAGCCCTCATTCCATCAGCGGCTGTATGCTCAACCCTCTTGACTCCCTCCCTTCTCTCTTCTGGGTGCCCGTGAGCTATTATTCTACCCTCTGGTCCCTGACCCTGTCTGCATCTCTGACTGAGCCAACCACAGCCTGCGTCTCTTTTAGGCAAGACAAGGGACAGAGGCTGGAATCCTCCTAGTAACTTATTCTGTCTCTATATGTTATGCAAACAGGACCACCTTTTCTTGAGATTGCAGAAGGTGATATTCACTACCTCCAGTTTTAACCAGGCTGTGCAATGGGACCTGAATTGCAGCTCCCATTGACACAGCTCTGCCACCATGACCCAAATCATCACTGATTGTCATTTGGTGTTCTGGAAGACCTATCCTGATCATCATCCAACTTATAGACATTGTCCTTCTGGATCTCCAGTGTAAATAAATACCCTTCTTCTTGTTGTTGTGTGCCTTCAAGTCATTTCCAACTTATGGCAACCCTAAGGTGAACCTATCACAGGGTTTTTTGGGACTGAGAGTGTGTGATGTGCCAAGGTCACCCAGTGGGTTTCCATGGCTGAGCGGGAAATTGAACCCTCATCTCCAGGGTCATAATCCAATGCTCAAAGCACAGAGATTTATAGATTCAAATAGAATCTCAGCCATACAGATTAAATTTAAAAAGGCAAGTGAAAATGGACAGGGGAAATTTAAAATCTCTAACACAGGGTAGAGAAACTTTGGTCTACCCGCAGATGTTTTGAACTACAATTTCCACCATCTCTTACCCTTGGCAGGGTGGGTGGAACTGATAGGATTTGTAAGCCAAAAATTTCTGAGGGGGCTAAAGGTCTTCCACTCCTAATCTAGTGTAGTGTCTGGAAATCTCTTGTTTTCTTAGCCTTTGGAATAATAGCGACTTTCTGCAGAAGACGGCAACTGTAGTTGCTGGCAGAATACAGACAGAGCTGCATAGAGGTGTGAAAAGTACTTGATAGCTTTCTTATCCTCAACAAGAAAGGGGGATGCCAGGACTCCATCAAGAAAGTGATAAATTTTGAGGATTGTTTGCCTTTGGGGACTTTTGGTAGGAAATTCATTACAGGAAAATTTGCACTTTTTTTTTCTTTCCTTCTTTCCTTTTTCTCTCTCATTTCTGGACCTTTTTGCAAACAAATCATTTGTAATTTTACACAGGAAAAACTTGGCTTTCTGCATGAAATTGTGCAAATGAATTATTTGCAAATCTGCCTAGATATGAAAAAAGATCGACAAAATGTAGAAAATCTCTTGAAGTCTCATACAGGAAAAAAAAATTCCACAAATTATTTGTTCTTGTATAAAATTGCATAAATCGGGGGGAGGGGTTTGCCAAAAGGCCAGAAATGCAAGGGGGGAGGAGGAGGAGGAGGAGGAGGAGGGAGAAAGAAAGAAAGAAAGAAAGAAAGAAAGAAAGAAAGAAAGAAAGAAAGAAAGATCACTGGAAATGTTCAAGAAAAACCCTTATAATTTTGTCCAACATGGAGAAAACTTGTATTCTGTACTAGGCAAAGTGGAATCCTGCCTTTCATATCCATCATGTAAACTAAGCACATTTGCAGACTTAGGCTACAATCCAGCATCCTTTCAGCATAGCATAAATATCTACATGCAGAGATAAGAGATTCCAGCAGTACGCAGTCCCCACACAGAATAGCAACACTGACCAACACATATCAATGACTGGGTGCTGTTGTGCAATGAGCAACACACGATATGGGATGCACAACTGCAATGCACCATGTTGCTGTATGCGTGACTTTAGCAGCAGAATATGTGTGTTGCACACAAATATGGCAAATTTGCCCTAAATGCATAGCATGACTTATGTGTGTTTATGTCACTACTGGGATGCCAGACTTTGTCTTGCTTCACATATAATACTATGTGAAGTATTATATTTGAATAATTCTTTCTGGTTTTGTGCATTATAGACAGAGATCAAGAACAAGGCAAGGCACACAAGCGTTTCTCCCTTTAACTAGAAATCTGATTGACTCACCCTTCTGTGTTTTGAGATATTAACAGCACTGCCTAAATACTTTGAAATATATCTCTTTTGCAACCATGGGAACTAGAAACATACTTCTCTTTAAAACATATGCATCTGTGTTAAGACATCTCCCATAACAACTGGTACATGGGGAGAAGAGTTCCAGTCTGGATTTATCATAATAGTTCTTCTTGGATTGGGAGCACTCTTGGCAAAGATATGTCCTGTGGAAATAAACTGTACATCTAACAAGGGCAAAGCCTATGAACAAGATGGAGAACCCCCCAGAGCTTAAAGAGTTACTTTTTTGGATCAGCCATGCTGACTAGATCCTGAGATCCAAGCCCCTCAGAAACACCTTTCTGAACTCTGGGAATCACCAGCCTATTTGCTCATCCAGTCCACTGTGATAGACGATAACAAGGCACTGAAAGGCAGTTAAACTTTAATACTCTTCCTAGAACAGAGATGTGCTTTGCAAGTAGAAAAGCAGTTGTGCGGAACTGAATAGGGGAAAGTGGTATGCCCTGGGTCTTACTCCTGAGGTGACACATATAGCATTGAACCATGCTTGGTAGGAAAATGTTCAGGTTGGTAAGAACTGCATCTGGTCCCTCCTCAAGGTTGCCAAAGTTTCCCTGCTCCTAGCCAGATTCTAACCACAGTAGCTGATTTCATGCCACAATCTTTTTCAGTTTTTCAGTGTGCGTAACAATTAGATATTCAATTAATGTAGGAAAGGAGAATCACATATGATGATGCCATATCAGGTGATCTCACATGCTGTCTCTCTCTATGGTCATCTAACTGTTTGTAGAGAGCCTACATTCACAGAAAAGCGAGTGAGGCAACTGCCCGAATTGCTGAATTTAGAAAATAGTGAGCTTGGAGATACAAGCTGAACTCTTCCACCGGGTTGCACAACATAAACCTCTGTATGTGAATATATGAACTAACTATAGTGCATGACCCTGGCATGGAATGGCAACATCACACAACAAAACTAAGGTCCAAAATGTGCAGCTAAACACACAACCAAGATGCATGAGCATCCATGAGCACTGCACATCTGTATGTGCAACGGCACTGCATGCACAGCTCTGCTTCCACAAACTCAAGCCACTTGAGGATATTCTGTTTTCATAGGGTAACAATGCATTTATAAAGCACCAAAAGAATTCCAAGCCCCTGTGTTTCTTACGGTGGGGGTTAGCAGGTGATTTGGCCTCCTGGTATTAGGGCCCACCCTGGCTGCACCCTGTTGGTATTGTGCTACTACCAAAATTCAGTGCTGTGTCACAGAATTCCAGTGGCACAATGGGAAGAATCATTAAGAACCAGGACATTGGAAACATCTCCCAAATCTACTTGCTTTAATGACTTTTAGCACTCTGCTGTTAAAATTTGGCTGCTAAAAAGGCCTTAGGGTAGGAGTGGGGATTCTGCATCTTTCCAAATGTTGTTGGACTACATCTCCCATTAGTCTTCACAGGCACAGCCATTGGTGATGAAGCCTGGGAGCTGCTGTCCAACAACAGCTGGAGGGCTGCGTGTTTCCCACCCCTACTTTAAAGACTGCCTACGGGCCACAGGCAATGATTTGCCCAGTCCTTCATTACGTGCTCTCTAATTGGCTGTCCATTCATCTGCTGAAGCAAATAGTACAACCTGCTCATGAACAAATACAGGTCTTATCATGCAGATGTATCATCTTACCTGACAAGACTCTGCCATCCTTGCAAACTGTGCATCCAAATTAAGAAGCATGTTGCAAAACCAATAAATGAATACCCAGATAAGTGGATATAAGACTGCAACCTTGGTTGCTAAGTTGCAGGACAAGAGCAGTGCCGGGTCATACCAAAGGCCTCTCTAGTCCAGAACGGGGATATAAATCCTCTACTATATTGTGCTTGAATGTGCAAAAGAATCAAGACAGCAAACATGCAATGCAAGTGTGTCTATAATTATGATGAGAGAAAACAAACATTCCTCTGAAGCACTTTGCCTGCATTTGGACATCTTGAAGTGTGGCAGATAAATTATTCTATGCAGAAAAAAACATGTTTTCTGAACAGGAAATGGGTCTCTTGTGCAGAAAACAGGGGTTTTTTGCACAGGAAGCTAGTTTACTACTTAGAAAACAAGTTTTTTGCACACATTAAAAAAAATGGCAGAGTTTCTGCTTGGGACGTGTAATTATGATGCCATAGGCTACACTCTATCTCCCAGTCTGAAAACCCACCTCTCTGGTCTATTATTCTTCCTGACAGGGCTGTCCAACTGTTGGGAACCCTTTTTTTTTTTTTGGACCTAGGAATGAATGATAGTGAATATTCTTTCTGTCTTTAGTCCAGGATTCTGTTCACGATGTGGCCAGATCGTTGCTTTTCGGAAGCCCCATGGCAACAAGACATGGGTGCAGCAGTACCTTTGCTTCTGATGAAGAATCAAACCCTGACAGAGCCAATGCCAAGGTTGCCCTTCTTGAATGGCACTACTCTTTGAGTGGAGGACTCATTACAGGGCTTGTTATGTTTGATTCAGCTCACAGGCAGACAGAAAGAGGGAGGGAGAGGGCAAAAGTGAATCACGTTTGAAAGAATGCAAGAATACTATTCCTGGCCCAGAAATGCAAAAGCTAGTTTGCCCACAGACAACTGAGAGCAGGAAGGAGGGAGGGGTATTCCCTTTTAGCAGGCAGCTGGTGAGAGATGCCCATCCTTGGCAGCTTAATTCCTCCATAGGGAAAGTGTGTGTGTGTGTGTGTGTGTAAATTTGGCAACCATTTGGAATGTTAATGAGCACCAATAATGTGGATGGAAGGACCAGAGAAAGTTAATGTTGCTTGCATTTTAAGATTGGCAGAAGAAACCTGGACTAAAAAGAATTTTTGCTATTCAGGTTTTTATTCTGTGCAAAATCCTCATGGCATTCTGCACAGGAATATTATTTTTCATGTGGAAAATGCTTTTTCCTGCTCAGAAACTGTTGCAGTTGGAGACTTGTTTTGTGAA
The DNA here is from genome assembly GCA_948474755.1 of Ctenosaura bakeri. Classification (NCBI taxonomy): domain Eukaryota; kingdom Metazoa; phylum Chordata; class Lepidosauria; order Squamata; family Iguanidae; genus Ctenosaura; species Ctenosaura bakeri. The sequence goes on from CAOLHI010001299.1 coordinate 81,634, forward strand.
AAATTAGCAAGTGGCATTTTTGTTCAGAAAAGAACATCTCCTCTGCGGGAATCAGCCTTTTCTGTGCAGAAAATAACATTTGGCAACAGAAATCTTACTCTCTGTGTTTTCTGCACCAAACACATAAACTTTGCACAGAACAAATCCCCAACTATGGCATTTTCTGCACTTTGTGCGCTGAAAATAATGGAAGATGGGGCTGACCTGCAACATTCCCTTGGACACTTTCCCTGCCCCTTCTCTTTGGCTGCCTAAACTCTACTTCTAAATGCTCAGTTTTAAGTTATTGCAATGCTAGAAACCTGAGGATTGAAGGAAAATCCAATTCGAAGGGCAGCATTCTCGCTGTGGGGAGGAATGCCCTCATTTTGCCACCCCTGTAGCTATACCCCATTGGGGCATATATCTGAGGAAACATGCATGAGATTCCATTGACAGTCTTTGACCAAGCTCAGCTTGTTCAGGGTGGCCATGTGTAACAGAAATTGGGGCTTCCATGCCCCAGAAGACTGTGCTGGAAAGAGGATTTGAGCCGTGGGGATTTGCTCCAGCAACGGAACAAGAGCAGGCTACACCTGCCAATATCCTCTCTTGGGTGCAAAAGTCCTGGATCTCTCTCTCACACACACACACACACACAATCTCTCTCATTATTCCCTCTTCCTTTTTGCATTTGGCCATCAATCAACTTGATGGAAGCTTCGATCCCTTTGTTTATCATCAACGCAGCTCCACAGAGTTCTAGAGAGAAAAAGTCACACACCCTCTGCCACTCTTTCATCTTCCTGTTTAACATTTATTTGAAGCTGGCAACCTGCCACTGGAAACACAATGTTGCCCATGGAACCCAGGTTCCAGGGCTGTAATGAACTCAGAATCAATAGGGTCAAAGCACTGAGATCTTTCCATTAGCAGGGATGACAGCATCACCTGCCACCCCTACCCTTAGAATTCCCTGTTTCTTCTGATCTTAGCCACAGCCCTCAGAATAATCAGTAGTAAGGATGGCTTTTCTCAGCAACAATGTCCAATATCCCACGTAGGGTTATATAGAATAAACCTCAGCATACAGAGGTATGTCCTTGATTAGAATGTGCCATTAGGACAATTCGCAATTATTACAAGGGATGCTCCTCATTTGAGGCATAGAGATCTTGTCCCTTTTTGGGCTAGCCAATGTCCCTGATTGTAAGGGATGTCCCCTATCTGAGAGCTGCAAAGCTTTTCCTTTACAAAGTACCCTCTTCCTCCTCCTCATGCTCGAATGCGAGGTTGCATGAAGAGACACTTGAGTCTTTTGTTTTACATAGGGATTCTTGGAATGGAAACCCCACATACATTGTAGAAACACTGTATACAGACTAAATTAGATGCCCCCCCCCCAAAAAAAATCTTATATGTGAAGTGTATAATTTGTGAATATTTTACAGAGAAAACACATGGTTAAGTTAACTGAAATTAATACTCTCCTTTGGCATTTACATAGTTCACAAATTTGTTACTAGTAGGGATGGGCCAACCAAATCCTCGAATCTGAATCCCTCTGCCAAAATAGGCAAACTGAATCTTTTGGATCCATCAACCAAATAGTTTGTTGGAGACCAGGATGCCCTTGGACTAATAATGGCCTTTGCTAACAATTTCACAAATTACATCTGGGGTTGTATTCTAAGATATTTAAATTGAACATTTCATATTTAAGTTCAGCACTTGACTGGAAGCTACAGGCTTGAGATTTCAAGGACAGCTGAAAGATTCCTTTGCACAGCTCCCTTGCAAACCTCTTTCAGGCACAATTCTGGGGTTTGTAGTTTTACAAGGTGTCACAGCCTTCTCTGCCCAAGCATGTTGGTGCATCATCAAATTACAAATCCCAGCATGCCATAAGGATCTATGCAAAGAAAAGCCAGTTTTGACCTGGATTAGCTCTGTACTGTAGTATGTGGCCCTCTTTACACAGGTAGGAAAATGTGGGATCAATCCACATTTTCCTGCCTGTGTAGAAAGGGCCTTCATGTCATTTTCAATCTGGGGAGATCCTGAGGCAAAACTATGACAATTGTCTTGGCCACATTTCTTCAGAGGAGGTTTGCCTTTGCCTAGGCTTTTTCTAAAACTGAGAGAGTGTGTCTTGTCCAAGATATCCTTCTTTCCCTTGCTTTTTAAACTCTTTTTTTAAAAAGGATTCGAAAGATTCAAGATTCGTGAGATTCGTGGATTCCCAGAACCTTTCAGGGATTCGGATCTGGGTTCGGATTCAGAAAATTCTGGATTCATCCCATCCCTAGTTACTAGCAACTTCCTAACTTTCAACCCAGCATGTCATGGCTTTCAGCTGTCCCTTGTTGCTGTTTCGAAAAACTGACAGCACTATGGACAACCCTTGTGCTGAATGGCAATCTTGCACAAAAGAAGTTGTGACTCAGTGCAAAATCTAATGTGCACAATGGCATGCACGCACAACTCTTTCTCCACAACCTCGAATGGAATGCAAGCATTCTTCATCAGACAAAAATATCCCAATGTCCCCATAGGGCAACTTATGCATGTGTGAGTCACTGACAGAATTCTAGCCAGTATAGTGTGGTGACCTGTCCCTGTTCTAATGCAAAATATTTTTGTTGTGGCTTGGCCTTGAATGGGCTATGAAGAACCATTAGCTATGCAAAAGACCTACTTTTGGTCAAATGAAAACCTGCTAGCACTGGTTGTTTGACACGGATCAATACAGGTTCTGAAGTTGGGGAATTTCCTTAGGATGGCAATCAGGATGATTGCTTGCACTTCAGGATTTACTGTTATACCACTGATAAACTGTCCTCAGTTCTAGTTTCATCTTCTGTGCTATACATTTTAATTCTAACTCCTCTCTTTAAAGAAAAAGAAAAAGTTTCAAATTCTGGAGCTTGATGATTTGCTACCAATATAATTTCAGATAGATCCATCCTAGGACGCCACTTCCTTGGATTACCAGACTAAACTTTCAAAAGCAAGATGAGCTATTAAATCATGTGAACAACATGTCCTCTAACGTCATGATTACAAGGTGGATTACAAGACTTCTCTGAATTTCTCTTTTCCTGGTACAAAAGTTGCATTGCCTTTTCTGGAACCTCCCAGGAGCAGCAATTGACTTTCTAAGTATGTTGAGCTCACTCAGCACACTATTTAATGCCTTAATAACCCCAGTTTAAAAACTGAAAGTGAACTTTGGGCTTGTGCACATTTTTGGCAGTGTAGTCATCCTCCCCGCTAAGGTCCCAGAGTGGAAAACGGTCCCCTTCCCTGCCATAGTTGCCCTCTTCTGCTTTATATTTACAAGCAGCAACAGCTTTGTAAGGTCTCAGGCAAAGTCAAACCATGGGGACAAGGTCAAAATGATCCAAGGAACACACAGTCTTCCAATAGCTTTGCAAAAGTCTAAGTGCTGAATCCAGACTCAACCCCCACCCCCTAGAATCAGAGATATAGTTAAAAAAAAAAATCAATACTTTTTTTTTAAATGCTCATTGAAACCTTGTACTACAACAACTCAAGTGTGGTCTGAACCATTCCCTGAGGCAGAGGAACACATGTCAGCCCCACCACCACTGCTAAACCACAATAATCCATTGGAAGTTTCAGCTCGACATCGAAAGTCTAGTTGCCTTTAACAGGCTTTGCTCAATGAGCTATTTAACAATCCTCAACACCCACTAGGGCTTGAGCTGGATGAGACAAAGTTATCAGAGGAGATCTACAGTTCTTTGACAGAGTGTCATTCCAATCATACACCCCTCCCAGCTACCCCTAAAGCAAAGACTTACAGGGAGTTCCCAGCAATCCGGAATGGTATCTTCTCAGTAACAACTCGTATGGGGGGTATCTGTTGTGCCAAAAGTTCCCGTTGTAAAGGGGATTCGAAGGAGGAGACCTGCTCCACTCTCTACTCCTTGATCCTGTCTCTGAGATTCTTGCTGCCCCTTCACAGCTGATTATATCTGGAAGGCCTGAGCTATGTTGGGAGGATGAAAAGGATGGTCTATTTTTAGGGGGTAGGCAAGTTGCTATTCCATCAGGCTGAGTCAATCACGGCTTCTTGTAACCTTGCTTGGGAGGGGAAAAGGAATGCCTGATGCTGGCAGCAAGTCCTGCAAGTTTGTACCACTAAGAGGACTTACTCATAGTCAAGCGACCCCCTCCTTGACGCCAAACTTTCATTCTGGAAATCTAGCAAGGGAAGCGGTTCAATTTCCAAACAGCACATCAGGGATTGGGAACACTCCCCTGAGTCATGAACCGAATTGTTGTGTCATGGGAACACCGTCGTCATTGTCACGTCATGTGTTCTATATGACAGCAAAAACTAATTCTGGACATTGACGGGAATCTTCCTATTGACTTAAGCTGGAGTAATGTGGGGGGAGGATGTTTCATGGTAGTATAAGTACTTGGTCAGATATTGCATAAGGTGCTATCCTCTACCTCCTTGTGCAACAAGGTTTTCCTGATGGTGCAGTGGCTGATGGACAGTACTCCCAAATCCATATGGCTACTGATTGGCCTGGTGGTGCACCAGGAGAGCTCCTTCCTACCACCATTCAGTGTACCAACCAAGCTTCCATATGAACATCCTGATAAAGCCTTATGCTCATACTATATAAGCCTTATGTTCATACTATACTCATACTATATTGACTTTGGTCCATTCTAGTCAATGTCTTTTGGATTCAATCCCAGCTTAATTCACTGGTAAGATTTTTTTTTCCATTGTAAGTTAAGGGTTTTTTTAAGAAACCCAATGCTTCCTACATTTGGCTGCTTTTCCAGCTTCTCCCAAAGTTTCACCACAGATGACTGAGACTGTCCTTGATGTTGTTATGTATCTTCAAGTCCAACATGGCAATCTTAAGACAAACCTATCATAGGATTTTCTAGGGCTGAGAGTGACACACCCAAGGTCACCCAGTGGGTTTCCATGGCAGAGTGGGGAATCGAACCCTGGTCTCCAGGGTTGTAGTCCAACTGCTCAAACCACTACACCATGCCAGCTTGAGCCTGCCCTACCATTAAGCAAAGTGAGGCAGTTGCCTCAGGTATCAAATGCTGGGAGGTGGCAGCAAGATGATAGAAGTAGGGCATGTGTGTCATGCATTTTGACTACTGCTCCCTAGACATCTACCTGTGGCTGCTAGGCAGAATCTGGGAATGTTACTTCTTTTTCAACTGTCACTCCCAGAATCCCCTACTCAGAACTTGTATATCTCAGAATTACTAGGAACTGGGGACAAAATGAGGGAGAGTTGTTCTTGCTTCCATGTTCAGCTTATGAGCTTTCCAGAGGTCATGGACTGAACACTGATGGAAAAAGGAAACTGAGTTCTATGGATCTTGAATGTGTTCCAGGAAGCCTTGTCTGTTTTTATTACAGAAAAGATTAATTATTCTGGAAAAAAAGAAAGCAGCACTTTCACCACCAGGTGGCCCTCTAAGCCAGAGCTTTCCAAACTTTTCGTGTTGGTGACACACTTTTTTAGACATGCATCCTTTCACATCACAGTAATTCAGTTTTACTAGCAAACCAGAAGTTAAATTAATCCCTTACAAAAGATACATAATACATATACATACATAAATTGTAATATACATACACAAATTGTAATAACAAAATGCATGGGAACACAACATATCTCATAAAAACCTTTCATATATTTTTAAAAAATATATGATTTATAAATAATAACTTACATTTCCAATATTGCAGGTGACACACCTATACACTTCAGGCAATGCGCTAATGTGTTGTGGCACACCATTTGGAAAGCTCTACTCTAAGCCTTTCCAATCCTGTAATTGGAACAATGCTCAGATGTCCTCATAAGTATGCTTTAATAGAAATTCAAAAAAAAATTGGCCAAGAAATATTAGAACTTAGTACTGTGCTCTGTTCTAGAAGGTAGGGATGATTGTTGTGCCATTCTCCTCCTCTCCTTCCCCCTTTTATATGTTTGCCAACTCTGAAAACTTGATTTAAGGACGTTAGAAAAGAGAAGAAAGAATGAAAGGAGTCGGATCACATTGGGATAAGCTGTGGATGGAAAGAATATGCATTGTTTTTCATTTCACTGTCATTTTCATTGTTATGCACCTTTTCCCTATAGCAGGGCTGAGCAACTTCCAGAAACTGGTGAGCTTGAATGGCCCCCTGCCACACTTACCACTCTCAGAATTTAGTGGAGAAGGCTAACAAAAAAGAAAAAAAGAAAAAGAAAAGCCTTCCCATGGAGAGCTTCATCTTACATTTTTCTGTCCTGGGCTCTTTCAGGCATTGATGAAATCTTTTTAAAATCCAGGAAGCAACCCATGATTTGAAATTTGTGTGGCAGACTGGAGGAGCCCAGCATAGGTTTCAACATGGCCTTGGTAGAATGTGGAGGGGGTTAAATGAAGTAGACTCAGAGCTGAATCTCAGGACCTGGCCATGTTACCCTGTATGTTGGGGGTCCCGGGAGGGGTGCCCAAATTACCAAATAAAAACACAAGATGGGGGAAATTAGACCCGAGCACTCTCTTAAGCTAACGAGAGGCAGGGTAACTTTAGCTGGGATCTTTTACTCTATGTCTGCAGCGTCAGATCAGAGAGCGGCTAGACAAGTTCTAAAGCAACAAATAATAGTTTTATTAAGGACAAACAACATGAAAGACACGACATACACTAACTAACTGAGAAATAGAAACGGAGAGTTTCAGGGAATGTGCAATACGACACCTGTTCACATAGTCCTGGAGAGAAGAGGAGGTTGAGGGGAAGAAAGCTCAGTGCGGTTCGCTGAGGGGGCGACTCACTGGACAAACTGACAGCAAGGCAGGATAGCAGTCCGGAGTGTTCCTGAGTGTTCCGAGGAAGGTTCGGATTTGGGGACCTTTTATAGGGTGGATTTTACCCACAGGCCATGCCATGCTCAGTGAGAACAAAGGGAATTTGTAGTTGGACAAGGCGTTGGAAAAGGTCAAGTTTTACATGATGAGCTTAGTGCTGGATGACAATAGTATGGCCAGTATGCAAATGGCCCAACATAAAGGAATGGCTCGGCACTCGGCCGGGCATCTCTGTGTAAAGTCGCACTGAGCAAGGCTGGTTTGCAAGAAGGAGTGGTCCCTTAAGCATCGGAGAGGCATTAAGTTGGAATGTACAACCATTAACGGCCGCGCCTGTTAGGTGCTTGTCTGGTGGCCCTTGCAAACACGTGGAGTAGGGTGGCAGAGAAAGGTCACATAAAGGCCAAATTATTTGATATTAAGAGATATCTAGTGCTCTCACCAGACATATCATTACCGTGGTAACAGCCACACTTCCCTGGTCTCAAAGGAGAGAAGAAGGCATCTCAGGGGAAGAGCAACACTATTAAAAACTATGTACTGCTGGCACCTGTTAGGTTGTAGACTGCTTCAAGGTGGCTGCAGTCAACTCCTCACCTGACAACCTTATTCCACAGGGATAGAAGACTAAACAGCAGGGACACAGTTTACATGTTCATAGTCTTCTCTCTTTATGGGAAGATAGAATCAGAGTCTGGAAAAGTAATTTTTCTGGACTCCAGCTCCAAGCATCAACCAGACAAAATGTAATATTTTCATGTTCCAGGTAGGCTGTATTTCTATTTTCAATATAGTCACTGTTTCAAAATTGGCACTTAGATAGATACCAGTGATGTAGACTCAAGTCAATCGACTTGGACTCAAGTCAGACTTCAGTGACTCAACTCAGACACTTGACTCGGCAAAAATTACACACTGACTCAACTTGACTTGAGACTTGCGTATTTTTAGTGACTGACTTGCTGCCCTTGGTTTAGTAATATAACACATTCATTCAGAAACCTTACAACTTACTAGCCACATGACGATCTGTCTCAAGCCCAAAGTGTGAACACATTTCTCAGAGGGAACAGCAAATGGGTTAGGCAATGGGCTTGAGGTGGTGCTGAGGTCTGCTAAGCAGTCTGTCCCTGCTATGTATAGGGGGAGCTTTCTAAAACTTTTCCTAAGAGCAGAAAGCAAGACTTGCGGCCATTGTGCAGGGTGAGTATCTCAGCTGGGAAGAGAACATGTGTTAGGCAACGGCCTTAAGGAGGAAGGATCCTTCCTTCTTAAGGTTTTGGAGCTGCAGTAATGGGGAGTAAGAAGGATCCTATTCCCCATTTCTGAAGCTATAGATGGCAAAATCACAAATCTGGAGGGCCAACTCTACTTAAATTGTTAAAATTGCCTTTATTCGACTCTGTCCAGAAATTCTGGAATACACGTTGGCATATAAAGTTGGTTCCCAGACTTGAGACTTGACTTGAAAGTACCTTGCAAGGACTTGAGACTTGGGCCCTTTTCGCATGGGCCTTTTCTCGCGCGCCAGCCCCGTGAGCCTCACGGGAGTGGGAGCATCGCTCCGCACGACGCACTCCCACTTCCACTGGGCTCATAGGGCTGAAGCGGCGCGAGCATGGTTTTTTTGATTTTCGCTTCGAAACAAAAATCACCCGCGCTCGCGCAACACTCCTGGCGCCCGCACGCACTTACCTCTCGTGCGGAGCGTCGGGAGCCAGCCGGGTCGCGCTTCCTTCCCTCCGCTCCTGCGGAAGGAAGGGACGGGGCAGGGCGCTAGCGCGACGGACGCAACATATCCTGCTTCGCGCGCGCGGGGGGGCGGACGCGACAAGCGCCTTTCTCGCACGCGCGGGGGGGAAGAGGGGTCAGGCTCCTTTCTCACGCGCGCGGGGGGGGATGGAGGGGACAGGCTCCTTTCTCGCGTGCGCGCGCAGGGGGGAATGGACGGACGCACGAGCCGCCGTCGCCTCTGGGAGGCTGCCGCTTCCCCGCTCGTTCCCTCACCTGCGGAAGGAAGGAGGGGGAAACGGCAGCCTCCCGGAGAAGGCTTCTTGCGCGAGCCGCCCTCCTCCGTCGCGCCAGCGCCAGCGCTGCGAAAAGGGCCTTGGAGTAAAAGACTCAAATACATCACTGATAGATACATAGACAGACACATACACACACACACATATTAGCACATTCAAATTGAAATAACTCTTTGTTTGGGGAGCTGGTTGCTTCCTTTTTCTTTTTCTTTTTCTCTCTTTTTTTTTTTTTTGGAGGACCTTAAAGTGGCTACTGTCATATCCTCCAACATTTCACAGATGAAAGCTGGGACACATACGGTCAAGCAACATCACGGCATGGTCAAGATGGCAAAAGTTATTCTGGAGGAAGAACACTCAAGCTAGAAGTGGCTGCAGCAGTTTGCTTTTGCCTGAACCTACTGGGAAGGGCAAAATTGTGCCCCTTTTTCTCCTAGGCCCTTACTTCACGATGTTGCCATGCTGGCATGGCAATGCATTGCTGTCAGTCCAGGATGCGTTCCATCGCATGACATCATCACGGTCCCACTCCAGTCCCACTGCCATTGTTGTTGCACGATATACCATTACCAGAAGAAATCCTGGAAAGCCCCCTTTCCTGCAACAATCCCATTGCCGGCAGTCACACAGGAAGGGGCTGAAGTGCTATGAAGCACTTCCTTCTGGAATACAGTATGGAAGAGGTGGGCTGTACTGAGAAAGGAAAAAGCATGTCCCTAGTGCTACTCAGCCACTGGCAGCTGGCCAGGTGTAGAGAGGAATGTTCAAGTCCCAATCCCATCCCAGCAATGGCACTGCTGGGATGATTCTGGGACATCATGGGATGAAGGTATGGTGTGGAAATGGCCCTAGTCTTCTGCTGAGTTGCATGCAAACTCCATTTGCACTTTGTAGTCTGTAGCAATTGAAGTAGGCTGAGGGCAATGGGATAAAGTGAGATGGGGAGAGGGAAACAGTGACATTTCACAAGCAGCTCAAAAAGTGGGAGAACAGAGGATCAAGAGAGACAATTCCTGCCAACTTGGAAGAGTCCAGAGGATACACACTGTAGGCTCCACAGATCTCGCTAGTGTCCAAGTCTCAGTTTTTCTTTTGATTGGGCCACTCTCCTGCCTCTCTGTATCACTTTGTTACTTTCCTCCAAGCCTTGCAGCTTGAAAAATCCAGCTCTGTTATGTAATTGCCTCTAGGGACACTGAGCAGACTCGACTAATTGTCACTTATAAGAGAATTTGCAACCCAATTAGGAACAGCATACACTAGAGATCTGGCAGGATGATGTCTGTTCTCTTCTCCTGACTCTGGAACCACGGATGGATGTTGCCTGGACCCCCACCTTGTATCACACTATGGCCACAGGGGATTTCCTCCTTTGGCTATATTCCCAAACTTAGGTTCTCAATGCTATGTGTTACAGATAGGATTCTGGCTCCAGTTTCCATACATCATTGTGCCCTGAAATTCACTGGATGATAGGGTTCTCAGATCTCAGAGCCTGGCCCCTCTTCTCCAGTCCTCAAGACAAAGGGGAGGAACCTCAGGGTGAGAGCACTGCCTTGAAAATTTGCTATGTATATGAGGCCATTTCCTCCCTACACTGTTATAGTGCTATTATTCCACTTTCAACATCCTATGGAATTCTGGGGTTTGTAGTTTACTGAGGCCCAAGAACTCTCTGGCTGAGAATTCTCAATGCCCCTCCCTAAACTGTAAGCCCCAGGATTCCATAGGATGTTGAAAGTGGAATAATAGCACAATAACAGCGTAGGGAGGAAAAGCCCTCATTCTTAAGCAACACATCTTTTCTCCTTCTTTTCCAAGAAGATCCAACAGTCTTCAGCCTTTCCTGTCTATGTAATGTCAGCTCAAGCTATCAAACATTTCTTTTTATTATTGTTGCTATTATTAAACATTTTCCAGTACAATAAAAATGATACTTAAAAAAAAACAGGAACAAGAAAAACGGTAAAGAACAAGAATAACGAAACAAAAGCATTTACATTTGACTTCCAATGTTCCTAACAATGATTATACAAAACCACATAAAAATAACTTTTCTGATTGCAAATATCATTCATATACTTCTACTGCTTTTTGAAATCTACTAGTTACCAAATTCTACAGTTAACATGCTGTTCTCTTTTCCTTTCAAAAAGTCAATTAAAGGTCCCCAGTCTTTCAAAAAGGTCACTGGGGATTTTTCTCTGATCATTGTTGTTAATTTATTCATTTCAACTAAATCCTGTCAATTTGAGCAGCCAGTCCTCACTTGCTGATGTTGCTGTGTTTTTTTCCACTTCTGTGCCTAGAACATAAAAAGATCACTAGATGGTGCTAGTGTCTAAGCAATTCCACTGCTTGCTCTTTGAAAGTCCTTTTTCCTTCCAATGGCAGCTGTTTTTACTCACTCTGCATGGATTCTAGCTTATTGTTTTGCCCTGCCAGTGTTGAACTGGCCATCACACCACAAAATAGATCCAATGGCTAAAATCCTGAGAAAGGTGCTGGCTCCTTCTCCCCACAATCTGCCTCCCAGCTGCCTATGAAGCCTACCTGTCATGTCTTAGATAACTTGCTCTCCAAAATTTAACTCAGAATTTCAAAAAGAAACATTTGTTTTAAGGAAAGCAAGCGTCTAAGTTGGCTACAGCATCAACAGTATTTAAGCTGGTTACAGGTTTTATATGTTCTCATACAAATTTTGGCATGCATATCAATGATTAGTTAAAGTTGTAAATGTCAAGGCATCCAACCAGCCCAATCTTACAATTATTTACACATTTTTCATCCTGGAAGCAAGAAGTTCCTGTCCCCTTATCTATGCATAGCCAATTCTCATAACACCTTCCTACTGCTTCTTTGTTCCCCCCCTTTTGAGTTTAACATATGGATGGCATAGAATCATAGAATCATAGAAATGTAGAGTTGGAAGAGACCACACGGGCCATCCAGTCCAACCCCCTGCCATGCAGGAACACCCTCAAAGCACTCCCGACAGATGGCCATCAAGCCTCTGCTTAAAAACCTCCAAGGAAGGAGACTCCACTACACTCTGAGGCAGCAGATTCCACTGCCGGACAGCCCTGACCGTCAGGAAGTTCTTCCTGAGGTTCAGGTGGAATCTCCTTTCCTGCAGTTTGAATCCATTGCTCCTTGTCCTGGTCTCTGGAGCAGCAGAAAACAAGCCCTCTCCTTCCTCTACATGACATGGCATGGCGTCCATCTTGTCAGCCTTGATTTGGCTCCTCCAGCTTTGATCGGTGACAGAAGCTGCGTTCAGGAACTCAACCAAGCTCGAGGAGGAGGAGACAGGTCTTCTAGAGTCAAACCTGGCTTGGAAACAGCTCTCCATGTTTTTCACTGTGGACAGACTCATTCACCAAACAACAAGATTCTCTGTCGATTGACTCTTGGAAATCCTGCCATTGAATTATTTGAAAAACAGCAGGTTCTAGGCCTTTTCCATCTGGCTCCACCTTCTGTAAAAAAACTTTTGTCCCAAATCCTAAAATGCACTGAAAGAGGAAGAGACTTGCCCACAATTTCTACCAATTTCACTCTTCCCACACCCGACTAGAAGCGTGTTATTGCACCACATGCCGGTCCAGTGTTTAACCTCATCTCCTATCAGTGGTGCATCTAGGGTAAACAGCACGTGGGGCAAACATGGAAGTTGAGCCCTTACCTTATTTCCCCTATATCCACCCCCTACTCTACATACATAGCTTTCTTCACCCCACCCCCAGCACTGGCATCTGGGGCATGTGCCCTCCTTGCCCCTCCCTAGATATACTTCTGTCTCTTATTCAACATCACCCTCCAGTCAGGTGGCCTCATACTTGAATGGCTCTCTTCCCTCCTGTTGAGATCTAGACAGATTGAAAAATGTGGTTGCTAGATTTCACAACATCCCTCAAAATTAATTGAACAAGTAAAGACATCACACATCCTTACTGAGGGGTGTTTAGCAGAACTACACTTCCCATTATCCACTCAGAGGAGCATGCTTTCTCTGCTGATTTGTTCCTGCTGTTTGTCTTTCCTGTTGGAAAGGAATGTGTTTGGAAAGGGTGGAAGAGATGGCATTGGAGGAAGGATAGGGTGACAGGCATAGTGGAAAATATTTTCCAGGTCCCTTTTTTTTTTTTTTTTCATTTGAACTTCTGGACCTGTGAAGCTCAACTCTGGAATTAGAATCCCTTAGCTTGCTGAGATGCCACTTTTCACAATCAGCTGGAAGTTGAATTAAAACAGATGTTCCATACTTCATGAAGTGTTTATACTCTCCAGTGGTGCCCGATAAAATAATGTTTACTTACAAGTAAATTATATTCAACAAAGCCCCCTTGCAGTGTTAATTAAAGGCTTCTACCTTGCACATGGTGCCTAGCTCAAGTTGACGGAAGAATCAGGAATGAATTGCCCTTTAATTGCCCCCACAATTGACCGGCTTCTATTTTCTTTGCCTTTAGTCACTCTTTTCCTTGCATTTATTTTGTTTGCATTCTCCAAGAATAAAGCAGCACCATTCTTTCCAAGGAAGAAAAGAGAAAAGACTGCAGGGGAACAAGTAATTAAAGCCTTCTTCCCTGCCTGCATGAAGAAAATGATGGTTAATTATGGGACAATTCAAGGATGCTCCATCACTAATTCACCATAAGACACTGCTTGTCTGCTGTGGATGTACTGGCAATGTCCTAGTGTGGTGGTTCCATTCTCAAATGTTTAAGACTTCAACTTCCATAAGCCCAGGCCAATGTTCCCCCCTGTGGATACCAAAATTTGGATTTTTGCAGGGGGAGAGGGGAATACTTTCAAGTCATGGTTGGCTGAATCCATGTATACAGAATCTGTGGGTATGGAAGGCCAACTGTACTTTAAAAGCCACACTTGTAATAGTGCTAAAAATAGACACGGGATAAGTATCCTTTCTGGGTTCAGTGCCAAGCTTAGAAAACTTTCCACCAAGATAAATATTTTCTATTTGTTAGACTTTACTGTTTATTATTTCAATTGCATGCAACTATAGTGAATGGCTTATGCAACATACTTGAGGATATAACCAGGGCCTGATATCAACACAGGGTATATCTAGACTGTTGATCCTGGCCTTCAGATATTCCTGAACCAAACTGACCATCCTAGTGTTGGAAAATTCCAACATTCTTGCCCCTACCCCTGTTGTTCTAAGGCAAGTGGGGCTTAGGCAGCATAGAGTTTCCTCTTCCTTTGCATGACGAAGCCTTCTCCTTTCTCACCTAAAGTCTCACCACTTGTTCCTGTGTCATTTAAATGCATGAATATAAATAACTTTAAGTAATTATAAGTAACTATAAGTAACCAGATCATGTGATCAAGGACAGTTCCTAGGATCATTGGCCTTATAAAACACTGCACTTCCAGACCTCTCGCCTTTGCCATTTTTGCTTCTACTTCCTTCTCTCTGTCCATGCTTCACCTCTCCACCAAGAAAATGGTGAGTTAAGAATGAAACTACTGTCTTACTTTGTCTATTCATTAGCTAATTAGGATCCAAGCTCCTCCAATGTATATGTAATTGTAAAATCCATTAGTAAATTTTTCTAAGTTTGCAACGTCAAACTACTTGCCTCGTTTTGTTTTCTTAATTGGTTTCAGTTCAGGGAAGCAACACAGAGATTGGGACATGCTTTTTCTGCTACTCTTCTAAAAGATGGCTGATTCCTAACAGTTTTAACTTTCATAGAATTTCCCAAAAGGGCTAACACCCTGGGAAACTCTAACTGCCAGCACCTAGTGCCAGGCAGAGGTGTAGATATGAGTACAGCAAAATGAGGGCATTATCTTCCAAATAAGATTTCTGCCCCATCCATGAAATATTTCCTCACTTCTCAGATTTTCCAACACTGCAATAATGTGTTATTAGCAACTGTTGCAGAAGGCTCCTTTAATGGAAAGTGTTGTGTTTTTATCTTCATTATTATGCTTTAAATGTTTTTTAAAATGTTTCAAATTAGTGTTTTAATATGACCACTTATATAATTGCTTTTCTTATGCTTTTGTACTATATCTTGTCTTACCCGTATTTTGTCTTAACCTACTGTAAGCCCACCATGAGTCCCATGTTGGGAGAATGATAGGATATAAATTAAACCAATAAAAATGGATGGACAAATAAATGTTTTATAGGCTCTTATCTTGACAGTAGCATTTCCCAGCTACTTCATAAATTTCTGTCTGGGTTTGCTATATTTCAGTGGTGTTTTCGAAGCTATCACAGACTACTTGGTTTGGGTTCTTTCTGGGTTTGTCCAATGTTCCTTGCTGCTTAGCCCAGATATCCAGCATCCACCATGCAGAATTATGACTGGCATCCTAATCAGTATTTACAATGTCATAAGTTAGACTTACAACCTTGTGAATTTTGCAATTGGCTTTTACGATCATTGCGCCATTGCCATGACTGCAAGCCTCCACCTTTCAAGCCCACCTTAGAAGCCAGGCAGCTGTACAGCTGAGGTGGGTGTTGGTGAGTGGAACAGTGAAAGATGATACATCCCACCCCCTTTCACTGGTGAGCTATGGTGCAACGAGCAGTTGTAATAGGTCATACTGCATTTTGCAGGTGGGAGAGGGCTGGACATGTCATCCTTCAATGTCCCACTCACCAGTGCCTTAGAATTCCTCACTTGGTCTGACTACCTCTCTTCTAAGGTGGGCTTTGAGGAGAAGGTCAAATCAGGAGAGATATTGCCCCTACACAATTGTGGTTACGTTTCTCATGCAAGGTTTCAGCCTATTTTTTGCTACATAGATTAGCATTCATAATCGAACATTCACCCCAGAATTGTCCCTATTTTAAACAGGGTTTGCCAGGTTTTATAAACAGTGCTTTCTAAGACCCTGCAAAGTATGCTTGATTAGGAACGGGAGCTGGAACAAAGAATGTAAGATGCTGTCCTGTTTAGAAAGCCAGCCACAGTTCACAGTCCTTAAACAGAGTCTATAGTAGCAGCCACAGTCAAGGTTTACAGAAACCTGGTTTACAGTCAATTACCATTCTTGTTTCAGCAGTCCAGGTCAGCAATAAATTCCTAGTTGCAATTCAAGGGAGTATCCAGCAGTATAGCCAACATTCAAAGTAAGAGTCAAGGTTTTTCAGGAACATAAGTCAAGGATCAAAAGAAGAACATGCTGCTTCTACCAGAATTGGCAATTGTCTGCAACAGATTTCTCCCCATCCTGCCTCTGGTATTTATTGGCCAACAAACTCCCCCAGCTGTTTGCCTTATTAAAGAGATTTCCCCATATAAATACTCTGAGCTTTGTAGGTTCTCCCTTCCTTGTCTAGGCTATGCTAGAGCCCTGTTCATGTCTGTATATTTTGGTCCTTGGGGAGTATCCTGTCTGTGTTTGCACCTGGGTCCTGAGATTGGGGCATGACAGATGCACACTGTGGGTAGCAATGCTCTACACCTCCTAAAAATAACATTTCAGGTTAGGATAGACTCTCTATCCTAGTTCTCCCTCTGTCTCTCTCTTCCTTCCCCCTGTCCCGGGGAACATCTTGATTCTGAGAGCTGAAAATGATTGGCACAGCATGTAGGTGGTTTTCAAAAGAACTGACCTTAGGACAAAAAGGCCAATATGATAAGTAAGCTACTAAAGAAGAAAGACTCCAAAAAGCTCTCTTTTGGCTGCCTGGGAAGATGCATTTCAAGACAGGGAGTGTACAGGAAACCCATTAATGTCCTTGTGGGAGTTGGTAAACCTAAGTGCATATCCACCTGGAAGAGAGGTAAGTATGCATGATGTACTCGTTGCCCTGGGAAGTAGGCAGGCGGCCAATGGTAACAATAACTTCAAAAGTGAGCTGCCTAGAAGAGCGAATGCTTTGATTCATTTCTCAGCAAGAAACTGTAGGTTGGAAGGACGATCTTCCACTGTCTAAAGTCCAGTCTGCATGGGACTGAAAATACAGTTCAGCACAGTTTGTGCCTGGGTGTTATCCCAAAACATGGGTGATTCAGGGGTCCACCTGTGATGCCAGTACCTCAATGTTACAATGGAGAATTAATTACCTCAATTAGGAGGCTTGTGAGGGGGGGTAACTTAACAAGATCTTCCACCAATGTTTATGGGGTCCTCGCAGGATAGAACCAGCCAGAGATTTTGAAATAAACTGAAATGTGTTTTATTGAAAAGTTCAGTCATGGACACAAAAAATCCAAGCACTCACACAAGAGCTAGCCAAAGGATAAAGAGAGGAAAGTTATTGATAGCAGAGTCTTAGGGAATGAGTGATAACTACCGATCCGGAGATCAGCAAAGTAAGCAGCGATGTGGCTTAGACTTGCACCTAAAGACAGTACTAGTTCAGGAATCAGAGAGACAGAGTGGCATTCAGCAAGTGAGATACTACATCTGACTGCCCAAAATGGGGGGTTTTTATACCCAAAATCTGCCTAGGGGAGCAAGGTTGTGAATGGCTTTCTAGCCAAGCAAACAATGGAGGCTGCAATGTGGACAATGGCGTCCAACCGGAGTTAATTGTCTTAATGTTAGGTGACAAAAACTTAATGGCTGTCATAATAGCTCTGCAATAGTGGGCAGGTGAAGGAACAATGAAGGGAAAGGTCCAGGTGCTAGGAAGAAGTGTTGAAACAACCAGTGGTTTAGTGGGAACTTCCCATCGTATTGTGTGACAACAGAGAAATTACAGCTTTGTTAAGCCGATTATCTCTGGAGCTACCTCGTGCTTGTCCTGACAATGACCTTGGCTATGCCTAGAAGGGATTTCTGATCTCCTTGGCAGCACACATGTTCAGCCAGTATTTTTCCTCTGCCCAGTCTGGCCTTACAATCACATCAGGGTCCATCATATTTCATCAATTAAACAATATCAGGTCTGGGGGTGAGGGATAGGCTGGTAACATGGATGTTGACACAAGACTTTTATTCACTCCTGAGTCAAGCCCTCACTTCTTCCAACTCTCACCCACTAAACATGGGATAAAAAAGAACTGCCTTTTATTTCAATTTCCCTCCTGTAATCTGGGCTTCTTTGGTCCTTTCTATATGTGCTCTGTCAGTCTCAGCTTTGATCCTGCACCAGGGGTTGGCAGGGGATGTGCTGACATTTCTGTTACTTTTTTCAGATGATTTGCCTTTTTTTCTCTTTTCAGCCCGGAAACTTGCACACACGTGCACCACCACATAGTATTTGCCTCAGATTGGTGCAAGGCAGGGAGAGGGCTATATGTTCCCCAGCAAGGACAAATATGGGACAGGTATGAAGGTGCTCCTGCACTGGGACAATCCCGGAGATGAGAGGTTGGCTAACTTGGGAGAGAGCCTTTGGTGCTCTTACTGCTTCTGATGAGTCAGACTCTGAACCTTCCATTGCAACATTTTGTGAGAATCTAGTGATAGTCACTGTGGCTGCTTCTACATCCAGTGGAAATTCCACATTCGTGCCCCCTTAAATCCAGAATGTCCCAGAATACAACTCCTAAAATCTCCCAGCCAGCCCACTTGTGGGTTGGCTGGGGGATGCTGGAAATTGTAGTTCAAACAGTAACTCTCCCAAGCTGTTCCTTCTAGGAAATAAAAATGCTACTTTTAGTTCTCAGGCCAAGGGGATCCAAAGCCCCCTTTGCCCTTGATTTGGAGAGGAGAGGAGACGAAAGAGCAGAATCTTGCCCTTCCCAGTCAACGTAGGCAGAAGCAAAGTAATGCAGCTTCTCCTAGCTTGTTTGTTCTTCCTCGTTCATAACTTTTGTCATCTTGACCACACTCTGATGTTGTTTGGCCACATGTATCCTGGTTTTCATCTGCGAAAATGTTGGAGGGTATGCACACTGTGCCCCAGAGAGCCACTGTGTTGATTCCATCCTTCCATCACCTTGGATAGAGCCTGGTACAAACCACCAGCCTCTCTTTGACTCCAACCATCTGAGGAAACACCGCAGTCCCTTGATTGCCGATCAGCATAGTGGATGTGTAGTTGTCAGCTATCTGATCTGCCAAGAAATTACTTGGTTGCCTGTTGGTATTCTTTGGCCTCTTTCTCTCACTCCAAGAGACTGACCGTGTGGGTGGGTGGGGGGAGTGCACGCGCGTGTGTTTAAGTTTTAAAGCTTGATCTTCCTTCCAATTGGCTGGTAGACCTAGGTGAAGGTTGATCCAATTAGCCACGCCAGCCTCACCTCTCAGCTGTCTTTTCTTCTTATTCCACTTAGCGTCTGGCGTTCCTCACTGTGTGTTTGTGTCTCATGCTTTGAATAAAGGGATCCTTGAGGAAAGGGCAGGGGCTTGCCAAAGAAAGTGGACATGTCTGCATTGCCAAAAAGTGGAGAGAGGCAGGCAGCAAAAGTGGACGCTATCCACAGAAGGGGGTTTGTCATTGCCTTCCTCTGAGGCTCAAAGCATGTGACTTGCCCAAGGTCATCCAGTGGGTTTCCATGCAAACAAGGATTTGAACCTTTGTATCTTGGAGTCCTAGTCTGGGGCCCTTTCCGCAACACAACTTTTTGCAGAGCTGGGGTGCGAGGATTGCGTGAGCAGCCTCTAGCGAGAAGCTCTCGCGTCCTGGTTCCTTCCGCTCCGCAGCTGCCGCCTGCTCGTGCTAGAGCCCTGCCTCTTCCTTCCGCAGTGCAGCCTGGGAGTTTTCCAGGTTGCACTGGGGCAGGAAGCACAAGCTTCGCAGCTCTGGAGCTCCACACGCATGGCAAGTGCACGTGGGGCCCCGGAGCAATGCTCGATCGCCCACCATTTTCGGCTCACAGCCGAAAATGAAAACGTGCACGGTTGGCACCTGCCAGCCCCTGGAGTATCACATGATTGTGAGTGCGTCATATGGACCACTCCTCACATTCGCGTGATGCTTGAAGGGCCCTTTCGTATGGCAAATGCCATGCAAAAAGGTTTTAAGTCTTGAACCACACTGCCCCTTACAGATTAGTCTAGACACTGTTTAAAGCCATTTCTGCACTACACTGTTATACTGCTATTATTCCACTTTCAACATCCTGGGAATTCTGGAGTATGAAGTTTACTGAGGCCAAAGAGCTCTCTGGCTGAGGATTCTAAATGCCCCTCCCTAAATTGCAAACCTCAGGATTCCATAGGATGTAGAAAGTGGAATAATATAACAGTGTAGTGCAAAAATAGCCTAAGTTGGTAACCATTGCTATGTGTGTTTTCAGACAGCTTGTGGTCAGAAGGCAATACGATGCAACAATTCTGTCTTTCTTTTCCTTAAAAGATTTTTTGATGAGGGAGGGGGACAGGAACATTGTATGGCCAATCTGAGAAGAAGAAGAGTGATGAGTGCGGCTTGGAGCTCCTTGGAGGGAAGGTCTACTATAAATTCACTGAGGAAAGAAATAAAAAGACAGAAGGAGGGAGGGAGGGTAAAGTAAGGTAGCATTACAAGTGATGGATGGCAGCGTCTGAAGCCCTTGTAAAATTTGGGGAGTGAGGCAAGGTGAGGGTGAGATGAAAACCTCAGCTAAGACCATGTAGTAGCAAATTTCATAAATGACATAACATGCTGTCTGCAGAAATAATTTTTCTGGCATCTTGTCAGTTACATATGTCAGCAGAAGGCTGGTGTGTGTCCTTTTGGGGGGGGTGACATGGACAGAGAAATTTACTGCCTCCTTCATCCAGTGACTCCCATATCCCCCCACCCTAATTCCTTCAGCAATACATCACACTGCCCCCTTCCCATGGCCTTTTCCTGGCTGGTGGAGAGCAGGCAGTGGTGGCAGAGCAGCATCCAGCCCTGCACCTTTGGCTGGATGCACAATGATTGAGGCATCTACAAGGATCTCCAACGGGTTCTCCAGAGGTCCCAGAGGATGATGTCATTACTGTCCGACCACCTCTAAGCCTGTATCGGGACAATTTTCCACCCCACCCCCACCAGTAAATGGCTGAGTCAGCATGAAAAAAGGAGAGTGGGAAAGGATGAGAGAGGAGACAAAATGTCATGTTGTTTGGGTGGAACGTTATTTCCACTCTCCTAGGGTTACGAGTACAGAATCATCCCAGGAGGTGAGAAAGCTGACACATAGGGATAGCCCTAGTGATGTCATTAAGCATTGTGCATTTAGTACCAACCACAGTAGCTCACTGCTTGTCATTCACACACACAACATACACACACCTCAATTCCCTTCCTCATGCCCCCCATCCCAATTCCTCCACCCCCCCCCACAGCCCTTCCCCATGCACAGCCCAACCACCCCATATTGTGTGTTCCCATTTGGAAATTATGACAGAAGGTTTTGGGCAATCATCCATTTTCCTTGTAGGGGAGTTGCTTCAGTCCCATTGTGGTTGCCTTTTTCTGCCTCACTACAAGGTCTATAGTATTCTTGCTCAGGTAGGATGCAAATATATCATACAAGTGTCATATAGAATCATAGAGTTGGAAGAAACCCCAGGGGCCATCCAGTCCAATCTCCTGCTATGTAGGAACACCCATCAAAGCATTCCCAACAGATGGCCATCCAGCTTCTGCTTAAAAACCTCCAAAGAAGGAGAGTCCACCACACTCCCAGGCAGCATATTCCACTGTTGGACAGCTCAGACCATCAGGAAGTTCTTCCTGAGGTTCAGATGGAATCTCCTTTCGTGCAGCTTGAATCCATTACTCCTTGTCCTAGTCTCTGGAGCAGCAGAAAACAAGCCCCTCTCCCCTAGACATGACATCCCTTCAAATATTTAAACACGGCTATCATGTCACCTCTTAATCTTCTCTTCTGCAGACTAAACATATCCAGCTGCCGGTGACATTCCTCATAGGGCATGGCTTCCGGACCCTTCACCATTTTGGTCACCCTCCTGTGGACACATTCCAGTTTGTCGACATCCTTCTTGAATTGAGGTGCCCAGAACTGGACACGGTATTCTAAATGAGGTCTAACCAATGCAGAATAGTGGTACCATTACCTCCCTCGATCTAGACACCATATTCCTATTGATGCAACCAAGAATCACATTGGCTTTCTTGGCTGCCACATCACACTGCTGACTCATGTTCAGCTTGTGATCTACCAAGACTCCCAGATTCCTTTCACACATACTGTTACCCAGCCACATGTCCCCCATCCTATATTTGTGCATTCCATTTTTTCTGCCTAAGTGTAGGACATTTCTCTCTGTTGGAATTCATTTTGTTAGCTTTGGCGATGGGGACACCAAAGCTGAAATCTTGTTCATTTATTCTGGAGTATACATTTATGCCAATGGAGCTACCAGGGTTTTACTGGATCTCATCACTAGGCAACTCTTTCCAGAATGACAGTAATTCCTTGTACTCTCCTATTAAGTGATGGTGTTATTACTTTCCAAACACCAAGGGAAACAGAGGAGGCTCTGAGATCTTCCCAGAAACCATAACTGCTTGCCCAGCAATTACATTGGTATAACATTGCTTGTTCAACCCAGATTATGGACACATCCAGGCTGATTAAAAAGACCAGGAAATCCCAGGTTCTATTCCTGTTCTTTCTGAGTTTATTTTCAAGATGTTTTGTTTATTCCAGAATATTTTGTGTCAGTTCCTGATACAATCAGAGCCTTTTTATTACCAGATCCTCAGGTTGGTTTTTATTGACCCAGTATAAAATCATAAAGGAAAGGAACAAAATCTGAGACTTTTCAATCAGCAGGGATGCACCCGAAGGTACCACTTTTACACATCCTCCTTTCTGTCTGTGCTTGTCACAACTGCATGACTGATCAGCAGCTGAAACAACAGATGTATGTCAACTCAGAAGACTTTCCACTAAGTTGAGCAGGGCTTGCTCCCAGGTAAGCATGTACAGCTTTTCAGCCTTTGGCAAGAGAGACAGAGAGAGAGACAGAGTACAGTACAGGGAAAACCTCCCCAAGGAAATGATGTGTGTGTGATGTGTTCTTCCATGTGGAGGCAGCAACGATTGCATTCTCAGGAAGGGCCAGTAGAGGTTGCTGCCATTTTATTTTTCAGGTCTGCTTCCTGGATTCCTAGCTAGCACATGAGATGGTGAGACAATGGATAAATAACCCCAGTGTGTAAAAATGTGAGGCCAGCTGATATGTGTGGGAAGTGAAGAGCTGTATATTTAAAATCCAAGCCAGGCCCAGTCAAACATAAAGCAGGTCAAGGTCTAATTTTAAGAGAAGGGAAAGGCAATAGGAGGAGGGTCATACAGACCTTCAGAGTTTATAGTATGTCTTTACCACTGGTCATCCAACATTGCTTTTCCCTAGGAACTTGGAGAAAAGGCCCTGAGGGAGCATATGTGTGGACAGAAGCTGGCTTCAGTTGCCTTTACTCCCCACTCTCAATTTGATGTCAAAATCAAACCTTCCTCAGTTTATGATAGGTGCAGCCATGGATATAAACAAATCTTCATGTCCCTGGTCATCTCAGTTTTGGAGCCTTCTCTTTGTGTGCCTGATGTCATTTTCTATCAGCAATTCTGCGTTGATCTTGAGGATATCTTGTAGGCTATTTGTGGAACACAGATTCCATAAGAGCAATTATTCCAGGACCAGGTTGAAAACAGTGGTGGTTGACGGCTTCCATGTCAGTGGGGTGATAGATCAGCTCCATGGTTTAGTGTAGACTCTAAAGGAGGTGTTTTGGGGATAGCTTAGCTCCATTAAAATCTGAAATAAAATGGAAAGTAGATTCACCATCTCACTCACATGGAAGTTATCAGAGGCCAGGAGCTGAACCCATTCAAGGTATTTTATCCTAGGCTTTGGGGAGGGGCACTGAGAATTCTCAGTCAGAGAGCTCTTTGGCCTTAGGAAACTACAAACCCCAGAATTCCACAGGATGTTGAAAGTAGAATAATAGCACTATAACAGTATAGTATGGAAATGGCCTGAATCTGATCTGAGGATGTCATGCATGTTATTGTACTGTAGTGACCTGTTTCTAATAGAACATTAGTCCTAAAGTCAATAATAATAATAATAATAATAATAATAATAATAATAATAATAATAATAGATTTATTTTTACCTGCCTCTCCCCAAGGCTCAAGGCTAAGATCCCACATTACATACAATATAGGCTAAGATCCTACATTAACAAGATGGAGCATCAGTTTACGCTTATGGAGTTCTGTGGAGGTAGCAAAATGTTGCCTTGTTTAGTGAAATAATAATGTTGCCCAACCAAACCCACAACCCAATGAGTAGGTGCATCTTCCTGCCCAACGTGGAATCATACCCAATGCAAATGCGCATCATATACATCAAAGTGCAACACAGATGCACATCCATGCACAATGCACAGCTACATGCAATGGTACCACATACACAACTCTTCTACCATGACCCTGAATGTAATACATAGCTGGCCTGCATCAGACAAAAATGTCCAGCTTCTTTGGGAGGGCAATTCAGGCATGCAAAAGACACTAACAGGTTTCCAGCCATGACTGCAAAAGCAGGCCCAAATGGCCAAAAGAACTGTAATGCAGATGCCTTCGTATTTCACCAATGGGTTGTAATTTATACAAAATTACCCGTCCACATGCATGCACCATTTTACAGGAACTCAGTTTGTCATTATTGACTTGAGGGGGAAAAAAACTCCTTCTGGGTATCAGAGCAATGAAAGCGCAAATGAGATTCACTTGTAGTGCATTCAGTTTAATGTTCATGAGAAATTGAGAGAGAGAGAATTTAATCCCAATCACGATGTGTGCTATTTCTTAACTCTTTATTAGCTTATGTTTCAAGAAGCAGATACAGCAGAGTCCCCCCAACACAAGGTTCTACCTGGCTCCTATAGCTCTCTCCCACAGAAAGGTGATAAATATTTCTCTCCATTACTGCTCCCAGATCAAATCCTAGTAGAGGTTAGAGACTTACATTCTGGTTTTTCCCCCTACTTCCTATTACATTTGTCCAGTAAGCAGGAAAAGGATTGCATACAAAGTGTAACAGTGCCTAATGCTAATCGCATTGTCACTCGGATCATAGAATCACGGAATCTTAAGGGTTCTAGGACTCTCCCTCCACTGAGTTCACAGGGTTGCAGAGTGGTTCCTGTTTTCATTGCCAGGAACCTCAGAATTTGCTGGATGATCATAGTAAACAGGACAATAGTAAAGGCATGGAATCTCCATGTTTCAAACATCCATAGGTTCTTGACTGTCACGACTGCACATCTGCTTCTCCAAGCTTTAGTTATGTCACATCTGGCTTGTATAGTCAGCCCTCCACATTCGCTGGGCTTAGGGACTTACAACCCCTGCAAATTTGGAAAAACTGCAAATAGAAAAATGTGTGTGTGTGTCTGTGGGAAGGGAGCCAAAGCACAGTGGAGGGGGGAATGGGCACCCAGGGCTTCCAAGGGATTTAGGGGCCACTTTTTGGAGTCCCAAGGTGTCAGGAACAGATTCACTCTTACACGGATCAACAAACTTAATAGAAGATTTATTGTAACATAGTAAGGGATGCTGTCTTCAGACGTTAAAGCTCGAGAATGGAACGTTTTCCCCCCACCTTACACTTTAACAGACAGTTTCTCCTAAGATAGTTGTAAAAGAACGAACATCATCATGCCAAACGGTTCCTTTGAAATTCCAGCCAGAAGGAATGGTTGGCGCCTGGGAATAGCTAACAGCCTACTATCACTATTTCCTCAGTCTACTGCTATCCTAAAACAATAAAACATGGAGGACTCCCGACATCCTGCCCCACTTTTTTAAAAAAATATATACATAAAGATACACAAAATATAGAAAATATCACGGAACAGTAGAAAGACAAGAAAACTAAATAGTAATATGAATGCAGTAGCAAGTCAGTCGGGGCGTTGAGGAACATCAGCCGGCGAAGAAGTCAGCGAAGGTGCCCTCTTCAGCAAACTGGAATGAAAAACAGGATGAATAGCCTTGAGGGAAGAAGGGAGATCTAGTTCAAAAGAGACATCATTAATAGCCCTTTTCACAGGAAAAGGTCCGAGAAAACGAGGGGAAAGTTTTTTAGACGGAGAAGGAGAGGAAATGTTCTTAGAAGAAAGGAAAACCAAATCCCCGGGCTGGTAAAGGGGATTAGGCTGCCGTTTACGGTCAGCGAAACGTTTGTGGGAAGCTTTAGCGGATGCTATAGCATCTGAGACGGATTGCCAAATGCCAGAAAATTTAGAGACCCAAGCAGAAACAGAAGGAGGAGCGGAGGAAGAGAGGGAGAGGGGGGAAAGGAGAAGGAAGGAAGCCGTAAACTATTTCAAAGGGGGGTTTCCCAGTAGAGGTATGAACCGCAGAATTGATGGCAAACTCAGCGAACGGAAGGAGCGGAGCCCAATCATTCTGGTTCTCAGAAACAAAACACCTAAGAAATTGTTCAAGAGATTTGTTAACACGCTCAGATTGGCCATCTGTTTGAGGGTGATAAGCACTGCTGAGTTTCTGAGTGACTCCCAGGGTTTTCAGTAGACAAGTCCAAAACTTGGAAGTGAAAATTGGATCCCTGTCCGAAATGATCACCGAAGGTAGTCCGTGAAGTTTCCATACATGATTAACGAACAGGTCAGCCAGCTGGTCAGCACGGGGTAGTTTCTTTAGAGGCACAAAATGACATTGCTTGGAAAAGTGATCAGTAACAACCCAAATAACATGAAAGCCGTGTGAAGAGGGAAGAGACACGAAAAATCCCATGCGATGACCGACCAGGGGCTAGCAGGCGCAGGCAGAGGTTGCAGGAGCCCTTGAGGTTTAGATGTGGGCGACTTAGAAACGTTGCAAGTGGCACACTGCTTAATGTATGTTTGCACGGAGGGGTTTAATCCAGGCCACCAAAAAAGGCGGCGAATCGCATGCAATGTCTTCAAAAACCCAAAATGTCCAGCGGGTTTGGAATCATGATAACGATGAAGTACCTGCTCGCGGGCAGCAGGGGAACGTAGACCTTGGTGCCATAAAAGGGGAGATTGTCAACCCATTCTATTTTATCCTTGTTTGCCGGTAGCCAGGAGTCTGCATGCGCTGCATGAATGATAGCATCGCGGAGAGCGGAGTCACAAAGAGAGGAGGCAGAAAGCCTTGTCTTTGCTAATGCACGAGTAGTCACTTGAGAAGCCAGAGAGGAGGCAGGAAACAAGGTATTGGAGTGGGAGGACGTAGCAGGGGATTCCGCAAAACAGGGAAGTCGAGAGAGAGGGTCCGCCAGTTGGTTAGTTCGGCCAGGTTTGAAAACAATTTTAAATCGGAATCTCTGGAAAAATTCAGCCCATCTCGCCTGCTTAGGGGAGAGTTTCTTAGCAGACTGTAAGGCTTGCAAATTCCTATGATCAGTCCAAACTTCAAAGGGGAGTCGAGCCCCTTCAAGCAAATGACGCCAAGAGGACAGCGCAAAATGGATAGCCTTGGCTTCTTTCTCCCAAATAGGCCAATTAGCTTGTTGAGGGGAAAATTTCTTTGAAATGAAAGCACAAGGCCTGAGTGCTCCTGTGGTGTCATGTTGTAAAAGAACGGCTGCCATGGCAAAGTCCGAAGCATCCGTTTGCACAATGAATTGCTTCGTACTGTCGGGAAAAAGGAGTAAGGGCTCAGACGTAAATTTAGATTTCAAATGGTCAAACGCCGATTGACACTCAGGTGACCAACAAAGTCTATGCGCCTTGCCCGCAGTGGATCCTTTAGGTTTCCGTAGAAGGTTGGTGAGTGGAAGCGTTATGGCCGCAAAATCCTCAATAAAGTTCCGGTAGAAGTTCGCAAAACCAAGAAATTGCTGCAGTTGCTTCACAGTTTTAGGGACGGGCCATTGCAAAATGGAGTTAATCTTCGAAGGGTCCATTTTAAGTGAACAATCTTGAATCCTATATCCCAAGTAATCAAAAGTTTGGGTGTCAAATTGGCATTTAGATAGATTAACCACGAGGTTGTTATCTATAAGCCTTCGTAACACTTCACGAACCAATCACACATGAGATTCCATGGAATCTGCGTAAATTAAAATGTCATCCAGATAAATCAGAACCCCCTGATACAACAAGTCATGGAAAATGGTGTTCAAAAACATTTGGAACACAGATGGCCCCGATTGTAAGCCAAAGGGAAGAACCGTCCATTTAAAGTTACCTAGAGGAGTTGCAAAGGTGGTGAGCCACTCAGAGTCCGGGTCCATTCTAATCCTATGAAAAGCCTCTTTAAGATCAAGTTTGGTGAAATATTTTCCTTGAACAAGATGGTCCAAAACAGTCCGTATCAGAGGTATGGGATAACAATTGGAGGAAATAACCTGGTTAATAGCAGAGTAGTTAACTATCAGTCTCGGATCCGCGCTGGGATCTTTTCTCTTTCGGAAGAAGACAGGACTCGCCGTGGGGGCTGTAGAGGGCTTGATAAAGCCGCGAGCCAAGTTTTTATTTAGGAACTTCTTGAGAGCAAGGAGTTCTTTTTGGCTCATGGGATAAATTTTCGGTTTAGGCAGGGTGGCCCCGTCAACTAATTCCAGTTTACAGTCAAAGTCCGTGTGGGGAGGCAATTTGTCAGCCTCCCTTTCGTGGAAAGCCTTTTGGAAGTCTCGGTAGTGTGAAGGAATTTGTTGCAATTCTTCATGGGGAATAGAAAAGTTTTCATCTGAAGAGGACATGGTGCCAGCAGTCCAGTTTATCTGGGGGTTATATTCACGAAGCCAATCGATTCCCAAGACCAATTTGAACTGCATCGCCTTGGGAACTAGAAATCGCATGCTGTAATTGTTTTTGTCCATTTGAAATGAGATGGGCTTAGTGATTTTACTAATTACTCCCCCAGTCATTGAGGTCCCATCCATTTGCGTTAATTTGATGGGGCATTCCAAGGGCTCATAAAGAGTTTTCAATTGTTTGGCCAATTTGGGGTGTAACAAACTTCTGGAGCAGCCAGAGTCAATTAATGCCCTATGTACATGCAAAGTCCCATCGCTGCCACTAATCGCAACCGTGGCGTAGAAATGGGGAATTTTAGGAGTACTTACAGATGTTCCCGCCGCTTGCCAGTCATCGCAGTCAGGTTTAGAATCTCCATCTATGTCAGATGAGGACGAAGAGGTGGTTTCATCATTGGGATCGGAGTCTCCTGTCGCCGCTGCAGGGTCCTTAGAAGTGCGTCTAAGTGGTTGTTTGGCGGCCGCTGTCTGATGTGTGAATTCTATATTCTTTGGGTCTGCTCGTGCTCCCTTAGTCCCAGTCGGAGCTTGGTTTCCGCGGCAGGTGTTGGCGAGGTGGCCCGGTTTTCCACAGTTAAAGCACATGCCCAAACGGAGACGTTTGTTCCGTTCCTCAGCATTGAGGACGGTGGGACCGCGAGGTTGTCGTTTTGGCACGTCTTGTCTTTGTCGGTTCAGCTGAACAGTCTGGGTTATGCCTTCCATTTCAGTAGCTAGTCTGACCCAACCTAGCAGGGTCTGTGGATTGGCCTGCATTAAGCACCCGTGTAGAATATCAGGATTTAGTCCATCTTTGTATAACTCAATTAGAATTTCATCACTCCACGGGACTTTGGTGGCCATAACGCTTCCACTCACCAACCTTCTACGGAAACCTAAAGGATCCACGGAGGACTCCCGACACAAGGACTGTATGCAACTCACAGGCCACACTTTGCCCACCCCTGTTCTACATAATTTTCTCCTTCCACCCACCCCTCAAAAGGAAATTCAGAGCATGAGAATGTTGTGTTGTGCATTGCCTATTTCTAAACTTTATAGGTGTCAGATGGAGATGTGGGCAAATGTTTGGGGCAGCAGCTATCTGTGTCTGGCTTTTAGTTATCTTAGAACATTAAATGGGCAAGATGTGACCTGGGCATTTCTGGACTGATGGGTATCGTTTTGCATAGCCACCACGCTGGTTCTTGAATGGCTTCCTGACACTTTCATTGAGATCAAATAATCTGAATAAGAGCCAGGGGTGAGAGCTGGTTTCTGTTCTTCCCCCTTTCTCCAGACTGGTTCTAGATGGAGATTCTGAAAAATAATACAAAAACCACCTCCTGGGTGGCTTTCCTTTTAACTTCTCATTTCCATTCTTCTGCAGGAGGCATGTGGGCCTTGGAGAAGGCAGGCAAGGAAATTTTTCTGTCTGGACTTTCCAGACATCTCAGTGCTCGGTATTAAAAATGGATGAGGGCTTGTCGGAAGCGGCTGTTTCATACCCAGCAGGCAGCAGTTGAATGCAAATCCGCACTTGTTGCTGAATAATTTTTCCTGTCTTATAACCTGAGAACTGGAAAAGTTTCTGGATGGCTGTTTCACCTGTCCAAATTGATCTTTCCTTTACCTTGGTTGGGGCTGTTCCAAGAGTTCTGGTACTTGTTGCCCAAAAAGTAATTTTTCCAAGCTTTGTACATAGAAGTGAGACCCATTAAGTTCATTCAGGTTTAATCTCAGGGAAGTGCATGTAGGATAGCAGCCTTAGTAACACTGAAGCTGGGGAGGGACGGCTGCTGGGAGCCGAGGAGTCTCATTGGCCATGCTCGTCCAACTGCGGGACATTTCTACCATGCTTTATTGCCTCCATATGTTATTGTAGATCCAGAAGAGATGGGGGGTTCAATAGGAAGTAAACAGGAAGTCAATGTCTGTCCTGTACCGGCATCCAGCCAAAGCTTACAGCTCTCTAGTTGGAGCCTCTTAGCAGTAGCCAGAAGCAAAGTTTGTAAGCAAATTATTGGTCATCATTTTGCCATATGAGTTCACAGTAAATCTAGAGCAACAATCCAGTGGCAAAGTCCATACACAAGGTGAAGTTAAAGGTTTATAGGAGCATGAGTGAGGAACCTCAATATAAGCCAGTTGCTTCTACCGATAGGAACAGTTGACTGCAACAGCTTCCTCCCATTCTGGTCCCTTTCTATATAGGCTGAGATCCTCTCCCAGCTGTTTTTCTAATTAATGAGTCCTTACTATATAAACACACTGAGACTCCTGAGCTCTCCCTTTTCCACCTACACTGACTGCCATGTGTATTGTCTCTCTCATGTCTCTCAGAGACACCACACTAGACTACTATAGTGCTATTGTTCCACTTTCAGCCTCCTGTGGAATTCTGGCGTTTGTAGTTTAGGGAGACCAAAGAGCCCTCTGGCTGAGAATTCTACAGGCCCCTCCCTGAACTGCAAACCCCAGGATTCTCCAGGATGTTGAAAGTGAAATAATAGTGCCATAACAGTCTAGTGCGGAAATGGTGTCTGTGTTGTAGCTGTTGGAAAGAGACCTGGCTCAGTCCTGAGATGGGGGCATGGCAGTGTCCAGTTTACTTCCTGGTTGAAAAAAATCTGTCCTGTGCCTAAAACAGCCCGCGGAGGCAAAAACCTGGCAAAATTGCCCCATGCTTTCTCTAGGTAGTATGGGGATAATTTTTATTTTTAAAAATGTAATGGGGAATCTAGTGTGCTTCTGCAGATTCAAAAATAATCATATATGATCCACATATGACTGGAGTCTCCTCACCTCCACCTTAAAATTTAAGCTGTAAGGCTGATAACTGAAAAGACCTAGCCATCACAGCTCAGCTGAAGAGAAATCCAAGTGGTTATCCAGATTTATTCATGGGTGGGCTGGGGAGTAACCTGACCTATTCGAGAATATTGATGAAGCCGGCCCTATGCTTAGACAGAATGAGGCAGCCATTTCAGGCTGATCAGATCTGAAGTATCATTGGAAAGCAGCAAAATGTCAGTTATTCAATTTTCTTCTTGCATTTGTACTGCCAAGTTAGGAAAGAGAGGCTTATTGGATTTCCTGCCTCGATGCCAGCATAAGTCGGCTGGCTTGCGTGGCTACGTACCTTGTTTGGAGGGCTCAGGGAGTTGGCCCTGATTTTTTTCCCACTAATTAGTCCCATTGTGACAGAGGGCCCATTCACACTACACAATTGTAGCACTCTGGTTCCACTTTAACTGCCGTGGCTGCAACCTATGGTATCCTGGTATTTGCAGTCGAGGGGAGCATTTGGGCCTTCCGGCTGAGGAATCTAAATGTTCCATATCTTGCAACACTTCACAGTTGAAAACTGTGAAACACTGCTGGCTTGATCCTGATCACTGTTCCATCAGGGGACGCTTGGTCTAGGGAGGGAAGAGGCCAAGCAACATGAGAGTGGAGTTGAGATGACAATATTTATTTATGTAATTGTTGTTGAATTTATACCCCCTCTTCTCCCAAATAGGATTCAGTGAGGAAGAGCACACAAGCTAGGAAAGGTTGCAGCAGTTTGCTTTTACCTGAGACTACTGGGAAGAGCAAGATTCCACCTCCTCCTCTCCTCTCCCCTCTGCAAGTTTTATTGTTGTGTGCCTTCAAGTCATTTCCAACTTACAGCAACCCTAAAGCAAACCCGTCATATGGTTTTCTGGGACTTAGAGTATGTGACACACCCAAGGTCACCCAGTGAGATTTCATGCCAAGTGGGGAATCAAAAACTGTTCTCCATTGCTGTAGTGCAATGCTCAAATTGCTATACCACATTTGAGTGCAAACTGCTTTTGCACTCAGTTTGCAGCAACTGAAGTAAGCTGGGGACAAAGTTGGGGGAGAGAAAACAACTGGGGCATTTTTAAAAAAGTTGAAAAAGAGGGATGACAGAGGATTAATCAGGACTGCCAGATCAAGACAAGTGAAGGGTACGTCCCTAAACTGTAAGTCCCACAATTCCATAAGATATATTCATGGCAGTTAAAGTAGAATCACAGGCCATTTCCCCTGTTACCCTGCTTGCTTGGGACTTCCTTAAGGGGATTCCCAAAACTGTCAAAATCATCTCTTGTGGGGAAAAATTAGCTCTGAGCACTGCTTTAGCAATGCAAAGAGGGCAGGGTAATTAGGATCTTTTTAACCCAATGTTTACGAGGTCTGGCTCAGTCAGAAATCACACAAAGAGATTCAATGAATAGCTTTATTGAATAACAAGAGTTTGTACTTAAGCTCACACACACTCACACTCATTCAAAGGCTAACAGACTTAAAGAGTGAAAAGAAAATAGGAAGTATACTACACCTCTCCTGAAGTCTTCTGTTAGAGAGGCAGGGATAGAGCATCACAGCATTGCATCGCCTTTTTCTTCTTGCAATCCCTCCTGTGTCCTCTCCTTTTGTTTCCTTTCTGTGTTCTTAACTAGCCTTAAAACATGGACTATTTGTAGGAAAAATTTACTTTGAAGGCAAATCCTTTCCCAGGGAAAACAAACAAACGGGGCAGAAAGTAAAACATCTCTACACCTGGCATTTCTCTGATATTGGAAGATCATCTAAATAACAGGATCTTTCTCTGCTTTGAGGCTGTGGTGTGTTTTTCTGGAGATGGGTTTGATAAGGTTTGTTACTTCCAGAGCCCAACACTTTGACTGCCTTCAAGTGGACTCCTTAAAAGGTTAAAGACCATTTGTCCACCAGGGCAATTATAACATGAGGTCTTCTGTCGCTACGTGACTGGGGATATTTACTGGCCTGGTCTTTTTAGATGGTATGACCGTTGATTGCCTATGTGCGCATTTGAGTGACCTCTCTGTTGGGTTAGATTAATTTTATATCAAAGTTGTAAACCCTGGGACAGGGTTAGGCAAGGGGGTAACAACACCCTATACTGTTACAGACTTCTGTCCAGCCAGTACACCCACCCAGGTGGGGGCAAGGAGGCAGAGAACCAGTGATCAGCCTCCCTGGGCCTTCGTACCACCTGTGCGGGCCACACCTGTACTCGTTGCGGCAGCAGGGCAGTGCGAGGAGTGCAGGGAACCAGCAATCGGCCTCCCTGGGCCTTCATACTGCCCGCGCAGGTTGCACCCGTACCCAGGGTGGTGGCGGCGTGGCACGAGGAGCGCAGGGAGCCGACAATCAGCCTCCCTGGGCCTTCATGCTGCCCACATGTGGCGCACCCACACCAGGGGCAAGGAAAATAGGAGGAGCAGGTGGGGTGGGAATGGAGTGGGAGTGAGAGAATGGAGGGGCAAGCAGGCACTTCATGAATAATCAAATTCGTGAAAGTGAAACCTGCGAATGTGGAGGGACAACTGTATTCCACTTTCAACTTCCTGTGGAATTCTGGGGTCTGTTGCTTACTGAGGCCAGAGAGTTCTCTGGCTGAGAATTCTAAATGCCCCCCCAAAAAAAAATTGCAAACCCCAGGATTCCATAGGATGTTGAAAGTGGAATAATAGCACTACAACAGTGTAGGGCGGAAATGGCCACAGTGCTAAGACTACATACTGTGAAAGGGTTCTGATTTAACTGAGGAGAAATGCAACATCTCCCCACCCCCTTCCTTCCAGTTTCCAAATGGTTTGTGCCTTGCCCAATACTGGAAATTTACCATGAGATTCCCAGAAACATTCAACAGTAAGAAAGCACAGAAGAGGAGGAGGGGAACCACCAGGTGTGTGTTTTTGCCCAGGTGTGCACTCAGAGCCTTCCGTTTTGGAAAGAAACCCACAAAAGAAGGAGGAAACTCCCTGTTTTGTCAAACATCCTGGTTTTCCTCCAAATTAGTTGGTTTTACAGACCTAACCAGATGCCTTTGGCGCTGCTTTCTTTCTCTGCAGGATATAAAAATGGATTCATTGGTTTCCATTTTAACAGCTTTGGAAAGAGATTTCCTGAGCAAAACATTCCCTGAAAAGGTTCCTAGGGGTACGCTGGGTAAACTTTTTCTGTATCAGTGAATAAAATTAGAAAATCAAGAAACCCAAAACTGAGTGGGAAAATTGCCACCACCCTCATACCCTAATTCTACAAATTTCTTTCTTAGTTGCCCCTTCCTCTTTTTTTTTAAAAAAAATCTGTGCAGATCATAAGTAGGGATCATATAGCTCTCTAGATGCTGGTGGATTGCAATTCCTAGCATTCTTCACTATTAGCTAAGGCTGTTGGATACTGCTGTCCAAAATCTGGATGGTTGTATACTTCCCATCCTTTGCATAGGTAGCAGTATTGCATGCTCCATCTGTCAATTAATATCAAAGCTTTAAAAAGTTCCTTTCTTCAGCCTCATAACCATGCTAGCTGGGAGATTCAAGGAGTTGTGGTGTAAATGAGTAATTTTTTCAAGCCTTGGCTAATAGAAATGTCATTGGTAGAATGTGAAGGAGTAACTGTAGGTTCCTGGGGTTAAAATAGGAGTTATCTGGCGGAGTTACTTCTGGACAACTTAGCCTCAGACAGTTGAGTAGCATCAACTGTGTTAGCTGAAGTATACCTGTATTGTGAGCTGGCTGGTCATGAATAGCCAATGAAGATCTGTTAGCTTTGGGCAAAAAAAACTCTGTTCTGGCACAGATGGAACCTATTAGAACTGGTTTGTTAATATGGATTTTAAATATAGCTACTTTTTAAAATGAGGTTGGGTGGCCATGGAGATTGCCATGATAAATTGCCTGCACTACAGAATTTGTGTCTGTCTGTCTGTCTGTCTGTCTGTCTATCTATCTATCTATCTATCTATCTATCTATCTATCTATCTATCTATCTAGTTTACAAGCCCACTCTGTTAGTAGTCTTAAGGTGGCATCAAAACAAGATGGATGGTAAAGAGATGCTGGAGATGTAGAGGTGCTGCAGCTGGGGTGATGTTAGAGTGAAGACCTTTCTCCAAGGCACATATGTATATAGGCTGCCTTTTGATCAGCAAATACTTTGTATATATCCAGAGATAATCTCTTCTGCTATTAGTTCACAACATCACAAAAACGGGGCTTATAAATGGGTGTGTCTGTGTGTGTGTGTGTGTGTGTGTGTACATGCCTTCAAGCTGCCTGTTGACTACTGGTGACCCCATGAATTTCATAAGGTTTTCTTAAGCAGGGAATACTCAAGAGATTATTTTTGCCAGTTCCTTCCTCTGCAATACAGCCTACAGTACCTAGTATTTGTTGGTGGTGTCCCATCAGGGCTGACCCTGCTTATCTTCCAAGATCAGGCAGGATCTAGCAGCTTCGGGGTATTTAGGCCCCTATAAATGATTATTGGGGCTGAATCAGCATTAAGATGAACTGAGTTGAAGGCTTCAATAGCTGTCAGTGATGACTGCATGAAAAAACCCTTTGGGTGACACCATAATTCATGAGCAACAAGAACCTGAATCATAGAAATGCTGGTTTTTCTGGACAAGTGGCTACAAAGGAAGCTTTACAGCTTCCTCTCTTATGCCATCATGCATTTTATAGCTTATATTTATCTTAATTTGCTTTTTTATGTTTTCTTGACTCATGCTCTGTTTTTCTCCAATGGCACTATCCTTCCAGAGGCAGAAACTAGGACATCTATTTAAATAGCTGCCTATTGATTGATTTATTCACCCCATATAAC
This sequence comes from Ctenosaura bakeri, assembly GCA_948474755.1. NCBI lineage: Eukaryota > Metazoa > Chordata > Lepidosauria > Squamata > Iguanidae > Ctenosaura > Ctenosaura bakeri. The sequence goes on from CAOLHI010001299.1 coordinate 117,801, forward strand.
AATGGTAACGAACATGGATATGGAAGCTGAGGCAATGTCAGATTTTGGATTATAGGGTGCATCACTATCTAGATTGGGGAAAGTAATAGTACCATTCTATTCTTCTTTGCTCAGACCTCACCTGGAATACTGTGTCCAGTCCTGGGCACCACAATTCATGAAGGATATAGACAAGCTGGAACATGTCCAGAGGAGGGTGATCAAAATGGTAAAAGGTCTGAAAACCATGCCCCACAAGGAGTGGCTTAGGGAGGTGGGTATGTTTAGCCTAGAGAAGAGAAAGTTAAGAAATGGCATGATAACCATATTTAAATATTTCAAAAGATGTCATATGGAAGATGGAGCAAGTTTGTTTTCTGCTGCTCCAGAGGTAGGGACACAGAGTAATGGCTTCAAACTTCAGGCAAAGAGATTCCATCTAGGCTTAGGTACAATTCTCACAGTTGCAGTAGCAAGAGAAGTTTGTCCTAGCAACATTTTATCAGCTTTCACCATTGCAGTGCAAAGTATTTGGGAATGGTGTGATCCTACGTGCATAATCAAGATCCATTTGCTTTTAAAAAAACCGGAAAACAAATCTGCAAAAGTTGCTTGAACTAGTTTGTTGCTGGGAGTGACATAGCTGTCTGCATTTCTGGACTGTTCTTGTGGGGATGGGGCCTAAATATGGAGTGCCTGTCATAGTGAGCAGATATACTTTAAAATTTGCCGTTGCGGTGGTGCTTAAAGAAGCATCTTCTTTTTCATCCACTCTGTCTCCAAAATACAACAACTGCCACTCTGAAACAGGAAACATATAGGAGTCCTATTTTCCCACAATATCTCCTGTTCTTTTTGTGGGGGACCTCTGATATTCTGTGGGGGACCTCTGATGACTTGCTGCTGAGATGCTGCACTTCAAAAGGTGCGTAGCTATTTGTCACATGTGACAGCTTGCCAAGAAATCCAATGGGGCTCGCGCAAGGACTTTTTATTGTGATTTTTTTAAAAAATGAGCTCAGGTCTCAGTGCATGCAAGAGAAGAAGCAGAGGGAGGTAGGATTCTTATTTTCAGTGTAAGGAACATTCACGGTGCTACATGCAGTAAATGCCCTTTGGTAGAGAAGGCAAATCTCACCCCAGTGGTTCATGCCTTCATTACCTCTTTATTAGGCTACTTGAACACACACTATGTGGGATTGTCCTTGCAAAGTGTTTGGAAGCTACATCTTGTGCACAATGTAGCATCTGTGTTGTGGTCAGGTATGCATTTTAAGGACCATATAACACCATTTTTACAAGATCTCTGCTGATTTCCAATGTGCTGCCCAAATCAATTCAAGGTGTTGATTTTGGCCATTTCCACATTAGCCTGTTACAGCGCAATTATTCCACTTTCAGCATCCTATGGAATCCTGGGGTTTGCAGTTTAGGGAGGGGCCTTTGAGAATGTTGAAAGTGGAATAACCATGCTGTAACAGGCTAGTGCGGAAATCTGTCTCAACCTCCAAAGCTTGGGGCCGGGAAATCTGAAAGACTGCTTCCTTCTATGGGAACCTGCCTGAAATTTAAGCTTTCTCTATGCCATGACCCTAGGCTGATGGGTACAAATTACAAGGCTTTTTCTGTACAGCACCCTAACTGTGGAATACTTTCCCAAGGGTAGACCAAACTGGCTCCATCCTTTTTGAGTTTCTTGCAGGCAGCTAAAGTTGTACGATATCAATCAGCCTTTGGTCCTTAAAGTTAAGATATCTGCTCTGGCTGTTTTTACCTATTTTTTTTTTTAATTCTCTGTATTTTCAGAACTATTTTTAAAGAGGAGTTTTTAGTTTGTTTTTAAGTACTTTTCTGTCCTTTATTTACTCTTTTAAATGTTTTCATCCATTGTGTATCATTCCAGGGGTCATGGTGGACTGAGAGGCAGCAAACAAATTCCATGAATTAATGAATAAGCAGGCAAGCATTCAGCAAAGGACCCAATCCACCAGGACAAACCAAGTACCACAGAAGGAAACAGAAGTGGTACAATAGCACTATAGCAATAAACCAGAAGGGTATCAATTTACCATGAGAAAAATAGGGAGTGGACATTATTACAGGCAAAGGAGCCCCTCTAAGAAAACATAAAGGAAACCACATGAATTTTTCTACCAACCACCAGAGATAAGGTGCAGAAAAGAAGAACTATTTTGTATTGCATGATTTGCTTCTAATTTTAACATTCTGGGAAGGAAGAGAAATACAGAACCCACACACCCTCTAACTGTGTGGATATGGCAAGTCTCAGTTAATCCTCTGCCATCTCGTTTTTTCAGCTGCTTTGAAAATTTCCCAGTTTCTCTCTCCTCCTTCCACTTCTTCCCTTTGTCCTCTACCTACTTACTTCGGTTGCTGCAAACTGCGTTCAAAGTGCAAAAGCAGTACACACTCCATTAACTCAACAAGGGGGAGAGAATTCACCCTTTCCAGTAGGCTCAAGCAAAAGCAAACTGCTGCAGCTCTCTTTGCTTGTCTGTTCTCCTTGACCACCCTGTGAGCCTGCCTGGCCACATATCTCCCAGTTTTCATCTGGAAAATGTTCTCCTTCTAAAAGGAAGGGCTGAGGGACACAAAAACCCTCAAAAGTAGAATAACCCTAACAAACATTTACTCGCAAAAAAAATATCAAGAGGGACATCTTGGACCCCATATTGGGCAAAAGGCTGGAAATCAGTCAATCAGTCAATCAATATGGGGCAAAATGCCCAAACCTACATGGCTATCTGTTTATCCTTTTCCACCTCTCTGATTATTTGTTATATTTAATAATGCTTTTTACTTTTAACCATTTTTTTTATTTTTATTTTTTATTTTTTGCTCTCAGGATGTTCGTTTTTAATACAGTACTGTTATGAGATTCAGGGTTCCCTCATCTTAACACCGGCCCTCTTGTTTGTCAGTTGCCTCATTTTTTTGGCTCTGTTTCTGTTGGCACAATCTCATAAAGTTGGCTATTAGAAGTGATTACATATGCTGTAGAGGTGAGCGCAGACATTTAAAAATCTGTTTTGGAACTGTGTTCTGCAGATTCCTAATTGGAAGAAGGAGGGAGTAAAGACCCCCCTCTTCCTTTCTTCTAGGACGCCCTGCTTTCTTCCCACCTCTTTCCACTCATAAGCTAAACGGCTGGATCTCACTCTTGTCCTTGGGTCAGGCGCCATCTTGCGGACTCCCTGTAAACATTTCCAGCTGCTTGTAGAACCTGTGCCAATTGCTCCATGGGCTATGTGCAATTGGCCATAACTCACTGCTTTGGCCAAGTGACAGAGGCAATCATCTTGCTACAGAGCGGCAGCTATTTCAAACCCTTGGGGCCTGTTTGTTTTCAGAGTTGCCATGGACAATTGCCCTCCAGACAGAAACGTTCTTAAACCTGGCTTGTTTCTAAGGCTCCTTTCCTCCCCCTTCCCTAAAAACAAAACTGGAGCATCTTTATTTGTTAAAGGTATCTGCTCTGGTATGTGAGGATGACAGAGAGTTGTAACCGGACCCTGCAGGGGTACCTGCTTCTGCCCCTTGCACTGGTATTTCCTGGTGGGAAGGCTGGTCATGCCATCCTACAGCACCCCGCTTTCCATCAGCACAAACCTCCTTCACTCTTGAGAACTGGCTTTTAAGGTGGCTTTCAGGGATCAGGTCAAGAGACGGAGTATTGCTATGACATCATAACCAGGGCCATTTCCGCACTAGCCTGTTATAGCGCGATGATTCCACTTTCAACATCCTCTGGAATCCTGGGGTTTGCAGTTTCAGGAGGGGCCAGCTGGGCCAGCAAACCCCAGGATTCCAGAGGATGTTGAAAGTGGAATCATCGCGCTATAACAGGCTAGTGTGGAAACAGCCCAGGGTCTCGAGCAATGATTTATTTCATTCCAGTGATTAATCACCCATAAGCAAAGATGGTAGGGAACAAGTTAAAAATGAAGAGAAAAAGTGTTGGGCATTCTGAAACAATAGTTTTGGCGGGGAGGAGAGTGAATAGTTTTGGAATTTGAGTGCATATATTATGCTTGACCAGTGGTTCTTAACTTGCAGTCCGGGGACCCCCGGGGGTCCAGGGAGCCCTCACAGGAGGTCTGCCGAGCCCTGCTGCTGGATGCCAACAGCTGTGGCAACAACAGGGACTTGCCCAAGGTCACCCAGTGTCTGAGCCGGGATTTCAATTGTAGTTTCCAAAAGCCTTTAACAAATAAATGTTTGAATCTATATTTAAATATTGACTTGAGTTAAGTCTTGGAGATCCCTGGCAACAAATTATATTTACAAGGGGTCCCCGGTAAAGAAAAGGTTAACCACTGTGCTAGACCAAAACCTTTTGTGCATTATGGGCAGTATCTGGATTTAGTCACATAATGGACCCATTTATTTTAATGGGCTTGCTCTATGTGAGGACTCCATCTAAATCCATACCTATATCCCTAGCTTGCTAGGTAAGATCCTTGGTGAGATATTTCAGTCAAGTTGACAAGCTTTTGAATGATACAGGATACTTAAGCTGCAATCTGAACAGCACCTGTTTATTCAGAAGTAGGTCCCCTCATGCTCTGTGGGGTTGAGTCCCAGAAAAGACTGTGTAGGAGTGCAACAGGATCATTGGGTTAATCAAGTAGATTGTGGAAACATTTCTGTGCAATTCCGTCCATTTGATGAAGAGTTTTATGTCTACCAAAAGCTTGCTATTTCATCTGTCTAAGAAGCTGCCTGGATAAGAGAAGAACATTGCTGCACTGAACCAAACAGAGGGGAAAACAGGGTGCAGGTTTGATAAATAGGCCACAATAAATATTCTCTGCCTCTCTGCCTCTCCTTCTGGCGCTCATCTGAATCAAAGCGAATGCCTTCCCTTGCTGTCGGTGTGTTTTTCCAATCAGCCCCGCTGCGGTTAGCTTTGCACATCATCTCAGGCATCTATCATAAGCCAGCCTCCACCCCTCGATGGCAACCTCTTGAAAAATGCACCAGAGTGGGCTTCTCTCGGGAACCTTGATGGAGTGAGTTCTTAATGGAAGGCATCTGTGTGGGACTTCTTGGAGAGGAGCTCTCGTGGCGCGAAGGCTCATTATTCACAGATTCAGTGTCACTTTTGAGAATGAAAGGAGCCTGGTGGCTCTGCCCTCATTAATTGCAAGCTTCTGTGCGGGTGAAACACTGCTGGCTTGATCCTGATCGCTGTTCCATCAGGGGACGCTTGGTCCGGGGAGGGAAGAATGTACACTTCAGTTAAAAGATCAGAATCTACTTTCTCCTGTTGGGCTCATTCATCACATCATTTGTGGTTCAGTGCATTTGTAAATCCTTGTTCCCCGGCTCATGTGAAGAATTAGGGGGAATTCCCTTTTTAAAAACAACAGCAACGCCTCCCCACCTCCAATTCCCAAACCAGCAAGGCCACTGGCTTTGCTGACTGAGGGAATCTGGGAGTTGCGGTCTGAAAAAAGAAACTTTATGTGTTTGATTGATCACCCAAAATCTACACCTGCTTTCTCCTAAAGCTGGGATGCATGTTGGCTTCCAACATAATTTTAGAAACAAGATCCAACAAGAACACAATAAATGATACAACTTAAATTAGAGATGAAATTGCTTCCACTGTACTATAAAAGCACCAATTAAAGCCATTTTAAATGGGTGACTACTAATTAATAAGCAGTCAAATATTTAAAGAAATATATTTGAGTTTTTGAGAAACATATTTAAGTTTTGTAGTGGTTGTTGTTGTTGTTGTTGTTGTTGTGTGCCTTCAAGTCATTTTCAACTTGTGGTAGCCCTAAAGCAAACCTATCATGGGGTTTTCTGGAGCTTAGAGTATGGACATTTCCACCCTACACTCTTATAGTGCTATGATTCCATTTTCAACATCCTATGGAATCCTGGGGTTTGCAGTTTAGGGAGGGGCATTTAGTATGTTCTTCTGTTTGTTGTCTTTCCAAGTTGTGATTGTGCATTGTACATTGTAGTTGTGGCTTCTACATTGAGCTTTGTGTTTTGTTACTCCAGTTATGATACGCCAGGTGAGAGCACTAGATATCCTTTTGATATCAAATAATTTGGCCTTTGCTTGACCTTTCTCTGCCACCCTACCCCACGTGTTTGCAGAGGTCCTCCAGACAAGCACGTATGGGGCGCGGCTGTTAATGGTTGTACATTCCAAAATCTCATTCAGGCAGGCAACTTAAGCCTCTCCGTTGCTTTAGGAAAAAACCTCCCTGCAAACCGGCTTTGCTCGGCTCGTATCTTCACAAAGCCGCACAGCCAAGAGCCGAGCCATTCCTTTATGTCGGGCCATCAGCATACTGGCCATACTATTGTCATCCAGCATTAAGCTCATCATGCAAATCCTGACCTTTTCCAACTCCTTTGTCCAGCTCCAAAATTCCTTTGTTCTCACCGAACATGGCATAGCCTGTGGGTAATATCCACCCTATAAAAAGTCCCCACTTTTGGGACTACCTCGGAGTACTTTGGACTTCCATCCCGCCTTGCTGCTGGTTGTCTAAGGAAACTCCCCTCAGCAAACCCCGTTGAGCTCCCTTGAAACTCTCAATTTCTATTTCTAAGTTAGCTAGTATTTGTTGTGTCTTTTGCGTTGCTTGTTCTTAATAAAAATATCATTTGTGTCTAACTGCTCTCTGCCCCGATGCTGTATACATTGGGTAAAAGATCCTAGCTGAAATTACTCTGCCTCTCATTAGCTTAAGAGAGTGCTCAAGCTTAATTCCCCCAACTTGTGCTTTTATTTGGTTATCTGGGCACCCCTTCCAGGACCCCCAACATACAGGGTAACAGTTTGTCCATCCTATATTTTGCATGGCGTACTGTGCAACAGCACCCAGGGATTGAAATATGTTGCTCAATGTTGCTGTTCCATATGAGGTTGACTAATGCTTATGTAGCGTATCTCCCTCATGTGGATATTTATGCTACATTGAAGGGATGTTAGACAACAGCTATAGAATTGTGTTGTGATTGTGTCTCAGTGAACTGCAATGCTGAACAGCTGAATTTGCCAACAAATGTGAAACACATGATTGGAAGGCGCAAGACAAATCTGCATGTGCAGTATGAATTCACCCCACATGCTCAATGGCACTGCATGCCCACTTCTGTCCCTGCAACTTTCAACTGAATATGGACTTTTCCACTGGACAAAAATGCTCAACCACATCTACAGGAAAACTTACACACGCGTAAGTCACTAACAAGAAGCCAATTTATGCCTCTGTATTTCAGTTGCTGGTCTGTGCAAGATGAAAGGTTAACTTGCACTCACATCATTGTTCTTCGGGTGTCTTCCCATAGGGAACCAATGTGAATGATCACTGGACTTAGATAGGCCTTTGATCTGATTTGGGATGGCTTGGCTTATGTTCTTACGCTGTTAATGAATGGGAAATCACTTTTTAGCCTGGTTTCCAGATTTGCATAGCCCTAGTGATACAGCTGTGCCATATAGCAATCAAATGTTTATATATGAAAAGGGGGTATTTGAAAGTCCTGAACTCTTACAAGTTTGCTGAATCCTGTACCACTTGATAGCTCCTTAAATGTCATTTAAAAAAAAAGCAGCAGCATCTTTTTGTGATCTGAAGCAATTGGGAATCACACAGCTACTGTGTGTATTTCATGCTTCCATAAAGCCAAAGCTATGAAGCAAATTAAGAGTGAGGGCAATGCTTTTTTGCATCATACTTCCCTCACTCTGAATGGGCATTGGAGAGGGAGGTACAACAACTGCCACACTGTCAATATTAACCTAATCTTCAACCCCTGCTGAAAAACTGTTGGAAGAAAAGGGGCTCTTTGCAGCTGCGTTGCTGCTTTGCTCTAGCATGGATAGCATAATAAAAACTCTCTCAGTTAAATTTGCAGAACCATGCTTTGTGAGTTGGCTGAGAAGAAGGAGCAAGGACCCTGGAAGACTTAGGGTCTTTCCTTCCCTATAGGAAGCTTTCCATCAGGTGATTCAGCTTCCCTGAAAAGGAGAAAGAATATCCAAAGAGAAATTGAGATGCAGTTTGGATTATGGGATAAGATTATACTCCTCTTCCCTCGATACCACCTATACAGCTATAGATCTGTTCATGGGTAGATCTGATTTCTGTTTGGCCTGCTTTCCTCACCCATTTTTTATTCTGGCACCCTTTCCTCCAAACCAGCCATCGTTGAAATGTTCTGATCCCACAATCTCCCCATCTGTCTGAACCTGTTTTCTCCTGGCAAGCATCTCGTTTTCTTTGCCTTATATGGTGATAACCTTCATTGTTGATGTCTCTCCTTCCCTGGCCCCTCTCTGTAGTTCTCATCAGACGAGGGCACATCTGTATTCTTCAGAAATATGAAGCTGGGGGGGGCATCATCTCATCCCTCTCTGTCTTCAGCCCAGCACTCAGTGATGCATCTCTGCCAAATTCTTGAAGAATAGCTGGGGATAAAGATCTGTGTACACACCGTGCTTAACTTCCTCACACCTGCCATTAATAACGAGAGTGTCACGAATAATGATGTAAAGTTTGGTTTCGCGCAACTCGTTGGCATTCGTGTTTTTTTGATTACCCGAAATCCTTGCAGCTTTTGTTATTGCTTCCAAGGAAGAAGACCAAGAGATTTGGAAACTTTTGAAGGGGGAGGAGAAGAGCAAGGGAGAACTCTGCAGTCCAAAACAAATATCACTCTTGGGCACAGGGATGCCTTCCTTTCTTGCAGCAATTTTCAGCCTTTCTGTCAGGGAACAGTTTCTGTACCGCCTAATCTGCTGAAGAACCACCATATAATAGCAAGCAATGGGGCTACCACTGTCTCTGAGATGGTGAGAAATCATTTAAACAGCTAAAACTTATGCACCATCTATGCCTATATCTTGTTATCTGGCTGTGGTGACACATGCTTTAGTTAGATTAGATTTAGATTTAGATTTAGACTACCGCAATGCAGTCTACCTGAGGCTGTCTTTGAAGAGTGTTTGGAACAGTTGCATAGGGATGGGGGGCGATGGGGGCAGTGCGCCCTGGCAGCAATTTTGGAGGGGCACTGTAGCTCCTTGTTTGCCCTTCCCCACATGCTGTAGCCCCACTCCTTCCATCATAGCCCCACCCTGTCCATCTTAGCCATGCTCCCATGTGCCATAACCACACTTCCACATGCTGTAGCCCCGCGCCTGGCCGCCCTCCATGCACTCCAAGCTGCGCCACTGGTTTGGAAACTTCAGTGGTTCAGAAAGTCTGTTGACTGGGTCTAGTTACATGGAGCACATGACTCCCTTGCTACAACAACTCCATGGGCTTCCAGTTTCATTGTTGTTTGTTGCAGTGTGCCTTCAAACCATTTCTGACTTATGGTAACCCTAAGGTGAACCTATCATGGGGGTTTCTGAGACTGAAAGTGTGTGATACACCCAAGGTTTCCCAGTGGGTTTCCATGTTGAAGCAGGGAATTGAACCCTGGTCTCCAGAGTTGTAGTCCAATGCTCAAACTACATCAAGCTGGCTCTCACACCAGTCTCATACCTTCCAAAATTTCATAGAAGAAACCAGGGCACATGCGGCCAAGCAACATCAGAGTGTCATCAAGAGAGCAAAGATTACAAATGTCGTTGTTGTTATGTACCTTTTAGTTGTTTCTGACTTATGGCACCCCAAAGCAAACTTATTATGGGATTTTCTTGGCATGATTTGTTCAGAGGAAGTTTGCCTTTGCCTTCCTCTGAGGCTTGGAGAGTGTGATTTGCCTAAGGTCACCCAGTGGGTTTCTATGACCGAATGGGTATGCAAACCTTGGTCTTCAGAGTTGTAGCCCAATGCTCAAACTACTACCCATGCTGACTCTCAGTTAATGACAGGAAAAAAGAGACAAGGTTAGGAAAGCTGCAGTACTTTGCTTTTGCCTGAGTCTACCGGGAAAGGCAAAATTCCACCCTCTTCTCTACTCTCTACTCCTACTGACTTAACTGAATGCAAACCACTTTCTCACTTTGAATTCAGTTTGCAGGAACTGAAGTAGGATGAGGATGAATGGGGAAACGGAGAGGGAAAGAAAAGCTGGGACATTTTTAAAGCAGCTGAAAAGTGGGATGTCAGAGGCTTAGGCCCTTTCCGCACCTCACCGTCTTCTGGCACTGGGGTGCGGGGATCGTGCAAGCAGCCTCCGGCGAGAAGCTCTCACATCTGGGGTCCTTCGGCTCCGCATAAGCTGCCTGCTTGCATGAGAGCCCTGCCTCTTCCTTCCGCAGTGCAGCCTGGGAGTTTCCCAGGCTGCGCTGGGGACAGGAAGCACGACCGGCATGGCTCTGGAGGCTCCCCACACCAGGTAAGTGCACGCGGGGCCCAGAAGCAATGCACGATTGTGCACCATTTTTGGCTTCCAGCTGAAAATGAAAAGGTGCACGATCAGCGCCTGCCGGCCCCTGGAGCGTTGCGCGATTGTGAGTGCGTCGTGCAGATCGCTCCTCACAATCGTGTGATGCTCCAGGCCGTGCGAAAAGGGCCTTAGTCTGTACTGTCCCTGTGAAATCAGAACAGCTAGGGAGTATGCAATTTATTTCCAATCACAACTGAAAATGTTGGCTATGACCAACAAGCACTATATGGGTTGGGCCTGGGTTAGCTGAAGGGCTATATTCTCCCATATGAGCCTTCCTCAAGCTTCCAGATCTTTGGGGATGGACCATTTTTGGTCTATCATCTCCCAGTGGGAACATGGAAGAGGGCCTTCTCAGTGGTTGCTTCCAGCTCTGCAACTTTGTTGGCATTCCTCCATCCTCTGGTAAAGACTATTTTATTTTGACTGGCCTTGGAGAAATTATTTTAACAGCGTGCTGTCCTTTTTATAGATACGTTTTTAAATGGCTTTCAGTTTTATTCATGGTTTAATTATATGTTGGCTGAGATCCTATATTGTGCTTGTGTGCTATAAATCTAACTCGTGTAGTTACACACTGATTGTGTTACCCCAGTCTCCTGCTGAATACCAGGGATGTAAAGCTTCATAAATTTTGTTCTCGCAGGCAAGAACAAATAATTCTACCATTTTTCTTTCTCCTCGCTGTGAGAAAGTTGCATACAACCCTAGCTTTTGGGGAATAATCACAGTTTGGGATTTTCTGGAAAAAAAAGGGTAGGGTTGTTGGTTTTTTTCAGAAAAGTGGTATTTTCTACAGGATTTTGCTATACAGAAAAATAACATTTTGGCAGAGGTTATGCTCATGAAGCCTATATTCAAATATATATTTGTGTCTAGAAAACAAGTGGAATCATAACACTATAATTTTGTAGTGTGAAAAAGGCCCAAACACCTCACTGCAAAAGCAGTAGATTCCTGACCTGAGAAAGATCGAGCCACCATTGTAGGAGCTGTAGTCTAAAAAAGCAACTTTTCTACAGCTTTAAAGAAAGGATTGGGGGGGGGGTAGCCCTACCCCTATATTTCCATTTTTGGCACTCACTGCCAGCAAACCCCATCCCTCAAAATAATTAGTCTTTTTGAGGGAATATGATCCTCAGCAGGAAAAAGAAGTAAAGAGGAGAGCCAAGACAACAGAACAATTGGCCTTTCATGTCACTGAATTGGTGAATCCATTCTGGGTTTGGCTTCACCAAACCATTGAATGTTTTAATAGCTCCAGAACTTTAAAGATCCTGTAAAACATGTTGACACTGTTTGAAGAATAAAGAACAGCAACCTTGAATAAAGCACCATAAAGGTTCAGAGGAAAAAATGGTACAGATTGATAACCCCACTGATATGCAAGCCACCAGCTTCCACAGGAACTTGACTAAGGCCCTTTCCGCACGAGGAAGTTAAAACAGACAGAGGTCGTCCGCACCTTGGATTGGACTAGGCTCGGACTATTTACCTTGGTTCTGCACCGAGTTCTGCACTTAGTTCTGCACCTAAGTCCAATCCAAAACACCCCCAAGTGGTCCTCCAGCACACTAAGTGAAGACTGGAAAAAACAGGTCTTTCAATTTTCCGGAGCATGCCATTTTGTTCCTGCTCAGTTGTGCAGATGCGCAGATGCGCACCAATGCAAGCCTGTGATCAGTGGAGTGTGGGCTATGGGCGTGGCCAGTTTCAGTGGTTGGTCCGGACCCACAAACAACTGGAAGCTGCCATTTTAGCCTCACCAGTGCGGATCTAAAGACCTCGCACTGCTCCGAATCGCCCTGGAACAAACAGAGGAGCCCTGCGGAAGGCTTAAGGGAAAGTCCACGTTGCTTCAAGGCCAGAAGAATCGGTAGGTAACAGCACGGAGCGATTCACTTGCCTCGTGCGGAAAGGGCCTTCAAATTCACTTATAGCCCATCCAGGGAAGGTTCATAGAATCACAGAGCTGGAAGACACTACAAGGGCCACCAAGTCCAACTCCCTACCATGCAAAAATACACCATCAAAGCATTCCTGACAGATGGCCATCCAGCCTCCATTTGAAAACTTCCAAAGAAGGTCAGTCCAACACACTCTGAGGCGGCATATTCCACGGTTAAACCACTCTTACCATCAGAATGTTCTTTGTCATGTTTAGGTAGAATCTCTTTTCCTGAAGTTTGAAGCCATTGCACTGTGTCCTAGTTTCTGGAGCAGCAGAAATCAAGCTTGCCTCATTTTCCATACGACATCCTTTCATATATTTAAACATGGCTATCATGTAACCTCTTAATCCTTTCCAGGCTAAACATCCCCAGCTCCCTAAGCCATTCCTCATAGGGCATGGTTTCCAGGCCTTTCACCATCTTTGTTGCCCTCATCTGGACACATTCCAGCTTGTCAATATCCTTCTTGAATTGTGGTGCCCAGAACTGGACACAGTATTCCAAGTGGGGTCTGACCAAAGCAGAATAGAGTGGTATTGTTACTTCCCCTGACCAAGACACTATACACCTATTCATACAGCCTAGAATCATGTCGGCTTTTTTAGCTGCTGCATCAGACTGTTGACTCATATTCAACCTCTTGATTATTGCTATAAGTTTAGTGGCTCAGATGTCAATGGGAATGATGAATTGACCCTAGGGTTTTAATCCAGATGGTAAAGGAGCTATCCAAGCTATTGATAGGATTTAGCACCTTGAGTAGTTCCCTTGAAGTTCAGACTGAAACCCAGAGTGGATTGGATAAAGCCATCCCCCTTGCTGAGCTGAACAACAGCAGAAGACATGTTCTAGTGGCAGAAAGAAAACAGATAGTCCAGGAAGTCTTGATCTCTTCATTACTGTGTGAGCTAGGAAGGCAAGACATCTGGGAAGGCTGCTAGGTTTGAGGTTTAACTCCAGTGAGTTGTGATTGCAGTGTTCAGGTCTTGGCAGTCTTACAAGAGCCAAAAATATGCAGAGGGGAACATATGTGTCTGTGGAGGGGTGAATTTCTTTATGTATAATCCAGTGATGTGGACTCAAGTCAGACTCATGTTGCTTCAGTGACTCAATTTGGATTCAGCTGGGCAATAAATGGCTTACTGACTCAACTCAACTCGAGACTTTTATATTTTTAGCGACCGACTTGCTGCCCTTGCTTCAATAACAGAACACATTCATCCAGAAACCTTACGACTTTGAACAACACTTCCATCTCTTTTTGCCTACTGGTCACATGATGATTTGTCTCAAGTCCAAAGTGTGAGCAATTTTTCAGAGGGGAACAGCAATCACATTTGGCAACAGGCTTGAGGTCCAGTTGAGGTCTGCTTGGCAGCTGTCCCCATTGCATATTGGAGGAGACTACTGAAACTTTTCCTAGGAGTAGAAAGCAAGACATGCCTCCAAAATCCAGGGTACATTTTTCAGAGGGGAACAGAAAATGCGTTAGGCAATGGGCTTCAGGAGATTGAAAGGAGATAGAAAAATTCTTCCCTCTATAGATTTTAAAGCTTCAGTAATGGGAAGTAAGAAGGATTCTGTTCCCGACTTCTGAAGCTGCAGGCCCTTGTATGCCCATTGATACACACATACACACATCCCACCACCACTTCCTTTTTTTTCCATTAAAGTTGGGTTGTTACCACAGTTCTGACATGCCCGGTGATAGCACCAGATATCACCTTGATATCAAATTTATTTGGCCTTCACTTGACCTTTCTCTGCCACCCTGCTCCACGTGTTTGCAAGGGCCACCGGACAAGCACGTAAACAGGTGCGGCCGGTAATGGTTGGACATTCCGATCCCCATTTAGGCAGGCAGATTAATGCCACTCCGGTGCTTCAGGTACCATTTCTTGCAGACACACCTTGCTTAAGCGCGATTTTACACAAAGACGCACGGCCCTGAGCCGGTACTCTCTCAATGCTGAGCCATTTGCATACTGGCTACACTATTGTCATCCAGCGCTAAGCTAATCATGTAAAACCTGACCTTTTCCAACGCCTTTGTCCCGCTCCAAATTTCCTTTGTTCTCACCGAGCATGGCATGGCCTGTAGGCACAATCCACCCTATAAAAAGTCCCCAATTCTGAGCACACCTCGGAACGCTTGCCCCTCGGACATCCCAGATCGCTCCTGAGTTCCATCCAGCCTTGCTGTCACTTTGTCCAGAGAGCTCCCCTCAGCCTCTATGCTGAGTTTCTTCCTGCTCCTTCAGGACTACGAGAAAAGGTGTCGTATCACGCATTTCCCCCGAAAACTCTCATTTCCAGTTCCCAGTTAGCTGCGTGCTTGCGTTGTCTTATTTGTCGTTTGTCTCTTAATAAAGATATCATTTTGACTGTTTTAAAACCTGTCTGACGACTCTTCTGACCTGACCCTGTAGACATTGGGTTACAAGATCCCTGATAAGTTACCCTGCCTCTCGCTAGCTTAAGAGAGTGCTCCAGTTAACTTCCCCATCTTATGTTTTTATTTGGTTATTTGGGCGCCCCTCCCGGGACCCCTAGAGAATAGGGTAACAGAGTCCCAGACTTAACACTTGACTTGAGACCTGACTTGGAAGTATCTTGCAAGGACTTGAGATTAGAAGGTAGAGACTTGAGACTTGGAGTAAAAAACTCAGTGCTTGGGGGTGTTCTTTTTCAGACTATAACTCCCAGAATCCTTCAGCCGCTCTGCCAATCGACTCTTTCATATCTGTACCAGCTTTTACCAAAATGACACTGAAAGTGATGTCCAAAAATCCCACTCCATCAAAACCATGGTTGGAATTTGAAAGACAATGGGAAAGAATTTTGACAAATTTCACAAAACTCCTTAGAAGAATGTTTTTGCCTGTTTATTCTTCTCTCCACAGGAAACTAACAGCCTGGCAGAGGCAAAGATAAAAAGATAGGAGGTGTTGTTGTTGTTTTTAAAGACCCACTATGTTGAAATATTGTCCAAAGTCTTGCCTCTCTGCTGGCTTTGAACATTTTCACACCTGAGGTCCAAACTCTCCAGTTAAACTCAAGGAAGAAGTGGATTATGGCTCTAAAATGACAGATTATCCTCACTAGGTATCAATAGGTTCCTTTCAGCCCAGTTTCTGGCCCAAGGCCCAGAAGGATTATTTCACAATGTAAGCTTTGATCAGTGTAAATGCACAAGCCGCCCTCTGGCCTTCCCTCAACCAGCCTCCCAAAAACCCCGCAGCAGCTTGAGGATGGAACAAAATGTGCCACCACCACTACTACCGTCGTAAACAGTTGGGCTGTCCAGCGCCAGTTGCTAGCTGCCACGGAAGCTGTCGAAGTACGGATTAAAGAGCCTTTTGTCAAAGCAAAGCAGCAGCAAAATAAACAAGGGGCATTGGAGTTGCGGGAGGCGGGGGAGAGAGTTTTACTTCACCAAAGAATTAAGTAATGGGACAGGATAAAAGGACAGGATCTTTCTTTCCCCTTGTCTCATTTTGTGCACAGCTGAAGACATACTTTAAAATCACAGCCAGCAAGAGTTCCTTTGAGACTATGGCCCTTTCTGCACGAGGCGAGGGAATCGCTCCGTGCTGTTACCTACCGCTTCTTCTGGGGTCTGAAGCAATGTGGACCGTCCCTGAAGCCCTTCCACAGGCCTCCTCCTTGGTCCAGGGTGAATCGGAGCAGTGCGAGGTCTGTAGATCCGCACTGCTCCAGCTTCCAAAACGGCGGCTTCCAGCTTCCAAAATGGCGACTTCTGGCTTCCAAAATGGCGGCTTCTAGCTTCCAAAATAGCGGCTTCCGGCTTCCAAAATGGTGGCTTCCGGTTGGTCGTGGGTCCCGACCAACCGCTGAAGCTTGCCATGCCTAAAGCCCGCCCTCCGCAGATCGCAGGCTCGCATTGGTGCAAGCCTGCGAATCTGCACAAGGGAGCAAGAACGCAATGGCGCTTTCCAGGAAAATAAAGACCTGTTTTTTCTGGTCTTTCAAAAACACACTGGAGGACCACTTGGGGTCATTTTGGAGCAGACTGAGGTGCGGATCTCCGTTAAGTAGTCCGCTCCTAGTCCACCCCAAGGTGCAGATGACCTCCGTGAGAAGACACACTGCCCCGTTCTAATTGCCTGGTGCGGAAAGGGCCTATAACTCCCAGAGTTCCACAGCTGATATAGAGAATGGCCACGCTGATGGCAGGATTCGGGGAGACTACCATCTTTTTTGAAAAAAAGGATCTTTTGGTCAGAATTTAAACACTCTGAATTCAGGCTACCAAAAGATTTTCTTGTGCTCTGTCTTTAACAGCCCATCACAGCACTACCTTTCCATGGTGGTGAGACTGTGTTCTCTTGCGAGGCAAGAGGCTGTGCTGGCAGTAGCAATGCCACTGGTAGAGTCTCTAGTATTAGACATGCTTTTGTTGAGGAGCCCTAAATGTGCCAAACAGTTACAGGGCAGCAGCATTAGTGTACGTGGGGTGACACTGGCAGAGGATCTCTCAGAGACAACAGCAGTAGAGCCATTGCTAATGCTTGTCAGTACCATGCAGAAAGAGGCATTGGTAAACCCTTTTTGAATGCAGTTTAGCACCATGAGACAGTCCAAAATGAAAGAGGAGATAGTGCCAGAAGATGAGACTTCCAGGTCAAAAGGCACTCAGTGAAGTGCTAGGGAAGAGCAGTGGCCAAGTACAGGTAGTGCTGCGGCTAATGATGCAACTAGACTCACGTCTAAAGGATATTCAACTGTTGACAGGCTTGGAGAGGAAATAAAACTCTGAAGCTCTGCAAAATATATTATAAAGATATGGAATCTGAGAAGCCTGGACCAGGCAAAGGAGGAGGGTTGTGCAGATACAGCAGACTGCCAAGAAGACAGATAAATGGGTGCTAGAGGAGATCGAATCTGAGTTATAGAATCATAGAGTTGGAAGAGACCACAGGGGCCATCCAGTCCAACCCCCTGCTATATAGGAACACCCATCAAAGCATTCCCAACAGATGGCCATCTAGCCTCTGCTTAAAAACCTCCAAAGAAGGAGACTCCACCACACTCCTAGGCAGCATATTCCACTGCTGAACAACTCTGACCATCAGGAAGTTCTTCCTAAAGTTCAGGTGGAATCTCCTTTTCTGCAGCTTGAATCCATTGCTCTTTGTCCTAGTCTCTGGAGCAGCAGAAAACAAGCCCCCTCTCCCCTAGACATGACATCCCTTCAAATATTTAAACATGGCTATCATGTTCCCTCTTAACCTTCTCTTCTGCAGACTAAACATACCCAGCTCCCTAAACCATTCCTCATAGGACATGGCTTCCAGACCCTTCACCATTTTAGTCACTCTCCTCTGGACATGCTCCAGCTTGTTGATATCCTTCTTGAATTGAGGTGTCCAAACTGGACACAGTATTCCAAATGAAGTCTAACTGTGCAGAATAGGGTGGTACCATTACCTTCCTTGATCTAGACACCATACTCCTATTGTTGCAACCAAGAATTGCATTGGCTTTCTTGATTGCTGCATCACACTGCTGACTCACGTTCAGCTTGTAATCTACCAAGACTATTAGATCCCTTTCATATGTAGTGTTATCCAGCCACGTGTCCCCCATCCTATATTTGTGCATTCCATTTTTCCTGCCTACGTGCAGGACCTTACCTTTCTCTCTGTGGAAATTCATTTTGTTAGCTTCAGCCCAGCGCTCCAATCTGTCAAGGTCATTCTGAATTTTGATCCTGTCCTCTGGTGTATTAGCAACCCCTCCCAATTTGGTGTCATCTGCAAATTTGATCAGCATGCCCTCTATTCTTTCATCCAAGTCATTGATGAAGATGTTGAAGAGCACCGGGCTCAGGACAGAACCCTGTGGCACCCCACCAGTCACTTCTCTCCAGGATGAAAAGCAGCCACTGGTGGGCACCCTTTGGATTCAGTCGGTCAACTGATTGCCAATCCACCTAACAGTATCCCTGTCCAGCCCTCATTTTATTAGCTTCTTTGCAAAAGTTGTCCCAAAAGCCAAGATAATTAAGCTGAGACTGTCATATCTTGGATATATCATGAGAAGACATGATTCACTAGAAGAGTCAATGATGCTTGGCAAAAGTAGAGGGCAGTAGGAAAAGAGGAAGGCCACACTGCAGGTGGGTGGACTCAGTTAAGGAAGCCACGGCCCTGAGTTTGCAAGGCTGGAGCAAGGCAGTTGATGACAGGGTAATCTTGAGGTTTCTCATTCATAGGGTCACCCTAAGTCAAAGTTGACTTGATGGCAGTTAACAATACAAACAATCTTTGATGGATTTCCTGAAAAATAAAACTGATGTTCCCTTCCCCTATCCTTACTATGGGCCTTTCTACCCCTCACTAAACTGTGAACTCCAGGATTACATACTATATTGAAAGTGGAATAATAGCACTATAATAGTGCAGTGCAGAAATGGCCTATGACATGCCCTCCAACATTCTAGACATTAAAACTGGGACATGGGCAGCCAAGCAGCATCAGGGTCCGATTAAGATGGCAAAAGTTACTCATGAGGGAAAACACACAAGCAAGGAGAGGCTGCATTGTTTGCTTTTGCCCAAGTCTACTGGGAAATTTTGCACCCTGCTCTGGCTCCCCTCTGCTGAGTTAGTTTAGGCAAACTACTTTTGCACAATAAACTTAGTGTTTGTAGTTTGCAGCAACTGAAGTCAGCTGAGGACAAAGGGGGAAAATGGGAGACAGAGTGAGAAACTGGGACTTTTCCCCTTTTTGCATTTGGTCCTCGGCTGACTTCAGTTCCTGCCAACTGAGTTCAATATTTAAGTGATTTCACTCAGCTCAACAGAGAGAGGAATTTTACTGAGACCTGCCTAACACAGAATTCTAAGTACCTTGACAAACTACAGACCCCAGGATTCATCAAACCGATACTATTATGTAGTGAAGATATGGTTATGGTTTTACATGGCATCAATACTGTACATGATGCTGCAAAAAGATGAAATGATTTCTTAAAATGCTCTGCCAAAAAATATACAATCTGATTCTTTTTTAAAAAATAGATTAAAGGAAGACAAGGATTTAGATACAACTAGAGTTTCAAACACCGCTCCAATTAGTTTTTGTGTATGGATTGGAGAAGTAATATTAATTTCTCCTTTGCCTAAGGCAGCAAGATATATTGGTTTGGTCCCATAAGGTACTATTCCCCTGCCTCTACCATATGGGGATAATAATCCCGAAGTTACCCTAAAGCTTATCTAGGTAATGATAAGTCTTTGAAAGTCTTTGTCAGACTTTGAAAACATTAGCAGGCTGTACAAATGCAAGGTATTTGGGCAGTATTTAAACTCTCTTTGTGTAAATATTTGATGTAGTTGACTTGGGCTAGGTAGTATTTTTAGAACTCCCTTTTGATCTTGTTTCTGCAAAAACAGACCTGAAGTTTTGTTTGGCATATCTTTCTTACTTTTCTTCTCAATATTCCTCCCCCTGCAATCCTTCAAATTCTAGCAGTGGAGCATGAATGAATAAGGATATCCTGTACTGAACATTGAGCTACTGTTTCTCTTGTTCCTCCTTTTGTTTCACGTTGTGACCTGAGTCAAGCTGCAGTCATGCTGACTGCAGGAGATCTGAAGAGAAATGGTGATCTCATGTGGTGTAGTGGTTAAAGTGGTTGGGAACCAGGAGAGGTAGTCCATGTCTCCATGATGATGCATAGAAGCTCATTAGATGACTGTGGGCCAATCACTATACAAACCTGCCAGAATCCTAAGATCCACAGGGGAAAGGTATTTCCCTCTGAAAGATGCACATGGTGCTCTGAGTGAGGGTGAGTCTTGCCTTTTGTTCTTAGGAAAAGTTTTAGAAGGCTCCTCCAATATGCAGTGGGGACAGGCTGCTGAGCAGACCTCAACACCTTCCGCCCAAGCCTGTTGCCTAACACGTTTGCTGTTCCCCTCTGAGAAACCTACCCATGCTTTGGGATCGAGACAGATCATCATGTGATCAGTAGGCAAAAAGAGATGGAAGCATTGTTCAAACTCATAAAATTTCTGGATGAATATGAACCAAGGGCAGCAAGGTGGTCACTAAAAATATAGGCCATTTTCCCACTAGACTATTGTACCGCTATTATTCCACTTTCGACATCTTATGGAATCCTGGGGTTTGCAGTTTAGGGAGGGCCTCAGGGGCCCCTCCCCAAACTGCAAGCCCCAGGATTCCATAGGATGTCAAAAGTAGAATAATAGTGCTACAACAGTCTAGTGTGGAAATGGCCATACAAGTCACAAGTCAGATCAGTGCATCTTTTTTTCCTGAGTCAAGTCCGAGTCAAGTCACTAAAAGTGACTTGAGTCTGAGGCAATAGACTTGAGCGTACATCACTATATGCTTGTACTTTTGGGGCATTCCCCAATGTCTGTCCTCAGTTCACAGATGTCCAAGTAGAGTTCCACAAATGTAACTGTTGCCATTGCACCTTCTTGGATGTTGTGTTGCTACTTATCAATGTTCCACTCTGGGGTTATGGAAACAGCAAGCACATTGCCAGATGCTTAGCTGGTTGTGCCATACTGGTATTCCGCACACACACAAAATGAAAATGACCACAGATGATTTACACAATTTTAAAATGGAATGGTAAAGACATTGAAACAGCTGAAGATATTCTGTACCTTGGTTCACTCATAAATCAAAACTGAAACTGTAAACAAGAAATCAGAATACTAGGCAATGAAAGGGAAGCTATGAAGGAACTAGATAAGTTCCTCAAATGTAAAGATATAGTGTGGAATACCAAAATCAGGATTGTCCATACGAGCTACTTTCTGATTTCTGCATGCAGTTTTGAAAGCTGGACAATGGAGCTGACAGGAAGAAAGTCAATTGATTTGAAATATGGTGCTGGAAGAGAGTTCTGTAGATAGCACGGGCTGGCAACATGAACAGGGCTCCTTGAGGAAATCAAGCCTGAACTCTCCTGGAAGCCGGAATGACCAAACAGAGGCTATCAGGCTTTGGCCATATCATGAGATGACATGACTAATAAGAAAAGCCAATGTGGGACACAGTAGGAAAAAAGGAAGATCACAATTCACATAGATAGAGTCAATCAAGGAAGCTGCAGCTTTGAGTTTACAAAACCTGAGCACGGCTCTTGTCACATTGTGTATGGGCTTGTTCTGTACAGTATGAAACAGTCACCAAGGGGATCAGAACTGAAAGGATGTTTTTCCTTCTGTTAACACAAGCACTCAGGCACCGTTTCTCATCTGCACAAGTCAGATGTGTCAAGAAATGTCTGCATGAGGAAGACTATTGGCTTTCTAGGACAACAACCAAGAAAATGTTGCGGGTAGCCTAAGGCAGATGCTTGTAGTCTGCAGTTGCTTTCTTTGTTAAAATTTCTTGGCTAGATTATTGCAGGCTATCACTTTGCAGAACAAACTGTGCTGTATGCTTGAGAACACATACTGAGTTGCATTCTGCTGTGAACTCTTACAAAGCAGACACACATACACACACAAGCTGCCTGCAATTTTCCAGTGCTCTCAATTGCTTTGCCCTCCTCTTCTCCTCCCTCTCACCTCACTATTAATTCTAAAGTTAAGTAATTAGTTAAGTTAGTAATTAGTTATATGAAAGGCCATACTAAAAAGCCTATATATTTCACCTTTCCAGGTTGATTCTTTATCCAAAGCCCAGTTCTCTTGAATTTTTAAAAACCGCTTCTTGGTTTTTATTAGTCCATCAGGATTCAGGAATTGCAGTGTAAACACAAGATTCAACCTACTGCACATGTAAATGGCTATAGGATTCTTTGTTTATTTTCAGCTGTGATTAAAGTCTGATGGATTATTAATGCCAAGTTTCAAATATTTATATCAACTAGTAGTAAGTAAGTGGTAGTACCACTCTGTTCTGCTTTGGTCAGACCCCACTTGGAACACTGTGTCCAGTTCTGGGCACCGTAGTTCAGGAAGAATATTGACAAACTAGAACACTGTGTCCAGAGGAGGGCGATCAAAATGCTTGGACTTGGGAACCATGCCCTATGAGAAAGGGCTCAAGGAGCTGGGTATGTTTAGTCTGGAGAAGAGAAAGTTAAGAGGTGGCATGATAGCTATTTTTAAATATTTGAAGGGATATCATATAGAGGATGGAGCAAACCCATTTTGTGCTGCTCCAGAGACTAGGTCACAAAGCAATGGCTTCAAACTTCAGGAAAAGAGATTCCATCTAAACATTAGGAAGAACTTCCTGATGGTAAGAGCAGTTCAATAGTGGAATGCACTGACTTGGAGTGTGGTGGAATCTCCTTCTTTGGAGGTTTTTAAACAGAAGCTGGATGGTGATCTGTCAGGAATGCTTTAATTCCTGCATGGCAGGGAGTTGGACTCGGTGGCTCTTATGGTCTCTTCCAGCTCTTTGATTCTACAACTTGGAATGATGGGGGTGGTTAAATCCTCTTTCCATCCAGGTTGCCCTCCTGTTCTGTACACCAGACACCACAAAGAGGCCTCTCACCAGTCTCAGGAAACTGAATTTTGAAGCACTTAAAAAGTTTAGACTTTTGCTGAGCTCAGTATGGGAATCAGTAAGATTGAAGAAAAAGAAAGAGAGGAGAGAAGTTTCTAAGTGACAGAGAAAGAACAGCAAGAGTATTAGATTTGGTGGGATAGGCTGAAATGGAATTTCTACAAATTCATGCAACTGTCTCCTTCTCTCCCAGGAGCAAGACAGGGGTGGTTTCAGCTTCATTTTGTAATAATGAGTTTAATAAGACTTCTAACCTAACACTTAAATGGCAATTTAACATAAATGTAATAGTTAATTTTCCCCCTTTCTGATATAATACAAATAAAATAGATTTTTAACGTACTAATGACCAACTAAAATCATTGTTGTTTTTGTGACTAATGGCAGGTTTCTGACTAATGGCAACCCTAAGGCAAACCTATCAGGTAGTTTTCTGGGGGCTGAGACTGTGTGATGCACCCAAGGTCACCCAGTGGGTTTCCATGGCTGAGCGGGGAATCGAATCCCGGCCTCCAGGGTTGTAGTCCAATGCTCAAACCAAAGGAGCCATTGAGCCCTGGTGGCACTTTGGTTAAATGCCAGTTCTGCAGCCACAATATTGTGAGTTCGATCCTGCAGGGCTCCAGATTGACTCAGCCTTCCATCCTTCCACAGGTTGGTAAAATGAGTACTCAACTTGTTGGGGGCAATTAGCTAAAATATGTTGTAAAGCGCTTAGGGAGTGCTCTGCACTGATAAGCAGTATAGAAATGTAACTGCTATTGCTATTGCTATTGCGGAGTCCAACCCCCTGCTCAGTTCAGGAACTTCAGCTAGAGTATTTTTAACAGGTAGCTGTCCACCTTCTTTTTGGAAAAGTCCAGAGAAAGAGACCGTCATCACCTCTCCAGGTCGGTGGTTCCATTGCTGAACCGAACTTAGCATCATAAAGGTCCTTCTAATGTTCGTTCAAAATCTTGTTGTTGTTGTTGTGTGCCTTCAAGTTGTTTCCAACTTAGGATGACCCTAACCCAAACCTGTCATAGAGTTTTCTTCGGAAGATTTGTTTGGGAGGAGTTGCCTTTGCCTTCCCCTAAGGCTGAGAGAATGTGACTTGCCCAAATTCATCCAGTGAGTTTCCATGACTGAGCAGGGATTTGAACCCTATTCTCCAAAGTTCTAGTCCTGCACTCATACCACTACCTCACACTGACTATGAAGGAAAAGTACTAACCAGGCCTGACCCTGCTTAGCTTCTGATATCAAACAAGATTGGGCATGTTGAGGGTGACATGGTTGTAGACCTTCTGGAATCTACCCTCCCGAAACTTAAAGCCATTAAAATCATGCATTGATTCTTTCCCTTTAACCTTCCTACCTCTCCGGTTTGATTCATGGCAAATTAAACTTATGGCAAAAACCCAAATTATAGCTGGAAACTAGTCCTGAGAAACCCTCAGTTTTGGTTTAAAGTTCCCCCTCTAGTGGCCATATTGCCTGCAAAATCCTAAGAGCCCAAGCTAACTTTTCCAGACTCTGCTGGAAATGTCTCCACTTCTCACCCCTCAATCTCGTTTGCACATAAGGAGAGTAGTTGTGGAACTAAATGTAACAGAGAGCCGAAGGGTAATTTATACGTTAACTAGATAGTGATTCAGTGCCTGTAGTGCTGCTAAGTAACTTGTTACCCCACTGGCATGCTATCCCAGGGACTATAAATGTGATATCAAATATGCCCGCCATGCCAGAGAGGTTGCCTGTGTTACTGTGGTTCAGGCCAGATATTGCTTTGATATCAAACCATTCATCTTTCCTCTGCCACCCCGCTTCATGTGTTTGTGAGGCTTCCAGACAAGCACATAAACAGGCGCGGCCGATAATTGCTGGACATTCCATTCTCCACCCAAGCAGGCCAGACAGAGCCGGTTCGTCGCTTCAGGGACCTCTCCGGCAAACACCTTGTTGCTTATGTGCGATACTAACAAAGGCTCCTGGCCCCGAGCAGGTAACCTCACAAAGCTGTACTAAGCGTTCCACATTTGCATACTGGCTACACCATTATTAATTCGACCCTAAGCCAATCATGCTAAACTCTGACCTTTCCAAAGTTTTGTCCAGTTCTTAAATCGCATTGTTCTCACCGAGTAAGGTATGGCCTGCAGTCACAATTCACCCTATAGAAACCTCCGATTCTGAGATCATGCTTAGATCGCTCCTGAGTTCCAGACTGCCTTGCTGCCCCTTTTGTTTGGCGAGCTCCCCTCAGCGACCCACGCTAGCTTCTTCCCTGCACCCCAACGAACTCTATCTTCATACCTCTCCAGGACTACGAGACAGGTGTCGTATCACCCATTTCCCTCTGAAAATCCCTATTTCCAATTCTTTAGTTAGCTGTGTGACTGTGTTGTCTTTAATATTTGTCTGTACTTAATAAAACATCATTGTTGCTATTTTAAAACCGTCTGACTGCTTGACTGACCTGACCCTGTAGATGCTGGGTTGCAAGATCCTGCTAAGTTACCCTGCCTCTCGCTAGCTTTAGTGAGTGCTCCAGCTAATTTTCCCCCAAGGTTGTGCTGTTGTTGTTTGGTTATTTGGGCGCCCCTCCTGGGACCCCCAGAGAACAGAGTAACACTTGAATGTGTACGTTGACAAAGAGGTTGAATGACCAAAAAAAGCTCAGGCCAGGAAAAAAACCCATTCGCGTTCCCCTAGAGGACCTCAGACTAAACACATCTGCACAGACAGAAGGTTTTCAGCCAACCTGAGTGGATTATTGGGTTTTCCCCAGGCTGAGCAACCCCAACATTAGTAAACCCTGCACTCCAAGGTCCATCTGCATAAGCCAATCATGCAAGCTACCAAGTTGCCATTGTGTGGCATTTCTCCCTTTGTTTTGGCCATTGTTCTTCCCAGGAGAGGGCCTGCCCTCGAGGTACGTTCTGCATTATAAGTAGTCCTAGTTTTTGAGGGTCTCTTCGGAGAACTCCTCGCCACACCAGCAGACTGGCATTCTGTTAGACAAGTGATCCCCTCAGCCTCTCCTTTTCGCTGAGCCCCATTGTTCTCAACGCTTCCCTGACTGAAGACTTCAGGGTAGGTGCAGTATTGCTGTCTTTACACCCTCTCCACTGAACCCCCATCAATTCTCACCGCTTTCCCTTCTATATAGGCCATGTGTGCGTGAGCAAGTGAGTGCATTGGTGTGTGAGAATATATTTGTTAATAAAATCCAGTTATTGGTATGTTTGTCTGTCTTTTTGCTTGGTTGGATCCCATAAAAATTGGGTAAAAGATTCTGCCCTTCATTTGGCTACAGCCAGCGCTCCACTAATTCCCCCAATCTTTGCATTTTGGAGCAAATCACGTTGTCGGGACCCCCAGAAGCCAGGGTAACAACTAACCACACAGAAGTTGCATAAAAATAGGTTTAACAGTGGACGGTGACCACAACAGACCAAATTTTCAAAACCAGGGCATAATAATGCTATTTTGTCCTTGAAAATTGCTTCTTGCTTTAACAAGACATGCTCTTCAAAATCTCCTGCCACGTAATATTTTGTCCACCCTCCAACCCTTTGCAACAAAATTCAGCCTACAGGGTAAGACAGAGGCCCTGTTTTTGGAAACTGTGTTGGCAGCATATGTAGTAGAATCTATTTATACAACTCTTTGCTCAGCAGAAGTCAAGGCCTGAAGAATCTCTGGGAGATTAAAAGTGTATGTGTGTGTGATACATTGTTCGGCCCAGCTTTTCTAAACACCTTGATGTTATGAGACACCAACTATGAAATTAGAGAATAGATAATGATACCTCTCCAGCAATAAAAGAACAGAGCCGTCTTCATTGCAAATCACTGTTTACAAGACTTCCCAGACTCTCTAAGAGGTGTATTTATTGCTAGCAGTAGGGACTTGGACACGCTCTGCACTCTCTCTGAACTAAAAATAGCTTGGCAATCTATTTTTTGCTGCTGAGTACAGAACGAAGGAAGCCTTTGTTCAACAGTTTTCTTTTCAACATGCCATTCAGCTAGAACATTCTGAAGAGCAGGAGGAGGAGGAGGAAGCTAAAACCAGAAAATATTATGCAGCATACAGATTTCATAAGGCAGGGTTTCCAAGAATGAGTACCTTGGAGGACCAATCTATAGAAGAGTGCATAAACTGACAAAGCTTTGGGTGTTGGGTTGTCAGATCTCAGGGCCTGGCCCTGAGTCTCCAGTTTTCCTGATCATCTCCTAGCAAAAGACAAGGGTGCAAATTCCCTAGTTTTGGTGGGCTCAGCTCCAGACAAGAAGAAGGTGCAGATCTTCAGCTCAGCTAGAACTGCCACTCACTACAATCTGTAGGGCTCAATTACTCACTAGCTGTAATTTGTAAAGATGCTCGGGTGGAGGGGTCTATTTATTTAGTAAATGAGCTTCCTCCTTCCATCTTGATCGTTGTGGAACCAGGGCTCACTCTCCACTCTACTCTTCATGCACTTTAGGATTAGAAACAAGTAGGCTAGATTAAATGTTCCTTATTCCTGTCTTCTTAAGTAGGTGAGAAGGAATAAGCCCTTCATGTCATCTTGATCTGTGAACAGCCCCTTTTCCTAAGACTTCTGTCTTAATTTCCAAACAGGAAATACATTTTCTGTGTATGTGATGTGTTTGAATGACAAGATGTGAGAAGAGGGGTTGCTACATACTTGTTGATGATGATGATGATATTGTTGTGTGCCTTCAAGTCATTTCCGACCCATGATGACCCTAAAGAAAATCTATCATAGGGTTTTCTGGGGCTGAGAGTGTATGATGGGGTCACCCAGTGGGTTTCCATGGCTGAGCAGGGAATCAAACCCTGGTCTCTAGGATCACAGTCCAGTGCTCAAATCACCACATCACACTGGCTCTCAGCTAATGCATAGCACCTAACGATATCATCAGGGTCCATCCCTAGCTCTCAGATGCTGGGATGATCCTGAACTGGCCATCTGACTTGAGTGAGGTCAGATTTGTTGTCCAAGACCCATGGCCTTGGACAATACCCTATCCTGCTAGTGTTCCAGCCACTGATTCACATAACAATCATCCTAACCAGCATTACAAAACTGTGGTAGGGGCTCCTTATAAGCAAACTGGAGGCTAAGAGGAATTACTGTTTCCTGTGATCAACCCAGTTTTCTTCTCACAATAGAATTTCTGCAGAGGTGGGTGCTTCAGCAATCAGACTTGCAAATTAAGCCCATGTTTTCTTCCAGTCACCCGTCACAAGGTAAAGCATGCTAAATGCAAAACACAGAGGTGAGCAGCATCATATGGTATTACAAACAGACATCTTTCCATACTTGAGGGATCATGTCTTCTAAATACATATGAAAGATATCCTACAGTTTGGCTCTTTTTTGTGTGTTTATTTATTCAGCTACTATAAGCAATGTAGCTTATAGGTGTAGCTTGTAGGTGACTCCAGTGTATTCTTTTCCATGCCTATTCCTTAGTCCAAAAGAGATGAGGAGAAGGTTTGTTAACCACAACTCTTTCTCTCAACAGCAGATAACCTTCAGTCCTTTCCCTGTGGCTTCAGAATATGTTTTCTGTTTGCAGGCAGAGTAATGTAGTCTGTTGCAGCTGAAGCAAGATCCAGTGTTTATGTTCCATAGCTGAGAAGAATGGATGAATAAGAAACTTTTCACACCTAAGTTGGGAAGCAGAAGTGGTGATCAAGCTATTAAAAGGAAGGAAAGAACAGATCAGTGAAAATTGTGGAGCTGTACAACCTTTGGAGAAGAGAAGTTGTTTGGAAATCAAAAATTGAAGAATTTTGGAGAAATTGCTTGGGTTGCATAAGACAAGGACATGAGAACTTTGAAACCAGCATAAAATGAAGCCAAAGAAATCAGTGAGAACCATGGAGTTGTGCTAAAGGATATATATTTGATTATGAGCTGTTTGGAAATCAGAAATGTAAAAGTTCTGGAAAGAAGAGTCTTGAAAGCAGTACAACGTGCTTCAGCATTTCTCCTAAGGAAGTGATTCAATAAGTTAAGTTGCACATGCATTGCTGTTACGCACACAGGTGCACATTCGGAGTCAATACATACTTGTCAACCCTTGCTGAACCTGGCAGTGGTACCTTTTTGCTTGTGCAGCCAGATAGGTAGTTAATTGCACATCTAGTACACATTCAGTTGTACAACAACTGGATTGCACAGTCCAATCAACTCCACATGTGGAGATTTACTACACCACCCTTATGTTAGATCTTGGCCATAATTCAGCCTCCGCATCCAACAGAAGCATAGTTCTGCATGAAATCCATGTGTCAATTTATTTCTCTGCATTTGTGTGTCTCTTCTAGTTGTGCTGCATTGCTTTATCTCCAAACAGGCAGTTGTCTCTATGAAAGTAGTTTTTGGTGAAATAGCTTGTTATGAAAGGGTTGCCATACAGTGAAAATACTGATTGTTTAGTTCTGAATACATGCACATACTTCAGTTGCAAGAACAAAGGCTGTTCAGCTGATCCAAAATGATTAAACTGTCACAATAATGTAGAGGTTTGTTGCAAAGAGACTGAAAGAAAACCAATATCACAAGGTAGCCTAACCTTTATTTACATTAAGTGTGATTTAGATATAGCTCTGTCCAAGCATGTAGTAGACTATAGAATGACCTTTTGAAATTCAGGCACAAATTAAGAAGTGATAGAACCTAGCACATTTTTGACCCAAATTTCAGGATGTTTTTTCCTAATTTTGGCAACATGTCTACATAATATGCAGTCTGAAGAATGTATATTGTGTCTGTTCCTTTTTTTTTTTTTTAATTCTTCACATCTTTCTCAGAAATGAGGGGGAATATAGAATGACGTGGAAGGATGACTTGCTTATAACCTCCTGAAAATGTAGATCTTCTCCTTTCCCCCTCAGGCTGATGGGTAGCAGTTGTGATGGCCCGTGCCTGGTTGTATCCGTCACCATACTTAATGAGACATGATTGATCTGAGCGGTTATGACACAACTGAAGTCCAGCTCTAAACTTGGCTCTGCCCATCTGGGGACTTGCCACTGGGCAACAGAGAAGTGCCCACTCCTTCCTCTGCCCCCTCCTTGCATGTCTCAAAAAGAAGCTGTTTTTTCACCACAAAAAAGAGTCCCTGTCCAACCAACAAGACCTTCTTATCAACATAGAAGTCCTTTAAGCTTCTGAAGCATGCACACAGATACACAGGCTCATAAGAAACACCATTCTGCCTCACTGAGCTCTAATGTGTAATTGCCCATCATTAATAATTCCTTACGAAAGGAATTCTGACCTCCCTCGGTAGCTGGAAACCAGGTTGTATTGAGTATTATGAAGAATCAAGGGCATGAATGGCATTCATACTCATACACAGGGGAAGGCCTGTTATGTGATGGTGATGCGCCTCCTTTGCACGCAGAGACTCCCAGGTTCTCAGCCTGACATCTCCAGGTAGAGCTGAGAGGTTACCCTCTATGAAAGTAGCTGCCAATCAAAAACATTTTTTTTTAATAACAATTCCAACAATCCCTCAGCCAGCATGGTTACTAGCATAAGGTCTCCCTTGACATTACAGAAGCCTCGTGTGTATGCTCACCAATCCACTTGGTGGTGGTGGTGGTTGTGTGCCTTGAAGTCATTTCCAACCTATGGTGACCCTAAGATGAACCTATTGAATTTTCTGTGCGATGTGCCCAAGGTTGGAGCCGCCTTATCCATTAGGCACTTTAGGCACAGTGCCTAGTACCTATAAAAATGTGAGGGCCTATGAAAACAGGATTTTAAGGGCTAGAAAAGCATCGCTAGTGGTACATCAGCATGAGGTGGGAAGTCAAATACAAGAATACCTAGGACCAACCAAAAACTTAATGTAGACGTGCCCAAGGTCACCCAATGGGCTTCTATGGCCAAGCGGAGAATCAAACCCTGGTCTCGAGGTTCGTAGTCTTGACATTCAAAGCACTGCACCATACTGGCTCTCTTACAAAGCTCTATTGATGGAGGGAATTGTTTTATGAAGGAATAACCATCGCAGTTGAAAGTGCTGGTTACATCCTTTCCAACATTTCATAGGAAAAAAAAACAGGTCATGCATGGCTATGCAATCTCAGATTGTGGTCAAGGAAGAACACATTTGTATTTGCCTAAGCCTGGTGGGAAGAAATTCCATCCCCTCCTCTCCAACTTCCACTGTCAATGTGATTGACTGCAAACTACTTTTGCACTTTGAATTCAGTTTGCAGCAGTTGAGGTCATCTGAGGATAAAGGGGCAGCTGGAAATTTGGGATGACAGAGGGTTAATTGAGACTGCCCTGACCAAACAGAACAGCTGGAGAATATGATTTGCCCTCTCTTCTCCTCTCCTAGTTAACTGAGTGCAAACCACTTTTGCAGATTGAACTCAGTTTGCAGCAGTTGAAGTAAGCGGAGGAAAAAGGGGGGAAAGTGGGAGAGTGAGAGATAAACTGGGATGTTTAAAAAGCATCTGGAAAAGTGGGACAACAGAGGATCAATCCTGACTGCCCCTGACAAATCAGGACATTTGGAGGGTATGTAGGTAGCCTACTGCAGCCACATGCTTTCCTAGCTGCTACAGATTACCATGCAGAGGCTACCAGGGGAGCTGCCTTCTTTCTTCTTCAGCATTGCTGTCTAAGACCATTTCCGCAGTGGCGGAGCTTGGAGTGTGGGGAGGCGGCCAGGGCTATGGCGCGAGAGCAATGGCCAGGGTGCTTGGGAGTGTGGTCAGGGCTCATGGAGGTGTGGCTACCAGCCAGGATGCCCCAAAAACGTTGCCATCAGGGACAAATCCCCCCCATGTCCCTAAGTGACTGCATGTCCGCCCTACACCGTTACAGTGCTACTATTCCACTTTAGACATCCTGTAGAATTCTGGGCTTTGTAATTTACTGAGGCTAAAGAGCTCTCTGGCTGGGAATTCTCAATGCACCTCCCTAAGCTGAAAGTGGAATAATAGTACTAACAGTGTAGTACAGAAATGGCCTGAGAGTTTGTTCTGACTGATGTAGAGGGTTTTCTTATCCAAGTCCCCATGGGTGCACCAGGAAGATCTTCCTGATGTGTCCCTCCAGGTTCTTACAATTACAGAAACAAACAAATAACACAAATCTTCATGGTATCTCCTCACAATGAAATGACCCCATTCCCAAGAACATCCTGCTGCCAGCAGATCTGGAAGACATGGCATAATATGCATTTCCTCATTCTTACGCATCCGCTGACCCTCCTTTGTTCAGGACCCTTTCGTTCATGAGATAGCAATAAATCTGGATATCAGCTTAGAGTTGCCCTTGCCGATTCACTTAGCATATCTAATAGGAATCCTCTTCATTTATCTCTCATGCCCAGCATGCTTTTTTCAAAAGTGTGCCAAGGGATTTAGTTCCAAGCCGGCTCATGGAGGTCATATTTGGGTGGGAAAGAAAAAGAGACAAGGGAGAGGAGACTTCACACGTTAACTTTATACAAGACAGTTCAGCAGGGAAGGGCCATAGCTCAGTGGCAGAACACAGGCCTTACATGGAGAAGGCCCCAGATTCAACCTCTGGCATCTCCAGATTAAGGCCATTTCCATACTACACTCTTATAGTGCAATTATTCCACTTTCAACATCCTATGGAATCCTGGAGTTTGCCGTCCCGTCCCTAAACTGCAAACCCAAGGATTCCACAGGATGTTGAAAGTGGAATAATCACACTATAAGAGTATAGTGCAGAAATGGCCTAAGATAGGAAGGAAACACCAGCAAAAACCTTAGAGACCAGCTGGCAGTCATTGTAAAGTGAACTGAGCAAAGTGTGGCCTCAGACCATTTATACCCTTCTGTTACAGCTTTTCCAGTACCCTCAATGCTCAGAAACTGTGTGTGTGTGTGTGTGTGTAAATGTATATGTATGTGAGTGTACATATACATATTAAAAATTGACATCATTATGTGCTATCAAAATGAACTGTACCCAGTAGGCATGAAAGTGAGGCCCATAGGGCACATGTAGTCACAAGGCAGTTTTTGTGGGTACCCAGAGCCCTCTGGAACTTTGCCACCAAATGCCATCTAGGAGGTGAGGAGATTTTTGCCACATTTTGCCCCCCCCATGTCAATTCAGGACAAGAAGAGAACTTCTTTTTTCATCATTTTTCTTTCTTTTTTTTTAATTATTATTTATTTGTATCCCACCTCTCCATATGGATCGAGGCAGCGAACAACTTACAAATAGCATGTATTTTGAAACATTTCTATATATGCCCCCAACAAGCTGGGTACTCATTTTACCGACCTGTGAAAGGATGGAAGGCTGAGTCAACCTTGGAGTCGGGCAGGATCGAACTCACAACCTTGTGGCTTGCAGTACTGGCATTTACCCACTGCACCACCAGGGCGAAGAAGGGACTTCTGCTCACTTCTCCTTGTTAAAAAAGAGCCTTCCTGGGCTTAAAATGGCCTAAGGCTTTAAAAATGTGGCAAAAGTGCTTCCCATGCCCTTCAGATGGCATTTGGGGGCAAATACATATAGAGAGAGAGGGGAGGGAGAAAGAGAGAGAAAGGGAGAAAGACTGCAGGAGGTTTCAGTGGGAAGTTATGGCCCTCCAAAGCTTTAGGGGGTGCTAATGGGACCCCATAGCCTTCCACAGTTGCCTACTCCTTCATTGGAGAACAGAATTATATTGATAATGGTATTGGCTACAGTCAGTGGGACAGTCCCTGGCCAGAATCTTGTTGAGATCTTACCTATAACTAAGTTCCACTTAGGAACTGGTTGGACATTTTTGTCCAGTACAGAACAGCTGTATTCAGTTAATAGTTGGGGGAGCCAACTTGTGCATATGATGCCATCGTGCACGAGTATGACTGATATTGGACATGGTGTTGCGTTGAACATACATCTACATTGCACATGGAGACCTGTTTTCAGACTAAATGGCCACATTCAATTTGCACAGCATCACAATTCACTGACAAGGTGGCAGCTCACAGCTGTCACATAGCCCTGTGAACATTAAGTTATGCCATATTCAACAGTCTATATCCCAGTCAATATGATATTACAGTTAATTCAAATTATCTTCACAGTACATGAACACACATGCATATCCATTTAATAATTAATCAAGAATAAGTGGGAGGAAATTGATTTATTAATAATCAGTGGGTGGTCTTTATGAGCCAGATAACATTGCATGAAGAATCTTTTAATTAATTGCAGGTATTTTAAAATCTGATTTACACACATGTAGCTCATCTGGGGGTATTCTTATGTGTAAAAATCTGAAAAAGCAAGAAGTATAGAAAAATGCAACCCTTGGGCATTTGACCAACTACAGTGAGTTAAGCTTGCAGAAAACTAGCAAGGATTTTTTTTTAGTACTGTGTTTCTCATTCATCCATACATTGCTTCTAATGTAGTATAACCACACATATATATCATACCCTCTAACATTTCATAATTGAAAACAGGGGCATATATGACCAATCAACATCAGAATGTGGTCAGGATAGCAAAAGTTGTTAATAAGGGAGAACAGACAAGCTAGGAATGAATGCAGAAGTTTGCTTTTGCCAGAGTTTACAGGGAAGGGCAAGATTTCACCCTCTCCTCTCCTCCACCTCACTGAGGCCATTTCTGCACTAGACTGTTATAACGCTATTATTCCACGGTCAACATCCTATGGAATCCTGGGGTTTGCAGTTTCGGGTGGCCCCCTCCCTAAACTGCAAACCCCAGGATTCCATAGGATGTTGAAAGTGGAATAATAGCGCTATAACAGTCTAGTGCGGAAATCGCTTGAGATTTATTTATTTATTTATTTATTTATATCCCGCCTCTCCATATGGATCGAGGCGGCGAACAACTTACAAATAGCATGTATTTCGATACATTTTTCTATACATGCCCCCAACAAGCTGGGTACTCATTTTACCGACTTGCGGAAGGATGGAAGGCTGAGTCAACCTTGGAGCTCGGCAGGATCGAACTCACAACCTTGTGACTTGTAGTACTGGCATTTAACCACTGCACCACCAGAGTTAATTAAAGGCAAACTACTTTGCACTTTCAACTCACTTTGAGGCAACTGAAGTCAGCTAAAGATAGAAGGGGAAAATGGGAGGAAGAGAGAGGAACTGGGACATTTTACAAGCAGCTTATAAAGTAGGATGAAAGAGAATTAATCAGGACTTGCCCCTGCCAAGTTGGGAAGTTGGAGGGTATAATATGCGTACTAGTCTGATTTAAAGCTCTGTGTTTCATATTTTAATTGCACTCAGTTTGGATTATTCAGGAAAGGAGCCTTAAGCCTAAAGGTGAATACAGCTAGGATAATCATATTAGTCCTGGCGTTGATCAGAAGATTTCTCTATGACAACTTAAATTGTCCTCCTGTCTCAGACTCGGGGTTGGGGGGACAACTTATACTTTCTGAATTTTTGAGCATCATCTCAAAACTTGTAAAGAAAGACAACTCTGCTAGAATATATAACTCCAATCTGGGAAGAATTTATTTTCTTTTGTCTTGGGTGCCTTGCCCCAGATCTTGAAACCCCAACAGGAGCAAAGAGAACAATGCAACAGAGGGCAGCATCTGCCCGTGAGGCTGTATCCGAGTTTTGGTTGAAGGGACGCAAGAACACTTTCCTTGTTTATATTTTCTGTTTCCACCTCGTTTTCCATCTTTGTTTTTCCAATAAAACTACAGTCTTCCCTCATTTGTGGGTTTGACCTTCACAAACTTGATTATTCTTGAGGCATCCACTTGCCTCCCCTCCCCAATTCTCCCCCTCCCAGGCCGTTTCTGCACTAGCCTGTTATAGTGTGATGATTCCACTTTCAACATCCTCTGGAATCCTGGGGTTTGCAGTTTCGGGAGGGGCCAGCTGGCAAACCCCAGGATTCCAGAGGATGTTGAAAGTGGAATCATCACACCATAACAGGCTACTGCAGAAATGGCCCCAGTCTCCTGCCTTTTGCCCAGGTGTGCATGTCATGGACCTTGTAAAAACCAAGCAAATGGCAGGGTCATTCCCCCTGTTTATGTCTTCTCCAGTCATGTCGCTGCCCCCTCCCATTCGCTTGCCTATCACCTGAGCAACTGGAAGGCAGTGCACTCAGGTGAAATGCTAGTGAATGGGGGAGCAAGGTGCATGCACACACCTTCACCTTCTCTATTGTGTGGGTGCCTAGGAGGAAGACAGCATTCCCAGGCAAAACACAAGTGAATGAGGGGAGATTCCTGGAAAGGAATGGGAGGAGGAGCACTCACTTGGGCAATTTTTGCAAGGGTTCTGAGCCCCAAACCCTCCCAAAAGTTGATGGACCATTGTATACCTTGTCCTCTCAGTGGGTTGGTCTTACTTCAGGGTATCCTTTCATCCAAAACTGAGCAAGATCTGTCCTTTCAGATGAATATGCTAACTAGAAAAGTGTCCTGAAGCCTTTTGGTAGATACCCACTCCATTGCCTTTGCCAAGGGCAAGCACTGGCTTTCATGTCAGCCAGGTGATGAATCTGCTTTGGACTGTAGTCCAAACTTTAAAGAAGCAATCTGAGGCCTTGAAACTCACATTTCCAGATAGGCTCAGTGTCTTGGATACTCCTCAAAAAGTTCAGACTACAACCTGAAGTGAAGTTCTCTCTCTCTCTCTCTCTCTCTCTCACACACACACACACACACACTGCAATGGCTGCAAGCAGCATTGTCCTCCAATACAGATCAAAACTGGGACATGTGTGGCCAAGGGGCATCAGAATATATTCAAAACAGCAAAATGTACTAATGAGGAAGAGCAGACAAACTAAGAGAGGCTGCAGCAGTTTGTTTCTGCCTGAGCTTACTGGGAAGGGCAAGATTTCTCCCCTTCCTCTCCTCTCCCCACTGCTGAATTAATGATGTGCCAACTACTTTTCCACTTTGAACTCAATTTGCAGCAGCAACTGAAGTAGGCTTGAGGGCAAAGGAGGAAAGCGGGAGAGAGGAGAAGGAAGGTTGGACATTGTAAAAACAGCTGACAAAGTGGGATGATAGATGATCGATTGGGATTGTCCTTGCCAAACCAGGACAGCTGCAGTGTTTGCAGCTGGCTGGGCTCTCCGCTGTGCGTGCTTCAGCATGGCAGGTAGCAGGACCCGACGATAAACAGAGATCAGTTGTGTACATCTCGAAACTAACCTGGCTGGCTGGGAACATCACATTCATCCCCATTTATTCTGCAAACAAGCAGGGGGTGGGGGCCAACCGAGTCGAATACGGGGACTGGAGCGTCTGGAGGCCTAGAATGAATCACCCCTGTCCCTCTGGTGATCTCCATTCATTTGTCCCTTCAGGCCTGTAGGAGTCCTGCGATTTTACACAACCTAATTAGATAACTGCCAGAGAGATGAACAACCCAACAGTCTTTTTAGCAAGGTATCATCAAACAAGATGGAGAACTGGTGATGCTCACATTAAGGAGAGGGTGGCTGGGGAGGGGTATCTCTTTCCTGCCTTTTCTTTCTTTCTTTCTTTCTTTCTTTCTTTCTTTCTTTCTTTCTTTCTTTCTTTCTTTCTTTCTTTCTTTCTTTCACAGCCATCTCTTGCCACATTGCAAATGCTGATGTCCTACTTGATGAAGCTATCCGGCAAGTTAGGCATATGCACTTTAAAAGGTAGTTTATTAGTGACCGTTCACCCCTTAAAATGATTCTCTGGAAAAACTGGCTTTTGACTGAGGAGATCCTGTTGCTCAAAGGAAATAGAAAATGGCAATTTGGAGGTGGTCGAGGGGAATCTCTGACTGAGCTCTTACATCAAGAAGAGGGAGGATGAAGCTCCGCTCACCCAGTTCCATGCCTGTTACCTGCATATGTCCATTGCTGTTGTTGTTGTTGTTTGGAGAATGCACAAAAAGGGTGGACAATTGTGTGACGCCCAAGGGCCAATATTCCCCCTGGTTCCCCCATGGGCCTCAGTCCCTCCAATAAATCCAAATATCTGTTTTTTCTTCTGCAGTCCCTCTCAAAATGGCAACGGGAAGTTATATCATGTCACTTTCTGTTGCCATTTTGAGAAGGGCAATAGAGAAAAACAGTGATCTTTAGAGACAATTTGGGATTCTCTGGGACGGGTGGAGGTATTTTTGTGTGCTTTCATGTATTTGGAAGGGTTTTGCATGGGTTTGGGGTAAAAAATGTCCAAAAATCATTCTTAGTTTTTAAGTGGGGAGGTGTACAAATGGGGTCCAGCAACCTCATGTGGCCTGTGTGCTGTACCATGTCCGCTCATGCTGTAGAGGCAAATACTGGAGAGCGCACAACAGACTGTGGCCATTTCCGCACTAGCCTGTTATAGCGCGACGGTTCCACTTTCAACATCCTCTGGAATCCTGGGGTTTGCAGTTTCGGGAGGGGCCAGCTGGCCCCTCCCGAAACTGCAAACCCCAGGATTCCAGAGGATGTTGAAAGTGGAATCGTCGCGCTATAACAGGCTAGTGTGGAAATGGCCTGTGCCGAGGGTGAGGGGGAATACATTTCCAAGTGCTCAGCAGAGGGCTGCACTTATTTTCTATATGCAAAAAGCTCAGCATGTTTCAGCCTATGTATATATTTCAACAGCCTTCTCCAGGGGCTGCATAAAAACATAAAAAAAATATGAACATAAATGTAAAATTAAAAATTAAAAGGAAAACACACAATTATATAATAATATTTACAAAGAGCGTCATAATACCTTTTAATTTTCCTACACTGCTTAAAGCTTATACATTGTTGTTGTGTCCCTTCCAGTTGTTTCCAACTTATGGTGACCCTGAGGCAAAATTATTGGGGGTTTTCTGGAACTGAGAGTGTGTGATTCCTCCAAGGCAGAGCTTTTCAAACTTTACATGTTGGTGACACACTTTTTCTATATGCATCATTTTGCGACACAGTAATTCAGCTTTACTAGCAAATCGGAGATACCCAGAGGCATATCTAGGGTGAGGAAAGGCAGCCCCCTCCGATCCTGGTCCGCTGCCATCGCTCTTGCCAGGGAAAGGCCCCAGTGAGAGTGACAGCAGCAGGCCAGGCTTGGGTGGAGGGGTCTTTCTCGGCCAGGGAAGTGATACACCAACACACTACAGGGGACACACTAATGTGTCATGACATATCATTTGGAAAGCCCTGCTCTAAGGTCACCTAGTAGGTTTCCATGGCTGAACGGGAAATCAAACCCTGGTCTCCAAAGTTGTAGTCCAATGTCCAAACCACTATACCACACTGAAAGCCTACACATACCAATATGAAATAATTGATTTTTAGTTTTACATTTATATTATATTTATATAACTTTTAAATGGTTTTTGTAGCCACCGAGGAAGGCTTTGGAATGCAAACATAGGCCAAAACATCTTGGGCTTTTTAAAAAGTAAAAAATAAAAACTGCCCACTGAGCGCTTGGAGATGTATCTCCATCTTTTTCCTGTGACACTAAATCTTTCCATCAATAGTCAGTGCTACAGGTCTCTGTAGTGTGCTCCCTCATTCCTCTTGAAATGGACTAACATGGCTACCTGGGACTCTCTTTGTCACGCAATGGATTTTCCCAACAAGCTGTATCTTTGTTTAAAGGTCATCATGACAAAAAGCCACCCCTCTCCTCTCTTGCCCATTAAATTTGCTCTCCCGTTTCTGACTGACAAGACCAACCTCCCACTGTGGACTTTTTGTGCAAGGCTGGCTACAGTGCCAGTGAGCCCCCCGGCTAGTTTTGCATTATCACTGAAGTGATGAAATTAACAGTGGAGAAACATGATGGGTGAAGAGAACTAGAGGCCAAAATCTTTTATGCATGAGCCACATACATGTGGAGTGCAATTTAACCTTCTCCGCGGTCTCAACTTGGAAAGATCTGTGCAGGTTGAAAGATATTTGCAAGGTTTTTTTTTTAAAAAATGTTGCTATATATTTTTTTTCCAGTCAAACATGTGTGTGTATTCAGAATTCGGTCCCAGTGAGCTCAATGGAACATACTTCCAGGAAAATATACATTGGATTGCGGTGTAAATCATATTACAGTTTCCAAAAATTATCATATTTTCCAACTGTCCTGATCTGACAGGGACAGTCTCAATTAATCCTTTATCATTCCACTTTGTCAGAGGCCTTGAAAATGTCCCATCTTCCTCTTCCTTCCACTTTTGCACTTTGACATCAATTTAAAGCAACGGAAGTAGCTTTCACTCAATTAACTCAGCAGAGGGGAGAGAAGAGGAGTGGGCAAAATCTTGCTCTTCCCTGTAGACTCAGGCAAAAACAAACTTCTGCAGCTTGTCTGTTCCCCCTTCTGCCTTCTTGACCATACTGTGATGTTGCCTGGCCACATGTGTCCCAGTTTTCATCTCTGAGAAGCTGAAGGATATGAATTATCGTGGCCTGCACTTTTTAACCATGTGTAGACATGTCCTGTCAGGTTCTATGTTTCCTGGCATTTTGCTTCCCACGATGTAGCTTGGGCAGAACATGGATAAGTTTGTATGTGTGTGTGTGTGTGTGTGTGTGTGTATATGTATATGTATATGTATATATATAATACCCAGAATCCCACAGCCAGCATGGTGATGACAGCTGGGGGTTATCCTAGGTGCAATTCAGAAAAGTCCAAAAATCTGTTCTGAACAATGGGCCAAGCACACAGTTTGGGATCATCTGAAGAAAATTTTGGAACACTGCCAAGGTTCTGCAAGGCTGAATATCACACGCCCAGATGCACAGCTCTACCAATGATGTTAAATCTAGTTACAGCTTAAAAGCAACAGAAGAGGGTTTCATCGGAGATATATTTTCTTTTTAATTTCCAAAATTTTCTTGATGTTTGCCATTTCTGCACTAGACTGCTATAGCGCTATTATTCCACTTGCAACATCCTATCGAATCCTAGGATTTGCAGTTTCCTCCCAAAACTGCAAACCCTAGGATTCCATAGGATGTTCCAAGTGGAATAATAGCGCTATAGCAGTCCGGCGCAGAAGGGGTCGTTATCTTGCTTATAACTGTGGGCCAGAATTCTACTTATTTAAGCATATTAACCTCAGTAAGTAATGTCTCCTGACCCAACCCTCCCAAACCAACTTCAATGGTCATCCACCGCTTGTATAAAAGGAGATCCACTCAGCTAGTGACGAGGGGCTGGGTGGATGAAGTTTCCATCACCTCCCATCAGCAAATGAGGCTCTGATAAGACAAGAGGGGCCCTGCTTCTCATTGTGGCAGCCTCACTTGCTGGTGGAAACGAGGGTGGAAACTGTATGCACGCATACTGATCGCTGGCAGAATGGACCTTCTTCTCTCTGAGCGGCTGCTGCCCAGTGAAATAGGTTTTGGCGATGTCATGAAGTTCTGGGGGCTATGGAGCTATGGAGTAGAGTTCCCGAGAGCCTTTCTGCACTACACTGTTATAGTGCCATTATTCCACTTCCAACATCCTGTAGAATTCTGGGGTTTGTAGTTTACTGAGGCCAAAGAGCTCCCTGGTTGAGAATTCTAAATGCCACTTCCAAAACTGCAAACCCCAGGATTCCATAGGTGGTTGAAAGTGGAACGATAGCAGTGTAACAGTGTAGTGCAGAAAGGCCCTCAGTCAGTGAGCCAAGGAGGGTGACTGTGTGGGAAGGTTCAGCTCCCAGTGGAAGTCTACTAGTTAGAGATAGAAGAGTAATTGAACCTTTGGGAGTTTAGCCAAAGGGCTGTTATAGGATGCTTATATGATATAAATTTACCTTGCATATAAACTTTAATACTTTATTCTTATTGTTCTCTAAATAAAAGTTACAGTTTATTTTTATGATCTTGGCAATAGTGCCTATATAGAGATTGTGAATTCGGAGCCATTAGGGATATATAACTCTAGGGCTATTTCCACACTAGACTGTTGTAGTGCTATGATTCCACTTTCAACATCCTATGGAATCCTGGGCTTTGCAGTTTAGGGAAGAAAGGCTTCAAAGTGCCACAACACCAGAATTCAAAGTTACTGTTTTGGATTATAATTCCTAGGCTGTTATAGCGTGATGATTCCACTTTCAACTTCCTCTGGAATCCTGGGGTTTGCAGTTTCGGGAGGGGCCGGCCAGCCCCTCCCGAAACTGCAAACCCCAGGATTCCAGAGGATGTTGAAAGTGGAATCATGGCGCTATAACAGCCTAGTGCGGAAATGGCCCTAGAATGCCTCATCAGAGCCATACTGGATGAAGGATCTGAAGAGATGTAGTTCAGAAAATTTATCACTCCACACTCTGTATAATGCTATTGTTCCAGTTAAGTGGGGGGAAAACACAAGAGATTGAAATCCTATTGTAGCTTTATGTTGGAGTATATTCCTTTATGCAAGTAGCTACACTAATTATAAGATTATACAAGGGATGCATCTTAATCTCTTTTTACATGGCACTTTAAATCCATTTAGATGCCACAGGTATGTCTTATGGAATCCTGGGATCTGCAGTTTAGTGAAGTCCTTAGTATTCTCTGGTGCACTC
Organism: Ctenosaura bakeri; assembly: GCA_948474755.1. Taxonomy (NCBI): domain Eukaryota; kingdom Metazoa; phylum Chordata; class Lepidosauria; order Squamata; family Iguanidae; genus Ctenosaura; species Ctenosaura bakeri. The sequence goes on from CAOLHI010001299.1 coordinate 160,151, forward strand.
CTCCTGAACTACAACACTAGAACTCTCTAGCAGAAGATTCAAAGTGCTCATGAAATTACAGAGACTAGGATACCACAGGATGGAGCCTTGGCAGTTAAACTGATGTCAAATTGTTATAACGGTGGCCATTTTTGCACTACACTGTTATAGTGCTATTATTCCACTCTCAGTATCCTGTGGAATTCTGAGGTTTGTAGTTTCCTGAGGCCAAAGAGCTCTCTGGCTGAGAAGTCTAAATGCCCCTCCCTAAATTGCAAACCCCAGGATTCCATAGGATGTTGAAAGTGGAACAATAGCACTATAACAGTGTAGTGCAGAAACGCCCTGTGTCTGGTAAAAGAGACCTAGGACTGTGCAGGCGGTGTAACCATTGTACAGCATTGCTGCTCATTACATCCTTGGTTGCTCAACGCTTCAGTCCAGTGAAACTCTAGCATGGTATAGCGCTCCTTTAACTGCCTTGGTGTAAATTTAGGCTGTGTATTTGGTTAACAGGATCTTGACCAGAGTTTTGTGACACCTTTGAGCTCTGCCTAAGAAAGTCACTGTAACAGGAGAGAACAACCAAGTCTTTCACCCTGCCAATGACAACACGGCAGCAAATGGATAACCAGTTGGCAACATTGGCACTCGACAGACAAGAAGAGAATTTTGTGTTGAGGGATCCAGTCTAGTATGATTTGTAACCATTTGGTTTTCAGTTCAGGAGCCGTCGGAGCTACACAATATGTCACGCTGAGGCCGTCGGGGGCACATCTGCTGTGTGACTTTGTGACAGTCCTCCCCGCACTGATTTTATGCATGTAACAATACGAAGAGAAGTAGGACAAGGACGTTGCCCAGAGGGGCATTTCCGGCTACAAGTTGCTGGGCAGATCTCTGTATTGCTCGATCTTATCAAGCTCCAGATTTCTGAAAAGACTGAACAGCTGGGGAGAGCTTTGAGGGTTTTTTTTTCCTCTTGTCTCAGTTTGTTTCCCCAGCTGTTGTCTGAACCGTTCTGCAAAGCTGAAGCGCACATGAGAACCACAAGACAAAAGCAAGGCATTTTTTTCATTTCCCTGGAGAGGTGTGAGGGAAATCTCTTTCATATTACACAATCAAGGCACTTTGATGCCACTTTAAATGCCAGGGCTTCATGCTATGGAATCCTGGGATTGGTACCTGTGGGAAGTATTTACGATTCTCTGCCAGTGTTGCAATTCAGGGGTGGCACACCAGAGAATGCTAAGAGTCTTGCCAAAATCTGACCATTTCCTCACTAGAGTGTTATAGCGCGATCATTCCACTTTCAACATCCTATGGAATCCTGGGGTTTGCAGTTTCGGGAGGGGCCAGGCGGCCCCTCCCGAAACTGCAAACCCCAGGATTCCATAGGATGTTGAAAGTGGAATGATCGCGCTATAACACTCTAGTGCGGAAATGGCCTATGAATCTCAGGACGTCATAGGATGTGAACCCATAGCCACTGAAGAGGTCTCAGATTGCCACCACTGTGCATTGTGAAAGGGGCAAGAGAAAGTGGAAGCTGGGAACTAGGCTGCAAGAAATGCTTTTGCCATCACAAACTGTCAGGAGAATACCTGAAGGACTCAAAGTGGAGGTTTCGGTCAAGAAATTCTGGGGCAATTTGGTGGGAAAAGCTGTTCAGATTTTGCTGTTTCCAATACTGCTTGGTATTTGGGTCTGTGAGAAATACATGTAGAGTAAAAACTGGAGAGTGTTCCCATATTTTTAATAATTGTGTAGAAGAAAGCAGGTGTTGCTTATCACAAAATCAGGTAACAAGCTACAATTGCTGAAATCCCCTCTTCTAAACTCCCATTGAAGGTTTGCAGTTTAAGGAGGGGCACTTAGAATTCTCAGCCAGAGCACTCTTGGGCCTCCATAAGCTACAAACCCCAGAATTCCATAGGATGTTGAAAGTGGTATAACAGCACTATAACAGTGTAGTGCGGAAAGGCCCATTGTTTATGGAGGGAGTCACCATCATTCACCAGAATAACAAAGGAAAGGAACAGGGCTTTGCTTGAGCTTAAATAATGAAGGAAACCCACACAACGTACAGTTAATTTCACAAGTTTTGACTTATATCTTGTCTTGCACTGTTGACGTATGTACCTCTTCCTGCCATTATTCAATTTTTCTGCCTAAATGTCCTGATCCATATTCCTGGAGTTATGCATACCTCAGAGTTCATGGCACAGAACTGGGCACACATGCTTTCCTTCCATGCACTCAGGCAAAAGGCAGGGAATGGGAGGAGAAGAATGGAGATGAGGACTCATGCACGCCATCCTTCTTTGCACATGGGGTTCCCCCCTCCCATTGGCTTGCCTTTTGCCTAGGTGCATGGAAGGAGGGCACAGACCACTCAGGGTCCAAAACTATGGTCACTGACAGAGGCTGGAAAAGTTATGTTGACTACAGTTCCCAGAATTATCCAGTCAGCATGGCCAGTGGAGACGCCAAGGAGAAAGAGTCTGGAAAATGGACAGCAGAAATACATTTTGCCAGAAATACATTTTTTCAAGGCTCTGGGCTCTGAAAAGCTGGGTGAAGAGGCAAGTTGATGGAAAAATAAAGCCAATATCAGCACTGATGTGGTGCTGAGGAGGAGGGTGTTGTACAAGGATGGAGCCACAGCAAAAAAAGACCCTATTCCCAGTAATGGGGTATGAAGAAAAATCTGCTCATCCATGGCATTTGGGGCCTTCCATGTCAGTGGAGTGATGAACCTGCTCCTGGTTTTAGTCTGAACATTGAAGGAGTTATGCAGGCTGTTGAACTCTATCAAAAAAAATCAACACTTTTGATCAATCACTGCAATTTTGGACTAAAACCTGGTATGGCTTCACCATCCCCTACTAACATGGAAGCCACTAGACACCACTGCCCTTCAGCAGATCTCAGTGCTGAGAATGAGGCTTTCATCTGTTGATGTTCAAAGCTACTTAAGACTATGCTGGCTGGGGATGCTGGGACATGCAATCCACCCCATTTGGGGACCGGCCAAAGAGCTATCTAGGCTTTGTTCGTGCTGCTGAACTGTGCTTGAAGCACAGCTGGACTGGAGCCTATTCACATCTTGAAGAAATCACCCTCTCGTGCCCTACTGAGAAACTCAGCTCTGAATTCACATGCAAGATAACATTTTGGCAGCGTTTCATATCTGCTAATACTCAGCATCTGTAGCTCGGGCTGGAGGCTTTTGATGTTCAAGAGTTTTGAAACACACTTCTTCACAGAGTCAAACACTGACTGAGGGACGACCTTTCGGAACTGTGTCTGATATAATAGCCAGCGTGCTGGCAGATGATGAAAACCTTACTGACTGTGGTTTCCCATTGCTGGGGCTCCACCAGCTGACGAGGAAAGCAGCAATCCTGGTGGATTAATTGGCCGGCAGAACTGAGGCTCTGGGGTCACTTAAGAGAAGGTGGAGAAGAAGCTTTGCTCTTGCAGGCATCCCTTGAGAGGCAGCTAGAGATTTCTAAGGTCAAGGCCTGTTCCTGATCGCATAGTGTTAAATGTACGCAAGCGTAGCTAAACTGCAGTCCAGGACTGCATGACAGCACAACAGGAGTAGGCAGGATTCCCAGACAGAAGGGCCTAGAGACCCTTCTCCACTGTTAATGATGAGAAGGAGGAATCTCAGGGCGAGAGCATGGCTTTGAAAATTATTCATGTGTATGTATGTGTGTCCGTGTGTCTGTGTGTGTGTATGTGTTGCTCAGGGGTAAGACTTTATCTCTTTTATTTTAATGGCATACTGTGGTACCACTAATGCTTAATGCATTATGCTTAATCCAGTGATGCTCAGGGCATCACTGAGGTTTGCCATTTATAAGATCACTCTTTCAACATCCCCAGAGCCATACATTTCACAGATGAAAACCGGACACATGTGGCCAAGCAACATCAGAGTGTAGTCAAGGCAGGAAAACTTAATAATGAGGAAGTACTCGCAAGACAGGAGAGACTGCAGCAGTTTGCTTTTGCTTGAGTCTACTGGGAAGGGCATGATTCTATCCCCTTCTCTCTTCTTCTGTCCTCCCCACCTCACCCTCTGCTGAGTAAACTGAGTGCAAACTCATTTTGCACTCTGAACTCAGACCCTTTTCGCACGGGCTTCCTCTCGCGAAATAGCCCCGTGTGCCTCGTGGGAGTGGGAGCGTCGCTCTGCATGATGCACTCCCACTTCCGCGGCGCTCACGGGGCTGAAGCTGCGCGCGCGCATACTTTTTTATTTTTGTTTTGCAGTCAAAAATAAACGGCGCTCGCGCAAGGCTCCCGGCGGCGTCTCGCAGAGTGCGGAGCGCCGTCACAGGCGGGCCTCTCGCGCTTCCTCCCCGCTTCCGCCCCCAGCGACGCCTACAGCTCCCAGGGAGCGCTGCGGAAGCTGGGGGCATGGCTGAAGAGCGCCCGTCACGGAAGAAGACACCAGGTGCAGTAAGGAGGCAGGGGGAAGCAGTGGCATTTTGGGAGAGGGTTGTTGCGTGAGCCGCACTTCTCCCTTGCGCAAGCGCTGGCGCTGCGAAAAGGGCCTCAGTTTGTACCAATGGAAGTAAGCTGGGGACAAAGCAGGGAGGAGACAGAAACTGGGACATTGTAACAGCAGCTGAAAAAGTGGGATGACCAAGGATTAATCAGGACTGTCCCTGCCAAACTCGGACCATTGGAGCGCATGCAAAGCCTATTCCTTATGACATTGAAGGGGTTATCCCTAGGTCTCAGGTGTTGTCCTTGAAACCTCAGGGTCTGATATAGTCCTGTTGTGGCAACCCTAGTAGTTCAGCCATGCACTCCTATTGTGCAGTGGTTGATTCATGCCCTCAGACACATACAGGAAGCCTCTGCCTTTTGACACCGCATTATCTGATGATCTGTTCTTTCAGTGCTTCCAAATTAAGGATAGGTTCCATGGGTTCCACTCTTTCATCAATTTTCATTGCCTACAGAGGCTTGCTTGGGACCACATGCACACATGCACGGTCCCTAGTCTTGCCTACAAAGAGAGAATCTGCTGGTTGAATTAATGGAATTTGTATTGCAAGCACTGAAACAATGGCCTTCCATCAGTTCTTCTTGCCTACAGAGGATCACTTAGAATCATCCATGCGCTGCTTGCAAAGCAAGCTCAGAGGGGACAAAAAGGTGTAAAACCAATAGAGAGACTTTACAAGCGGTATATGAGCATGATCGGTCTCAAGCAAGCCTCCGTAAGTCCTTCATGTTCCCTACAGTAGACGAGTTCCACTTTTTGACCATTTCTGCTTTCTGACAGTGCTCTGGTTCCTAATCTGTCAGATAAGTGGAGGAAGCCTGTGAGTAGCATTCAGTTTGCATTATCCCCATAAGGCTTGCGCAACTATGTATAGGATACAATCCTTGTGCAACACCCAAGAAAATCTAAGTGCTTATGTAATGCTATTTGCACCAATGTAAACATTATTCTGACCCTATACCCCCCTTTCAGTGGTCCTTTTATCACAGCAGGATTTGCTACTTAAAGATGCTATGTTTCAGAGTCTAGCAGCTTTGTGTGGGCACACCTTGCAACCCCCAGCCTAAATTTGATTCTTAATTCCAAGTAACCACAGTAGATCCACTTAATCAATGGCAACTTGGTAAGTGAACACTTCTGTAAGTGCCATTGATTCAATTAGGGTTCCCAGATCTCAGCTTCTGACCCTAAACCTCAGAGCCTAGCCCCTTCTCTACAGTCATCAGGGTGAAATGGATAAATCTCAGGGTGAGAGCAATCCCTTGAAAACTGTAAATGTGTGTGCATGTGTTTGCAGATTTGTTAGACTTGGTTTTATGTTTTGATGTTGTTCTTTTTACAACTGAAGCCAGTGCTTAATATATCATGCTTCATCATCTCTTAGTAGAGACTGTTCTTTGTAACATCACATCTGTAATATCACCAGGACCTGCTGCTTGTGACGTCACAAAGGGTCATCTCTGCGTCTTAGGTTTTGGCAGGACCTGGCACAGTCCTGACCTAGCTGCCTTAGATGCAGTGGATCTACTCCAGTTTGGACAAGCAATTGGATTTAGCCCTGAGGTTTAGGGTCTGTTTCATGGACCTAGATCCACATGCTCATCCCAATCAGACTAGGCCCATAGGATCTGTGGGAATTTGGTAAGTCCCTAACAGTTGGATTTGGGTCATTGCATGGGGTTAGGTGGAATTAGACTAAGGAAACAGAGGCTGAAGATGACATAGGCAAAGATGGTATGCTTAGGCAAAGAAGTGTAGAGGTGATGTGTGAGCATGGACTCTGAGATTTCTAAGTGTAATGTTTAGGGATATTTGGGGGGCATTGTTATATTTGCAACAATATATAGAGAAACTGTGGCAGCATTTGCAAAGGCTTAAAAGACCAGATCTGGAGGAAGACTCAAAAGTGCCTGCTTTGAGATTCTAAAGGCATCTGAATTTAATGTTGAACGCACCCTACACTGCCAGTGAGCAGCTGATGGAAATGCGCTCTCCGAGGGCTCAGAACAGCGGCTGGGATCTCCGCCTCTGAGATGTGCAGTCTACCATTCTTCTAATTGTAGTTTTATGCATGCACACTCCATTCCCATTAGTGACTGAGTTGTACTAGCATTCGCCTAGAGGCAAAGAATTACTAGTGGGCAGTTTAATCAGAAGGAAAGAAGGAAAATAAAATTAATGTAGCATGCACTAGATTTGGACATTCTGCAATGGCAGAGGCTTTGCACATCTTTATTGTGCAAAAGCTGGGTTATATTTATTTTAAAACAGGGGTGGGCAACAGCAGCAGGATCTGAGCCCAGATGTGCTCTCTGGGATGCTTCAGAGGCCACATAGACTGCAAACAACAACCCCTTCCTTCTAAATGGCAGTGGTTGGAAATCTACTTCTAGTTTTTGAACAAAAGAGGCTGGCATCCTGTTTGAAAGCTATGTTATCTTAAACCAACCTGCGACTGTGGAAAGTTGAATTGCAGCATTGTGCAGTGTTTGTGTTCTCAGGAGGGGAGACCATTGTGGCCATCTTGTGATGGTCCTGATACGCAACATGTCCGAATGTGCCCTAATGTGCAACGCAAGCCCCAATGGCACAACAGAACATCTCACACGATGCCCCGTTACCCATCGTTGCAATTCACTTAGCATGGTTGCATATCACATCGATGATATAGCTCTATCATTGTAAAGTTACGCATTGTAGGCCATTTCCGCATGGGACTGTTATAGCGCTATGATTCCACTTTCAACATCCTATGGAATCCTGGGGTTTAAAGTTTCGGGAGGGGCCAACTGGCCCCTCCCTAAACTGCAAACCCCAGGATTCCATAGGATGTTGAAAGTGGAATCATAGCGCTATAACAGTCCCGTGCGGAAATGGCCATAGTCTCCAATACACGAACTCAGCCTGTCTGTCTGTCTATCTGTCTATCTATCTATCTGTCTGTCTGTCTATCTATCTATCTGTCTGTCTGTCTGTCTGTCTCCCAGTCCTCCCTCCTCATTGACGGGATTGACTTTTGGAAATCTGATTATTCACGAGGTGTGCGCGTGCCTTTTCCCCCATTCTCTTCCTACCATTCCTTTGTGTTTTTCCAGACACAGAGAAAGAGGGCAGGTGCTTGGACAAAAGGCAAGGAAATGTGGCAGGGGGAGTCACTTGCACACCTTCCTTCTTCCTTCTGGAGCTCCTCTTCGCATTCTCTTCCCTCTTGCTCCAGTGCACAAAAGGCAAGGGAATGGGAGAGGAATTGCGGGTGGGAGTTATTTGCAGTTTTCCACTTTCATGAAGGTTCTGTGCCCTGAAACCTCATGAAAGTGGAGGAGCCACTGTGCATAAAAAAACAAGAGGCAGTACAACCTGTTTCAAAGGTGAATTGCCACCACTGGAAGTTTTCAAGAGCAAGGGCAGTCCAGACAGTCTAGAGACGCAAAGGACCACAAAAAGAGTTTGGTGGGGCTGTATTGCCCACTTGTGTTCTAAAAGCTTGGGAAGTTAAACAGGACCAAACCTACAGTTCTAAACACATAGTCCACTGCCCCACATCAGAAAAAGAAAAAGAAAAAAACACCTTTACATTATCTTTTTGCTGGTCACTGCACAATAGCAATGTCCATCCTACTGAATTTTCCAGTGGCAGCTTGCAAAGCAGTTTGGTGTAGTTGTTTGAATGTTGGAGTCTGACTCTGGGGGACAAAGGTTTAAATTCCTGCTTGGCCATGGAAACCCTGTGGGTGGTGTTGGGAAAGTCACACTCTCTCAGCTTCAGAGAAAGGCAATGGCAAACCCCCTCTGAACAAATCTTGCCAAGAAAACTCAATGATAGGTTTGCCTTCATGTTGCCATAAGTTGGAAGCAACTTGACAGCACATAGCAACAACAAAGCCTAGCAAACCCTATAATACTTGTTAGTTTTTAAGATACAACCTGATTCTTTGTCCTAATTTCAGTTGCAATTCCTAATTAGAGTAACCAATCGAATCAACTGAATTTATTATACTTGCTGAGTTCCCATTTAGCAGTTGATTCAATGGGCTTCCTCTAGTTGGGATAAGTAATTGGATTTAGGCCTTAATTGTTGTTTGCTGCAGTTTACTGGCCTCTATTGTGAGGTGCCCTCTTCTCTGGGTTGGGGCTGGCCCAAGATATTTTTCTGCCTGAAGCAGAAGAGCATGGGCTTGTACTTGGAAATGCTGATTTATTGATTATATATTAAAGTTTTTGGGAATGGGGAGAGAATAGAATGTTGGAGTGAGTGCTGATTGGTAGAATGTTTGATATGATTTGCATAAGACTTGTGAATGACAGTTGGGAGTTCAATGAGGCCATTTCCACACTACACCATTAAAGTGCTATTATTCCACTTTCAACATCCTGTGGAATTCTGGGGTTTGTAGTTTACTGATGCCAAAGAGCAATCTGGCTGAGAATTCCAAATGCCCCTCCCTAAACTGCAAACTCCAAGATTCCACAGGATGTTGAAAGTGGAATAATAGCACTGTAACAGTGTAGTGTGGAAATGACCTTAGACAAAGGCTTTTGGGTTAGACTTTGGTTGGAGTGAGAGAAGGAAGATTTGGTTGGGGAGATAGATATGATTGCTCTGAGTTAGCTTCAGAGGAGTGTGAGAACGTATGTGTGGTGTTCTAAATGTTTTTTAAAAACAATCTGCTTTGATATATTTAACTTGGTAAATAAAGATTTGTTTTTATGCACTTTTGGCCTCTGGAAACACAATTTATCTGAGAGCTTTGATTCATAAAAGGGGTCACTTGTGGCAGCATTGAATCCACTCAGGACAGAAGTTGTATAAATTCTCATAGGTACCTTGAGGGCATTAGCCAGCCCTCACAGTTGGTGTTACACAGATGGGGCAGGAGGAAGTCCTTACATTGCATCAGAATTGAGGATCAGGGAAAGCCCTCCATCTTGTGCTCACCACTCTTGTGGTGAGCACTTCATATTTGGAAGTTTTCACATTTGGCAGGTTAAAAGATAGAAACCCCACCTCTGGCTACAAATAATGGGTTTGCCTGAGGAGAATCCCCACAATTGGCAGGACAAGGGTTGGAGAATCCCTTCATTTGGTGGCATAAGGGTTGGAAAACCTCACAGTACCTTCCACACAGCCATGTCCACATGGGTAGTACTCAGAGTCAGGCAAATTATTATGGTATGTTGTGTAGAAAATGCCACAAACACGGGACAAAAAAAAATACCACAAACATATGCCACCATCCCTGGTAGTAAAAATGTAATAACAAATGAAATAATGGATAGTGGGTTGTCTTTTCATGACACCCAAAATCTTCTGCTTGAGGCAGCAGCCTCACCTTACCTAATGGTAGGGCTGGCTCCATTCTGTGGTCAAGAAGAAGAACAGCACCTCTTCCCCTGCTATGCCCATGGAGAACCACACTGAGCCATGATCAGGTGGTTCCCATCCATTTTCCAATTGGTTCTGTCCACATCAGACTAGAGCTTCCGTTCTTCCATACCTCGTACCCTCCTTCTTAGGATAGCTGCTGCCTAGAGATGACATTAGTCTTCTTCCTGACCCCAGTTCTTGAGTCTTTCAATTTATTCATGTGATTTGTCCTTCTGTTTTCTGCATTCCAGACCTCTCTCAAATGGATCCTAAGAGCCATCCATGCTTGGGACCTTAAAGCCATTTCCGCACCTTACCTTTTTCTATCGTCATCCCATCACAATCCTGGTAGTGCCGCTGCAGGAATGGGAGCGCGATGTGAATACTCCTCTCTGCTCCTAACTGGTTGCCTGTGGAAGGGAGCATGAACGATACGTGTATTCCTTTCACAGCACAGCCAGCCTCTTTCCTGTGCTGCATTGGGGAAGGAAGCACCTAGATCGCACTTCCACCTGTTCTGCACGGCCTCTGGCGATGGGAGTATCATGCAATTGCGGGTCATTAATGGAATTTTTCCAGTAATGGAATATCCCACAATCACGACGAGTGGGACGCATTGGCAGCAGGACTGCATGTGAAAACATGACTCACAGACTGGCAGCAACGCAGTGTGGAAATGATCTAAATGGTTAGCTTTGATCAGTGTCAGCTTGGCTTGCAAAAGTCAAAGAGGCAAATGGCACACAGACTGTGGGGCATACATGCCAGCAAAAGGGGGCCTTTTCTTGTTTCTGAACCCATGCCAATGGACCGTTACTATCTGCTCTGGTATGTACCTGATATTTCTCTCTTGACATGATCAATAAGATGAAGAGTATAATTTCCCCATTCAGGCTGCTCAGCTTTAATGCCAGCGCTGAAGTGTTTTGTGTTCGGGATATCTTGCAATCCAGACCATGCACTCAGCGAACAATTTATCTTATCCAGGAACAATTAACCAAAGCAAGCAATTAGTGGAAGTACTCAGCCAGCTGCAACATGTTCTCTCCCTCTCTTGTATTTTCATGCCTTCACACAGCCTTTGCTGCCTATTACAGTTGTCTTCAAGACACCTACCACAGACAAAAGCTGCTATGATGTGGAAAGCCTGTGTGACATAATGTCATGACCCAGAGACCAGCAGGAGCCTGGATGCCAAGGAAAAGAAACACTGCTCTTGCCCTCCAATATTCACAGATGAAAACCGGGGCACATGCGGCCAGGCAAAGTCAGAGTGTGACCAAGATAGCAAAAGCAATTAAAGAGGATGAATGTAAAAGCTGGGAGATGGCGCAACAGTTTGTTTTTGCCTGAGTCTACAGGGAAGGGCGAGATTCTTCACACATACACCCAAGTTAATTGATTGCAGACTATTTTTGTTCTTGGAACTCAGTTTGCACCAGGGAAAGCAAGCCCAGGACAAAGAGAGAAAGTGGGAGAAGGAAAGAGAAAGTGGAGCACTTTAAAAGCAGCTGAGATAGTGGGATAACAGAGGATTAATCAGGATTCTCTCCCTCCCACTTTCCTCCTTGGTCCTCACTTTACTTGCTGCAAACTGAGTTCAAAGTGCACAAGTACTTTGCTCTCAATAACTCAGCAGGGGGAGAGGAGAGGAGAGGAGAGGAGGGAATCGCTTCCCAGCAGGCTCAAGCAAAAGCAAGCTGCTACAGCTTCTCCTAGCTTGGACGTTCTTCCTCATTAATAGCTTTTGTCATCTTGAGCGCGCTCTAATGTTCCTTGGCTACATGTGTCCCAGTTTTCATCTGTGAAATATCAGAGGTTATGCCAAAGCCATACAGCCAGTGTGGTGCAGTGGTCTGAACGTTGGACTATGAATCTGGATTCAGGGTTCAACTCCTCACTTGGCCATGGAAAGCCACTGGGTGACCTTGGATGAATCCAGTCGCATAAGGATGTGGGGGCAGGGGGAACAATTCACGCCCCGGCCCCCTGGCCATGCGTCCCAGCCCATAGTCACGCCCCCGTGCCCCCTGGCCATGCCCCCATGCACCGTAACCATGCCTCCATGCACGGTGGCCACACCCCTCACGCCATAGCCTCGCCTCCCTCCACACACTCCAAGCTCTGCCACTGGGTGAATCACACAGTTTCAGCCCTTGTATGCTATTAAGTCATTTACCACTTCTGGCAACCCTAAAGCAAACCTGTCACGGGCTTTCTGGGGCTGACAATGTGCAACACACCCAACATTACCCAGTGGGTCTCCATGGGCAAGCAGGAATCGAACCCTGGTCCAACACTCAAACCACTACACCACAGTGGATCTTATACATCTGAAAACAGAGCTATTTTGTTGTGCTGGCAGGTGGATGTGACTCTCAGGGAGTTAGGGATATCATCGACAACCCCGGCCCCCACATAGTTGCTCACTCCTGGTGTAGAGAGATTACCTTCTCTTAACCTAATGGTTGATTTCACATGATAATCTGTTTAATTATGTTTTAATATCATAACTTACAGTATTTATAGCTCTACCTGATTTTTGTTCATGCTGTGAGCCACTTGGGTCTCAGTGCTGGGAGGAAGGTGTGTGATATAAAATAAAGAAACCAATAAATAAAAATGTGGTCTTAGGGAATACATCTAGCTGTGTGTCTCAAGCCATGCTTCCTTGTCAGCACCAGAACGGATCTTTCAGTCTGGCCAAGGAGCATGTAATTCCTCAGTGTGGCTGTTTTAATATGATGCCGTTTCTTAACCAGAATGAAATGCCAGATGGAAGGAGCTAGGTGCCAACTGGGGAGATCAAGGGCCTAACATGATTACCTGGAGAGTTATGAATTGCAGCCACCTCCTTATTTCCTCAACCCCCTGGGCCCTTCCAGGGAAGCCAATTGCTCCAGGGAGTTTGCAGACCTGACACATCATTTCTCTTGTCTCCCTAAGGGCCTCCGCAGAGTGCTCCTGCTAAAGGGAAAGCTAGAGGGCAGGAAATACTTTCTGCAATTACATTCGGTAGGGAGGGGAGGAAAAACAGCAGTGTTTAAGAATGCAGTGGGGGGGAGGCTTCCAGCTATCTCACTGGCATTTCCTCAAAGCTTCAGAAATAATCTGCGAATGAGAGAAACATCTGTGTATGTGTGAGAGAGAAAGAGAGAGAGAGAGAAGAGATCAGGACTGATGTGTTAATGTTAATGTTAATTGCATTCACTATATTTTTCAAATTTTCAAAAAATCCTAGAATCATAGGAAGAGAAGACAAGGGCCATCCAATCCAACCCCGTTCTGCCATGCAGGATGGCCATCCGGCCTCTGTTTTACAATCTCCAAAGAAGGAGATTCCACCACACTCCTAGGCAGTGTATTCCAATGTCGAGCTGCTCTTACCATCAGGAAGTGCTTAACCTAGGCCATTTCTGCACTAGACTGTTACAGCACTATGATTCCGCTTTCAACATCCTATGGAATCCTGGGGTTTGCAGTTTAGGGAGGGACCGGCAGGACCCCAGGATTCCATAGGATGTTGAAAGCGGAATCATAGTGCTATAATAGTCGTGTGCGGAAATGCCCCTAGAATGTAACGCTGCCCCCTCATAAACAAAATTTAATACAATTAAGTGTGTGTGTCTGTGTCTGTGTGTGTGTGTTCCTGCATGGTGAGGTTGGACTGAATGGTCCCTGTGGTCTCTTCCAACTCTTCCAACTTCTATGATCCAAAGTGGGCATTTTCCAGAGCATGATATGTGAGCGCATTTTCATTATATATGTTGTCCTTCATAACTTTTGCCACCTCCCCTGCTATTCTTACTGGGGGTGAATCCCTGTGAGTGGCCAGCATGAGAGAGGACAACAGAGAGAAGGGAGCAGCAAGAAGATTGAGGAAGAGGTGGGCCTCGAGAGGTGGGCTCCGACAAGACCCACAATAATGGAGTGTGCACACATAGAAAGAAAGAAAGCTGTGGAGAGAGGGAGGGTGATATGGATGAAGAGATTTGGGCAGGATGAGAAAAGGAGTGGTGGGTATGGATGTGGACGGAAAGACAGGAGATAGAAGAGTTTGGAAGGAGTGAAAGATACAAAGAGAGAAAGAAGGACAGAAGACCAAAGTGCCAGAACTGAGTATGGACTTGAAGGAAGTGTGTCTAACCACGACACACAGTTGCAGACCTACTGAAGAAAAGGAAGGAAGTAGATGGAGAAAACAGGACACCAGAGATGAACAGCTATAAAAATGACATAGATATTACCAAAAGTACAAGAGAGGAGGGAACTTCAAAGAGATGAACAGCTGGGAGAAGGGGAGGTTGCAGGATTCCCACCCATGTCTTGTAGCATCAAAATGCTCTCGGTTATAACAGCCAGAAAACAAAAATGGTTGTGCTGTGGTAGATGGAGAACTGAGCAGAGAGAGCTGGGCACGAATCCTTCCTCATCCACAAAATTCATCAAGCATCTGTCCTTCAGCCTATCCAACCTCTTTAACTGGGAACAGAGGATAAACATACTCCTCTGTTGACAGAGACTTTGTTGTTTTTGGCCCTCCTGTGTCCCTGGGTGATAAGACACCCCAGAGACAGCTTTATGGAGTCAGTTTCTAGTTGAGAGAGTAGCCTAGCAGTTTATTTATAATATCAGTATTTTCTAAAGATATACAGACTGAGCAGGTGGGTGCACAGATGTTCCAGCTATGCCTGTGTTTTGCATCTGCCCTGTTTTGTTGCTGCTGTTTTATTTCTTTAAAGAAGTTGTATTCTAACAGCCATGCTGTAGGTACATCACACAACCAGTGCTGTAGCCGAAAGAGAGCCACTGAAAAGCAAAACAGAGTTTGCAGAAATACAAAATGTCTTTTTTAAAAGGACAAAAAAAAATGCACACCACAAAACAGCACAACAAGGATTGTGCCTGTTCAGTCTCTGTGGAATATTGTGGCGTGACAATGGGAAGGGACAAAGACGATGTGGGAGAGGCATCATAGAATGGAATTGGAAGAATTGGAAGAGACCACAGGGGCCATCCAGTCCAGCCCCCTGCTATGCATTTGATTTGAATGTCCTACTTGGAAATAAAGCTTGCTGGCACTCTGGCCAGAGAGTCTTCTGTTAGGAGGGTGAAATATGCTGCAACATTTTGTTGCAGGTCCTACTAGATAATGGCTTTACAAAGAAACAGAGAGAAAATATCGGGGACCACCTTGAGTCCCAGTTTGGGGAAAAGGTGGGGTACAGATGGTGCAGAAAAACCTGGTTTAAAGTTGAACATGAAGAAAACAAAAACAATGATTACAGATAATTCACATAATTTTAGACATTGAAGACACTGAGATACACTAATGAAAGATTGCCTATACCTTTGCTTAATCAAAATGGAAAGTGCCATCAAGAAATAATAATAATAATAATAATAATAATAATAATAATAATAATAATAATAATAATAATACGACTAGGGGCCTTTCCCCACTATACCATTATAGTGCTACTATTCCACCTTCAACATCCTGTGGAATTTTGGGATTTGTAATTTACTGAGGCCAAAGAACAATCTGGCTGAGAATTCTAAATGTCCTCCCTAAACTGCAAACCCCAGGTTTCCATAGGATGTTGAAAGTGGAATAATAGCACTATAACAGTGTAGTGAAGAAAGGCTCTAGGACTTGGAAGGGCAGCTTTGAGCTAACAAGACAAGATCCTCAAGTGTAAAGATGTATCATTGAATACTGAGCTCAGGAATATGCATGCCATAGTATTTCCAGTTTCTATGTATGATTGTGAAAGCAGGACACTGAAGAAAGCTGATAGGGTCAACTCATTTGAAATGAGGCACTAGAAGAGAATTCTAAGGATACCATGAACTGTCAAAAAAAAAAACAAATAAATGGCGATAGAGCAAATCATGCCAAGAAAACCCCATGATAGATTCACCTTAGGGTCCACATAGGTTGGAAACAACATAAAGGCACACAACAACAACGTGTGCTTAACCTGACAACTGCAAAATTCATGATCTATTGGGCTTCAAAGTACTGAGCAGAAAACAAACACCCACACCAATACAGTCTTCTGGAAATTTAATGACTATCAGATGTATTGTAGGGTAAGTTTACACGGACTACCGTCCACTTTCTTGCCTGAAGCATTTTGCTGCCTGAGGCAGAACAGGAAATGAAACACACTCTCGCATTAAGTGTATAATACTCGAGACTGGCTGAGTTATTTTGGCACTTGTTGGTGTGGTTGGATCCAGTGTGTTTTTACTGGTGCTGAAAGACTTATACTCCAGGGTTGGAAAGATGAGCATTGCCTATCTATCATGCAGCAGTCAAAAGATGTCATTGCTTTTGCTACTCATTAATATAGCAGAGTTACTGGGTAGATTTGGCCACCTGCTCAGCTATCAAAAAATGCTTGGTGGTGGTTGTTCCTGGATTTGGGACTCCATATTACCTGGTTAGTTGGATTCTACTTGAGTGTTCAGGGTCCATTTACCCAAATTGCCACCATGGTCATTTCCACAATCAGCTGACCCTGATAGCAATCTGCTAACCTTGGTTATCTAATATATAAAAGTCAAAGTTTACCTGTTTGTCTGTGTCAGGTGAAGATCTGACCTCATATGATTGGCTGTGTCAGGTGAAGACCTCGTATGATTGGCTGCCTGAGAAGATCCTATGGAATCCTGAGGTTTGTGGTTTAGAAAGAGACCTTTAGAATTCTCACCCAGAGAGCTCTCTGGCCTGGCCAGTTACTCTGGAGATGAGGTATAGCAGCAAGGAGGAGGGCAGTGTATTTCCTCAGGAACCCAAGCCAAAAGGTCACATAAAGCACTTTATTTGCTCCAGCATAAAATACAAACACAAGCCCTTCCCAGCATGACCACCAAAGGTTAGGATAGCACAGGCCCTTAGGAGTGGACAAAGCACTTGGACGGACCCACACACGTCAGGTTGCTTGTAGACTTCTCAGTAGCAGCAGGGTAATTTGGTGCAGCACTTCTCCTCAGTCTTTTCTCTCTCCCTCTTTCCCTGGACAAGCCTGTACCATTCAAAGGGATGATGAGTTGTTTCTCTCACCATAGTCCTGGCATCCTTTTAGGGTGCCCTCTTCATTGAGAAGAAATTCATCATTCCTTCTGCAGACTGGCTGCTTTTGCCTCCTAACACCTTCCTTTTCAGAGCTTTGTTGTTATTGCTATTGGTGTTGCAGTTTGTTCCTTTCAGTCATTTCCAACTAAGGCAAACCTATTATGGGGTTTTCTGGGGCTGAGAGTGTGCGACATGCCCAAGGTTACCCAGTACATTTCCATGGCTGAGCAAGGAATTGAATCCTGGTCTCCTGGGTCATAGTGTTACCCCCTTGGCAGACTCCGTCCTGGGGGGATATAAAATTAATATCAAAAAGAACTTCTATGCCAGACAGGTTGCCCAGGCAGGTGCGTAGACAAATAGGTCAAATGACCGGACCTAGGTCAAGGCCGGAAAAATCCCCAGTCACATTTCCCAAGGAGGCCTCAGGCTAGACACGTCTGCTCGAACAAAGGGTCCTCAGCCACAAATAGCCAACTTGAGGAGATTACCTGGTTTTCTCCAGGTTGAGCAACTATGATTTCAGTGAATCTTACAAGAGCGAGGTCCATTTACATGAACCAATCATGCAAACCAACAAGTTACTATTGTGCAGCGCTTTTCCCTCTGTTTTGTCCATTATTCTTCCCAGGAAAGGGCCTGCCCTCAAGCTACGTTCTGTCCTATAGTTAGTCCCCTTTTTCATGACTCTCTTTGGAGAACTCTCTATCATGCTAGCAAACTGGCACTCTGCTAGTTGATTGCTCCCCTCAGCCGCCTCTCTTCGCTGAGCTCCTTCCTTCTCGCTGCTTCCCAGACTGAAGACTTCTGGACGTGTGCAGTATCACCGTCTTTACACCCTCTCCACTATTTCTCCTATAATTTTTCACCTCTTTCCCTTCTTGATAGGCCTTGTGTGCGTGAGTGAGTGACTGCGCTGGTGTGTGAGAACATATTTGTTAATAAAATCCATTCATTAGTACGATTGTCTGGCTTTTTGCTTGGTCTGATCCCATAAAAGTTGGATTGTAGGTCTCGCTGGGTTACCCTGCCCCTCGTTTTTGCCACACTAGTGCTCCGCTAATTTCTCCAGTCCTTGCATTTTTGGAGCGAATCAAGGTGTCCCCCAGGGGACCCCCCAGAAGTCAGGGAAACAGTAGTCCAATGTTCTAGCCACTACATCACACTGGTTCACTTTCCAGGGCTACAGTGCTGCTTTTTATAGCTAGGTGGACTCACTCTCTTGCCTGCTGAGTTTCCACTGTCTTCCTAGTGCTTGTTAATTTCTTGTCAGCCCAGCTGTCTGTCTTCTCCTGACTCCTGATTCCAAGCCCCTGGCAGTTTCCCCAGTTTGGGAAAAACATCAGAGGAAGAGGTAAGCAGAGCTGCAACAATGGCCAGCCGGCCCCTGCCTAAACTGCAAACCCCAGGATTCCATAGAATGTTGAAAGTGGAATAATCACGCTATAAGAGTATAGTGCAGAAATGGCCTAAATGTGGAAGAAATAGGAAGGTCGGCTAGGGATGGCAGATGATGTAATCCTTCCAACTAATCAAAAAGTCCCAGTGTTTCAACGCTGTCCACCCTGGCTCCACTACCTTGCCAGATCTGGATATCATAAAAATCAGAAATTGGGATGACGTTCAGTATTTGTGAAAAAGGAAATAATATCATGGCGGGGGTGGGGAGGAGAGACAGGCAGAATGGGAAGGTTTCATGTTTCTCTAAAGATGAACTTGTGGTTGTGTTATTATTATTATTTTTAAAAATCTACTGTACTTTCACTTTAATATACCTTAAAATAAAGCAGGCTTCCTGCTGTTTCAAAAGGATCAGAGAGCAATGACCGTGTTCTTGAATTTACATATCGTTAAAAAAAATGCAAAAAATAATCTGTAATGCAAATTCTGGATCTTTTCACCTGCAATGATAAATCAGGGAATGCCAGCAGACATATTTCTGCTGCAATTAAATTCAACCAGCATATGACGGCTCTTTGAACAAGAGAAAAATGCAGCCCTTGATTAGTAAGTGCATAAATCTGGCTTTTAGTGGTCATATAGCCTTCAATGATTTCTCATCCTTGAGCAGGAAAGGAGATGTCTTTTTAAACATATAAATATATATACCGTAATAGGACAAAATTTCTCCCTCTCAGACATCAAGTGGCTATTTTTTGATGAGCTGGTAACCTATCATATCTAACAAGCACCAAATGCGCTTTCCCAGGGTATTGCCCCAATTAAAAATGATATTAATAACGTCTACTCCAAAGTATACCAAGCTCACTTTGTTTTATGCCATGTAAAATAATGGCTGGCATCTTCTTGGTGACATTTACGGCATACATTGATTTGTGCCAGCAGGTCAGAGTTTTACACAGTTGTGAAAGGGAATTATTCATGTTTTGGGTAGAAAAATGGAGTTCTGCAAATGCTGCTGTTGCAAAGAAATACGCATTGTGCATGAATGTATAGTGTGCTTTATGTGTGGCTGTATGTGAATACACTTTGCACAAGGTCCTCACAGTGCAATGCACATTTAGCTGTGAAACATCACAATTCATAGATGAGGTGGAGTTGCACAACAGCCACATAATTCTGTGAGTGGAAAGGCACACTACATCTTTTCGTTGTAGGAACCTGACCAGTAACATTCTCTGCCTTGCACTTGGAAGCTGAATCTCTGCCTGTTAGATGATAAAGGCTGCAATCCAACCTCCCTTTGAGACAGCGTGAATAACTGCATGCAAAGATATGGTATGCCAGTACTACAGAACCCTCAGAATAGAAACATTCCACAATATATGTCAACTGGGTACGGTTGTGCAGTGCACAACCCCAGTGTGCCACATGCAACCACAGTGTGAAATGTGCAAGAGCAATGTGCAACCACAGTGTGCAATGCACAATAACATCATAGATGTATGTGCAATTTTTTCTTCCATCACTGTGAGCAGAATGCATCTGTTGTCTCATGGTGAATAATTCATCCTGTGTGCACAGCCTGACTTACCATGGATATGTCACTTATGCATATGTACATCACCAGCAGAATGCCAGCCCATAGGAAATACACCACAGAGAGCCAAGTTAAACTGTAGGACTCCCTACCACTGAATGGCAGTGACCACAAGATGGAGATTAAAAGATTAGGCAACTTCTAGAGGATAAGGCTATCAATGGCTACCAGTCATGATGGCTATATAAGGCAGTATCTTGCTAATGGGTCTTTTCAGGGATGCCATCATACCACCTCAAACACACCCACTTTTGTCCGGCTTCAGAAGTGAAGTGGACTTCAGAAGTGGAGAGGATTTGCCACTGCTGTCCTCTGAGTCTGAGGAAGTGGGACTTGCCCAAGGTCAGCCTGTGGGTTTCCTTGTTAGATGACCTCAAGAGGTGGTTGAATCTCTGAACAGGGATTCAAACCCTGGTTTCCCAGATACTTGGTTGAACACTCAAACTACTGCATCTTACTGGCTCAACAGCTGTAGCAGCCTTTCTTTAAGAAAAAAAAATAAGGAGCATCTCTCCAACTGTGCTGACTTCTAGTGCTGGAATGAATGTGAGTGGTGGATGTGTATAATGATGAATAGATCACCTGGAAGGGAAGCCGAGTCCTTTTGTAATTGATGTTTGCAAGAGAGTCTCCGGTGACATTTGAGACGAATGGAAGCCCTTCAGGTGCTTTCAGTTCTCGTAAATGAATCACGCTGTTTGCTGTTGTGTACACCACTTAAGCCTCCAAAGCACCCCCATGGGAATCAACTGGTGACATTCCATTGGCTCAGCAGGGAACCTTTGCAATGGATGGGAAAGGAAATGCCACTGTGCCAAGCACCTGGTTGAAAGCTGGGGAAGGAATGTGCTCAACCTATAGAGCTTGGAAAAGTTCCTTTTTTTGTTTTGGTCTGCTGCTGCCCCAAACCCCAAGCCAGCAGAGCAAACTCTGCATGAGACTTTAACTCTGCTCTCCAACCTTGTCTCTAGCTAGAGCTTGGGGAAGTTACTTTTCTGGATGATCATTCCCTTAGTCTCCCTCTGTCCTTGTGTTCTATAAATATTTCTCATCTTGTTTTGGGGGCCCTATCTCACTATGCTATTACTGTTATTATTCCATTTTAACTCATGGTATGGAATCCTGGGATTTGCAGTTTAGGGAGGAGCATTTAGAATTCTCAACCAGAGAGCTCTGGGGTCTCATTAAACTACAAATCCCAGAATTCCATAGGATGTTGCCATAGCAATTAAAGTAGAATAATAGCGGAGTCTGATTGGGCCTTGGTTCACTGATACACGCTGTATCAATACAACCATTCCCATATTTACTGGTTTATTTTATTAGAATGTCTCATTCACATGGACCTTTTTTTTTAAGTCTACATCTCCCATCCATGCTGACTAGGGGATTCTGAGAATTGTAGTCCCAAAACCTCACCTTTTTCAAGCTCTGCGCACAATTTGATCTTGTTTCCACTATCAGTTTCCCCCTCCTTCTGCAGCAGGGCTGCAGTGTGCAAAACAGAGCCTGGAGGTCACACAAAACCCCTGGAGCTCACTACTGAGTCCCCCAAAGATCTCCTAGAAGTTTTTTTTAATATTAAGTGTAATTTTCAGTTAATTTTTGACCCCAAACTACACAGGAAGCCTCCCCAAACACATGGAAACATGGGCAAACAAACCCATTGCAGCACTCTCAACATTCAAGAACAATCAAATGCCTACTGCAAACCAAATCCTCCAAAACTGGAACATGTCTAGAGGATGGGGGGCGGGCTTCGGGGGCCATAAAAGTAGTCACCAATGATCTGCAAAACTTTTTCCTGCTTCTTCACATGGGTGGCCCATATTTATTAAATTAAACAGCATTGTGTTTTGGGTTCAGAAAGACACAATATCATAAATGAGCGGAGGTCTCGCTTGTCTGTCCTTCTGGATCAATCTGGTGCACAAAGCACTCTTGCATTCCCCTAGATGGCTCCTTTTGTTGAGGCTGAATTGTACAAACCACTCACAGGAACAACATCCATACCTAAACAAAAATGGTGGGCAGGTGTGGGGAGGGGAGAGAGAATTCCTGCTGTAGGAAAATCACCATAATGACAGTTGAGCTGCTCCACTGTGGGATCTACTTTTCTCCACCACTGGAGGCAAAGAGGAGAAAAGAATCCAATAATGCTACACAGTCGGTGGTTGGCTTTGGTTCAAAGGGCCCAGCCAGCTGTGGCAAAAGAGATTTACTGGTGCTAAAAGATAGCTCTTTCTCCTTATCTTTGTCCCTTTAACACATACACACATACACACACACTGCTTAATTCAGCCTCGCTGTAGCTTGGATTCAGGCAAAATGTGGCCCAGTCCAGTAGACCAGCCATTGTCCCTATTACAGAATCAGGTTGTGAAAGAGAACAATCACAGAGCTTTTAATAGAATAGAGGCCATCGCTGTTTGGCAGTTTGTTCAGAGCACAATTCCATGAGGGAAGAGGGCACACCAGTAGGGCTCTCCTGAGGCACTATCTTCTACAAATACAGTCATGGCTACAGTGGCATGGAAAGGAGGATTGGGGTAGCAGCAGTTTGGGTCCATACGGTGGGCCATATAGAAGTGGCATGTGGCCCACAGGCTGTGGGTTGCCCATAGGTGCCATAGCATCAGAGAAAGAAGCAAGAAACTTTCTTCAGTTCTAGTGATGTTCCTCCTCTGAACCTGGGGAGGCATCTTCCCTCATTGCCCTCAACTGGGCTGTGGCACATCACTTTGTGCCAGTGTGGTGTAGTGATGTCATGCCTCCATCCCAGAACACAAACAGGACCCTTCCCAACAGCCATAACACAGAGACATGAACGGGACAAGACTTACTGCAGCCAATGTAGGTGAAAAAGGGACAGTCCATGACACTCGGGGCATTTATATAGTAAGGACGCATCAATTAGGCAAACAGCTGGGATAGGCTGTCAGCCTATATAAACAGAGAAAAGGATAGGAAGAAGCCATTGCAGACAACTGATCTTATTAATGGAAGCAACATGCCTCGTGTTTGGATTGCTTGTGTTTCTGGAAGTCTTGACCCTCGCATTGTGTACAAACTTCACTAGTAGACTGTTGCTCTGAATTTACTACAGTAGCAATAGAAATTAGCAGTTACATTACCACACTGCTTATCAGTACAAAGCATTCCCTAAGCAGTTTACATGTGTTTAGCTACTGCCGCCAACAAGCTGGGTACTCATTTTACTGACCTATGAAGGCTGGAAGGCTGAGTCAACCTGGAGCCCTGCAGGATTGAACTCACAATGTCGTGGCTGCAGCACCAGCATTTAATCACTGCACCACCAGGGCTCTTACAACAGACTTGGACTGCGAAAACAACAACCGGTAACTGGCTAACAAACTGTTATAAACTTTGCTCATGGCTGCTGATAAAAGATTCTAATTGGAGAGCTGTGAACCTTGGCTGGCTGCTGGTACAGGACAAGTGGTTTGAGCATTGGGCTACAACCCTGGAGACCTGCGTTCAATTCTGCTCTCAGCCATGGAAATCCAATGAGTGACCTTGGGTGTATCACACATACTCTCAGCCCCAGAAAACCCTATGAAAAGTTCACATTTGGGTCACCATAAGTCAGAAATGACTTGAAGGCACACAACAACAACAAGAGCAATAGACAGACAGGGTAATAAGGCAGGACAATAATTTTTGTTAGAAATAAAATGCTACATTCCTCCATAGGGATTAGCAGCTCCAGGAGCCAAATGTGGCCACTGGATAAGGATCAGCAAGCCCTCATTCATCATCTCTAAGGCCAAAGAGGTGTGCAGAGGGGGAGGGAAGCAGGGAAGGCAGGTGGCTCTGTTGTCAGGAGAGCTGTGAATCTGCTCTGGACTTTCAGTTTGAACTTCAAAGGACTCATCCAAGGTGCTCAACCACTATCCCAAAATAGGCTCTTGGCTACTTGTTTTAGAGTTCAGACTAAAACTCAGAACGGATTCACTGTCCTGGTAACATTGAAGCCACCTGCCTGGAAACCAAGCCCTCTGAGGAGTGGCTTAGGGAGCTGGGTATGTTTAGCCTAGAGAAGAGAAGGTTAAGAGGCAGTTTGATAGCTATGTTTAAATATTTGAAGGGTTGTCATATGGAGGATGGAGCAAGTCTGTTTTCTGCTGCTATAGAGACTAGGACATAGAACAAAAACTTCAAAACTTCAGGAAAAGAGATTCTATCTAAACATTAGGAAAAACTTCCTGACAGAAAAAGCAGTTTGACAGTGGAACGTACTGCCTCCGAGTGTGATGGAGTCTCCTTCTTTGGAGGCCATCTGTCTGGAATGCTTTGATGACGTATTCCTGCATGGCAGAATGAGGTTGGACTGGATGACCCTTGTGGTCTCTTCTAACTCTATGGGTCTATGACTTAAGACTGAAACCTCCCTTGGTAACAGGTCTTGTTTATACCACTCTGATTTTGGGGAATGACTTCCCTCCCTACTGCTTTCAGGGGTGGCTGCTTTCAGGGCTTCAGGGAGTGACTCTGTTTTAGGTTTCAGTCTGTCCAGGGAGCTCTCCAAAGTGCTGAATTCTACACACACACTCCCCACAGTGGTTTGACACCTAGCCTAGTTCCTTCCAACTAAAACCTAAAGTGGATTCACTGCCTCTTTGACATGGAATCCACCACTTTCCACTGTCTCCCTCCAAAGCGGCTTTCAGGCAAACCTAATTGCTGACCAGGGCATGACATGGTATGGCTAACTTTGGACACAATCAGCTAAATGAACATAGGGACCACTACTTCAAGCAAATTGCATCTCAGGCTTTGCTGCAGTGACCCTCCTACAGTGTAATAATTTTTGGGGCCTTCCTGAATGCAACTGAGACAACAGACTTAAAAGTCAAGCAATTTATTAGAATGCATAAAATATGAAAGAAATAAAAAACAGAGCAGGGTGGTGAGATGGCAGCGTTAATCTTTTCCCCTTCTTAAAGTGCCTTAACAAATCAAGTTAAATGGGATAGTCGATATAACTCTTCCTGACAACTTAAGTAATGCTCCTGTGCCTTTGGAAAGTATATTTCATAAACACATATACACATCCTTTAATCACTCTTCCTCATGGTTCCCTCCTAACATTATTCCATTATGGGAAGTATTATAGGAAGTTGGGAACATTATGGGAAGTATGCTGCATGTCTGTACAAGTCATGGGATCCTTGCTTGCCTTCTGTTCAGTCAGTGCATCGGGTGGACAGGTACAGCATATACGCATATATAAGTCCAAAAATGTTAGTGAAAAAAAATTAACTCCAAAAACCTGAGTGGACTTATCCACTGGACAATGTAAGTACTGCACCTTAACTCTTATGAAAAAAGGAACCTTCCCCTTCTCTGAGTTGAATGGTGAAAGGCGAGAGCTTAGTCTGTCCAGATGGAGCTTGAAAGAAGCATTGACTCGCTTTACTCTCTCAGCTCTGCTTTCAAGGGAAGCTCCATTTTCCCACCCAGGCATTCAAAAAGGCCAGGAACAGGTCCACAGCGGAAAGAATAGAGGGGATTGGTGCTTCTTCTAGGTTCTCTTGGGATGAACTAAGCTCTGACCTTTCACCACTCAGAGAAGGAGATGGTTCCTTTTTCTTATATAAGAGTTAATACTGTACCTTAACTTTTATCAAAAAAGGAACCATTCCCTTCTGCAAGGAGAGTGGCAAAATGCCTGGGTGGGAAATGGCAGAGGTGGTGCCCAGGGGCAACTGGTCCCCTGAAGCAGTGCTGGTGCTTTCCTGTCCATGGAATGACCCTCAACTTATCCCAGGTCATATCAAAATCCATAATTTTGGCCCTGAAACCTGCCCTTGACTTATACATGAGGTTGACTTATACACAGGTATCTACAATTGTTCTACCATGTGTCTGTGAAGGTGTGGGGAGATAGGACTGAAGCAGGACCCCAATGGACAGATTCTGTAGAATTACTTGCCTCTTAAATAAACTTTGTATGCATCTCCCCCATGTGCTGAACCACAGAATTACAGGTGACAGCTTTTCAGGGATATACCTTTGAGCTCGGACTGACTCCACCCACCCACCTATTGGGCCCTCTGGGACAAGAACAGTGACTACTGGTGGCTTCCATATCAGCAGGCCAATAATCTGCTCTGGAGTTCAGTCTGAATATTAAAAGTGCTGTCCAAGGTACTGAATGTTACGTCCTTCTACATTTGCTTGATTCCTTGGGCACCTTAATCAGAAAGAGTGGATTCCCCAATCCACTAGCAAAGAAGAACCAACTGAGCAGGACAGGGAGTAGTATCAATGGGTTTCCTCTTACAGTGCAAGCAGGCATTGTTCTAATGTGCAGCTAGATACATTTTATGCAGTATGAAATCAAAATGTGCAGTTGAAAATAGATTTTTGGACAATTGACAATATAGGTTTTAACTGAAATGAGACAGATGAGATAAAGAAAATTGACCTTTCAGTCTTCACAGTATTCTATTAATAGTAAATTACCAGGACCAACTATCTGACTGCTGTATCTGTGACCAAAGAGGATACATGCATAAAAGTCTAGCTGTTCAAGAGGAATTGTCTTGCTGCAGACATCATAAACTACATCGACAACTCTTCTGGCACAATGACCACAGGGTTCCTTGTCCCCTAAAAATGTTTTTTTTTCCTGTTTTTTTTTTTTATTTGTATCCTGCCTCTCCATATGGATCGAGGCGGCGAACAACTTACAAATAGCATGTATTTCGAAACATTTCTATACATGTCCCCAACAAGCTGGGTACTCATTTTACCGACCTGCGGAAGGATGGAAGGCTGAGTCAACCTTGGAGCCGGGCAAGATCGAATTCACAACCTTGTGGCTTGCAGTACTGGCATTTAACCACTGCGCCACCAGGGCTCCTTTTCACTCCCATATGTTGTTATGATTTTCACATAACAGCAACTTTGTTGGTTCTGGCTCAGTTCACAGAGTCATCACACCTGAGGGACAGTGCCAATGTATCTTCCTTGTGTTTTGGTGAGGCTGCCTCTGTCTCTTTCTACAATGAACAACAAGCTAATGCAAAATAACAGATGGTGCCAGGTGGAGCAGGGAGAAGCATCTCCTTCCAGGGTGTAACTATGGGCAGGGAGGCCAAAATGGAAGCTGAGGGTCATTCTATGGACAGGAATGAGAGGGAGGCCCTCCAGATAATAATTCTGTTCCCAATTATTTTTGTCTTCAGTCCACAAATTTCTTATATTGCAGAGAATGAAACATTGAAAACCATTCATAGCCATGTTTAAATATTTGAAGGGATGTCACGTAGAGGAAGAAGAGGGCTTGTTTTCTGCTGCTCCAGAGACCAAGACAAGGAGCAATGGATTCAAGCTGCAGGAAAGGAGATTCCACCTGAACCTCAGGAAGAACTTCCTGACAGTCAGGGCTGTCCTGCAGTGGAATCTGCTGCCTCGGAGTGTAGTGGAGTCTCCTTCCTTGGAGGTTTTTAAGCAGAGGCTCGATGGCCATCTGTCGGGAGTGCTTTGAGGGTGTTCCTGCATGGCAGGGGGTTGGACTGGATGGCCTCTGGGGTCTCTTCCAGCTCCACATTTCTATGATTCTATGATTCTATGATTCACACTTGGAACTCTCATCTTTGCTTTATCTGCATTCCTTTGCTCACTTTGCCTGCCACTTTTCTTTTCTTCCACTTTTCTTTGAATGCCTAAACAGCATTTCTAAATGCTTAGCTGAGGTTTTTAAGCTACTACAACCTTAAAAATTGGGGACTGATGAATGATATAATTTGGGGACTGACGAAAAACTTCATAGGGGAGTAGAACTCGTATTTGGAGGACAATGCTCTTATTCTACACACACCGCTTGTAACTACACTCCTTAGCTTTGAACATTAGAAGAAACCTAGAGAATAACCTTGCTTAAGCCAGATGGTCTTCTGAGCTCTAGGCTCCTGCTTTGTCCTTTGGCTGTGACATCTGGTTGGCTTGTCAGCTGTCAGGATACATAGCCCCTGTCATAGTGTATTTCCTGGATGTGTATTAGAAGTTATAGGGTAGCCAATATAGGGAAATACTAGGATAGGCAGAGTGCTATAAAGTATCAAGTGTTAATTGGTTGAAACAATGTATCTGCTTGGAGCATACTTGTGTATTCCATTGTATCCAATGGATATTTGCTTTATTTCTCCTTGCTACAGGTATCTGGGGAAAGGAGAAGATCAGAGTGGGCGAAAACAGAAGTACAAAGAAGTGCTTTGGGAACTCAAAGTGGCTAGAGATAAGGGGCTTCCTGCCCAAGGATGGAAGACGTGTAAACAACCGCAAGTCTGGGAAACGTCAAAAGGTGTGTGGTGAATTATGAACCTTCTCCAATCACAGCTTTGCGCACCTAAATTAGCATGAAAAGGTATAAAAGCTGTAAATTCCATGTGTGCCTCAGTCTCAGAAACTTTGGAAGAAGTGTGCTGTGTTGTTTGCTTTGCTATAAATAAACAGTACTTTCTACCTCAGAGGAGAATTTGTGGATTGTGAGTTATCCAGGGCATGATATCAGCCCTGCCTTCTAGATTGTCTTTTGGCTCTGATTGAGCTTACAGCCCTAGCTGCTAGTAGGTCCCCTGGCTTCTGATTAAAAGCTCATCTCAGACTGTTGCCTATTGTCTCACCTAGAGAGGGTATTCCTCTGTCCATTCCTCTTTTAGTTTGTGTGTAGAGCCTGCAGAACAGAGGAATTTCTTGAGGATAACCACTCAATGGCCGCAATCCTGCATGGCTTAGCATAGCACAGTAGTTCTGCATGTGGAACCATGCTATGATGAGCCATTTACCATCCCTACCATGCAGGCTCTGAAGCCCCCTCCTCTCATCTATTCTGTGTCTAGTGGAGAGTGAGGGGGATTTTAGAAATATCTGGCTCTGTCCCTGTAGCCAGGTGCAAAGTGATTATATCATCTGCTGAAGTCCACCATGGTTCTCTAGGGGTCTCACTAGCTGATGTAAACATTTTGTGTCTGGCTATGGGGATGTAGCCAAATGTTTCTGTGAGTCTCCCCACCTGCTCTCCACTAGGCACAGAATGAAAATGGGGAGCCTCAGTTGCTCTTTGGTAGGTGAGGGGTGCTTTGATTGCCATGGAGGAAGGAAGGGAAGATCAACCTCTGCAGTGACCACAAATAGGCATATGTAAAGGCAAAGTTAACCTACACCCACATATGCCATGAATAGGATTCCAGACAAAGTGCATCTCTTGGCTGCCACGTTTGGGGAAATGCTGGTATATAAAAATAGGCTGTTTTCAAAGTGTGGTGAGCATATTACAACTGTTAAGCAAATAGGTGGGTCTTCTTTTCCTAAATGCTTGGAAAAATTCCTGACCATCACTGTGATTTTAAATGTCTCTGGTGTAAAAAATGTCTCTTACCAGATTGCATGGTATGGTGGTTTGAGTGCTGGACTGTGACTCTGGAGGCCAGAGTTCAAATTCCCACTCACCCATGGCAAGTCACAAACTCTCAGCCTCAGAGGAAGGCAAAGGAAAAACCCCTCTGAACAAATCTTGCTGTGAAAACCCAATGAGAGGTTTGCCTTAAGATCTCCATAAGTCAGAAACAACTTGAAGGCACACAAGAACAACAATTCAGAACTTTCAACTGAGCTGTAGTGTCTCTGCAAGCTACAGACCTCTACAGATTCCACAGAGTGTAGCCATGGCAGCCAAAGTGGAACCATAGTGCTATAACTGCATAGTGTGAAAGGGCTTCAAAAGAGTAGTTGTAGGGAATGAGGGGACTGGACTTTTCAGAAAGACACTTTGGCTGGCTTCCAATTGCATTGCAGGCAAATAACCACAGATTCTTATCCAGCTGGCCTCCCCCATCCCCACACCTCCCTCCTGGTCTCTTATCAGCAGTGTCTCGGTGGAAATAGAAGTGCCTATTATTTTCCCCCACATCAGCACTATGTAAAAACACACAAAAACCGTTATGTAGATTACAGACAACTTTTCAAAGTTATCTCCAGATCTGATCTGTATGTGGAGATGGAAAGGTCATGAGCTCCAGCTCTCTCACTCTCTTTCAGCATTTTACAGAAGAAAAAGAAGAAAACACCTCTGAAGTTAGACAAACGTAATCTTCATGCACAGTATATGTTTTTATTTTGTGCAATCCAGAATAATGATTTAAAGATCTTCGCCTATATCATCCTGGGATTCCAAGATGAAGAATTTCTATAGTTCTTTCTTTCTTTCTTTCTTTCTTTCTTTCTTTCTTTCTTTCTTTCTTTCTTTCTTTCTTTCTTTCTTTCTCTCTCTCTTTCTTTTTTCTTTCCTTCTTTCTTTCTTTTTTAACCTAGAGAGGTAGCTATTAGGGGAGGGGGCAAAATGATGGCATCACCCCTTTCAAATGAGAATTCTGATCCCTCTCCATGAAATTTCCCTTCAGTTCACAAATTTCTAACACTGCAGAGAGTGAGACAGTGAAAACTGCTCACACCTAGTCCTCTTTTATTTGCCATGTTCACATTCACTTTGCAACTTTGCCTGCCCCTTCTCTTTGGATGGTTCAATCTTATTTCTAAATGCTTGTCTGAAGTTGTAAGTTACTGAAATGGTGGAAATTTAAGGAAAATTGCATTGGAAAGAAGAATTCTTCTCTTTTTTTCTCAGAGAAATCATAGAATCATAAGATCATAGAGCTGGAAGGTACTACAAGGGGCCATCTAGTCCAACCCCCTGCCATGCAGGAACACACAACTGCATTCCATTGTCGAACAGCTCTTACAACAAATGAATTCTTCCCAACTTTTAGGTAACATCTCTTTTCTTGTAATTTACACCCACTAATTTGTGTTCTTGTCTATGAAGCAGCAGAAAACAAGCTCGCTCCACCTTCTGCATGACTTTCCTTCAAATATTTAAAGATCATGTCTGCTCTCAGTCTTCTCTAAGGCAATTTCCGCACTAGCCTGTTATAGTGCTATGATTCCACTTTCAACATCCTATGGAATCCTGGGGTTTGTAGTTTCGGGAGGGGCCAGCGGCCCCTCCCAAAACTGCAAACCCCAGGATTCCATAGGGTGTTGAAAGTGGAATCATAGCGCTATAACAGGTTAGTGAGGAAATGGCCTGAGACTAACAACAGGCCAAAGTCTGCCATGTCTGAGCTGCCGATTTCTCTAGCACCTTGCTCCCCTCATAGCTGCTGTGTCCACCAGTAGCTTTTCTCCCACTGCCACTACGTACTCCAGCATAGTAGGAAAAGAGATCCCACCAAAACATTAGGAAGAACTTCCTGACAGTAAGAGCAGTTCGACAGTGGAAAACACTGCCTCAGAGTATGGTGGAGTCTCCTTCTTTGAAAACTTTTAAACAGAGGCTGGAAGAGATTCCTCCTAAATATTAGGAAGAACTTTTTGACAGTAAGATCAGTTCAACAGTGGAATATACTACTTGAGAGTATGGTGGAGTCTCCTGCTTTGAATGTTTTAAGCAGAGGCTGAGTGGCCGTCAGTCAGGAGTGCTTTGACTGTATATTCCTGCACGGCAGGGAGTTCGACTCGATGGCCCTTGTGGTCTCTTCCAACACTGTGATTTTATGAGTTTGCCAACTGGATTTGAGCCTAAATAAATAAATGATTTGCCAGTGCCCAAATTCGTCCTTACAAGCTCCCCTTTGTCCCATTCTCCAACTGTTGCACTCAAGTTGAGAATGCTGGGGCAGCATGAGAGGATCCAACAAGTCTAAAAAACTGTGATATGGTTTTCTTGAACGTAAAGGCTGCAATGGGCCCTTTTGCCCTGGAACAGCAGCTAAGACATCTGCCGGGAGCACATCTGCAGCAGTCCCCCATGCGCTTTTTGAAGAATGTCCCCATCAGCGAAAGGCACTGCAGTGTGCACATCCTGGCGCATGGATGTGAACCGCATAACAATCTGTCTTTCTGTCTTGGAGAAATATTTCCGTCTGGGCCTGCTTGGTTCCTTAGCAGCCGAAAAATGTAATAGTTTCTCCAGCTGATAGTTACCGTAGCAACTGTGACATCACCACATACATAGTGATACATTTCTCACAGTCACAGAACACACACCCGCACACACAGTGTGCTTCTGGGGACCAGTTGCTAGGAGCAGCCGACTCCGGAATATCGCTAGGCAAGCAGCCAAGGGACTCTGGCATCTCCAGAACATGCTGTGCTCCTGTCTCAGTGATATCCCACCTTGCTCTCACTCTCTCCTTCTCTCAGAAGTCTTGTTCCCTTTGTGGTTCATCCTTGAATGATCCTGCATGTTTTCTAGTTGCAAAAGAACACAGAGAACCTGGCTGTTTCCACACATGTACCAAAGATACCAAGAGATCAGCCAAAAGGGAGTCCAAAGAACATGGCTAATTGAAATGCAGCCACTGGGGAGTGGTTTGGCTCCCTCTTCCATGGAGTGAGATTCTGGCTGAAGTCCTACATGGTTGCATAGCGTAAGAGTTCTGCCTGTGGAACTCCACTACGGCTCATCTGTCACTAGCCACAGGACCTACCATGTTGCTTTGATAGCACCTTCTCACTGGCCTTTTCATGGCTGGTGGAAAGCATGGGGTTGAGTGGGCTAGGGAGAAGTCTGCCTGTGTTTGTAGCACCAGACATGAACCAATAACATCTCCCAGCAAGATCAGCTGGAGTCCTCTGTAGGTGTCACTGAATGACCTGTGTCTAGCTATGGGAACAGATGCCTTTCCAATTCCAGTGGTAAGATTGCCAGATAACTTTCCACTTTCTCCACTCTCCAGCAGCAATGGAATGACCACTGAGGGAAGCTACGGCTGTCACACAGGAAATCAGAGGGGAGAGTTAATCATTGCAGAGGGAGGAAGAGAATACCAACCTTCACAATGACTCAAAAAATACATACACAAGCATAAGGTAGAATTACGTTTGCGTATGTTACTAACAGGAGGCTGACCATTTCTATGAACTGCTGGTCCTGGGAATCCTCACGACCAAAAAGATTATATATATATATATGTATATGTATATGTATTTGCAATTACCAATCAATCAATCAATATTGGTGTGGGGCTGTCTGATTTACAGAAGTGGTCTTTATAGGCCACAGGCAGCTCACAAGCCACTTTACCCATGCTGATCTAGTCCTGAGAATGACCATACCAAATGCCTCTTGGAAGCCCACAAGCAGAACACAAATTCCAGAACACAACATTTCCTAGCAACTGATATGCAGATGGAGCTGATCTCAGTTGAGCTGGTCAGGACACCAGTGTGATCCCTCCAGGTGAAACGCTAGCGTATTGTGAAGTTAGAACACCATGACCGTTTCTTCATCACACTGTTACAGTGTTTACCCCAAGATTCCATAGGATGTTGGAAGTAGAATAATAGCGCTACAACAGAGTACTGCGGAAATGGCCCATGACTCAGAAATCCAGACTAGGGGCCTTTCCACACTACACTGTTATAGTGTTCTTATTCCACTTTCAACATCCTATGGAATTCTGGGTCTATAGTTTACTGAGGCCAAAGAGCTCTCTGGCCGAGAATTTTAAATGCCTCTCCCTAAACTGCAAACCCCACGATTCCATAGGATGTTGGAAGTAGAATAATAGCACTGTAACAGTGTACTATGGAAATGGCCCAGGTCAATGGAGGAGAAGCTGGAAGCTTGGGGTGGGTGGAACAGAGAGCTGCCTTACAGAAGTCTGGAAAATTTACTCTTCAAAGCATTTTTGATTAGTACCACCGACAATCCTTTCTGACTAGAAGCACTTAACAATCACTTTTTTAAAAAGGTAAATTGTCCATACTTCAATAAAGTGGTTCTTTGTCCCACCCACCCCTAAGTTTCCAGCTTCATCTTCTTTGACCCAGTCTGGATTTCTAAGTCATGATGTTTCAGCTTACTGCTGGTTTGGGCCCACTTTATGTGGAATTTGTTATTAAGCAAATTTTAAGGATTGTAAGTAGCGTTTAAAATGGGCCCAAACCAGCAATTTCTCAGGTGAAAAGCCCATCTGCTGATCAGTCCTGATCTGGCACAGAAATAACTAGGATCTCAACCTATGTCTGAGTAACAAGTTTGGTCAAAACTAGCTCATAAATGTGCACTCTGGAGCAAGAAAAAGACAGAAATCTAAAGTCTTTGTTTAGGAGGCACCCAAAGTAGTTGACGGATTAGATCTAAAACTTTCCTGCATGCTTCACTTTAGTCCCACTAGATAACACACCAGCCTGGTAATTCTGTGATTAAGCATCTTGTTTATATAGGGTGACAGACAGGCAAACAGACAAAGGGACATGATAAATTATAGTATAGATGGGAGTCTGTGCCAAACAAAGTAGACAGAAACACCCCAAAGAAAAGCAGTAATGGAAGGAAATTGCACCTGTCAAATTTGGGATGTCTGCATGTTTGGGGATTCTGAGCATTGTAGTCCAAAAATAATTTCCTCAAACGCTGCGGAATAAAGACTTAAGAGGGAGACAGTTTAAAAATTTATGAAGTCTAGCACATCTAAAATCCCAGGTAAATCTATCAATATTATAGTCCACCCTGAATTCTGTTCAAACAGTGTCCTCCATCCTTCCCCCCTCCATCATTCCCATGACATGCAAAATAACGCTCATTCCATCTTCCTCAGCTAATCCGCCTTCAGCTCAACTGGCCTTAAAAGATTGGTAAGGATCTCAGCTGTACTTGCTTCCTCCAAACCGGCTCCCAGAAAGAATCTTTAAAAGCATTTAATGGACTGGTCTGTGAAAGAAAGTTAATCGAGGTTCAGAGTAAAGTACAATGGCAACCGCTTTTGGAACTTGTCTCATCTGAAATCAGGTAACTGTTTTATTGCCCATTAGTGCTGTAGAGCTGTTGGCTGCTGGCCATGGGAAATTTACAGGCATTAAATGGGTGGCCAGACAGATCTGCAATTCTTTCCCCCAAGGCAACAGGGATATGTCAAAATTTTAGAAAGAGAATATGGATGTGTTTATTTTAAAAGTACCTTAAAAGCTAGAGTAAAATAAGCCTTCCTAAAAGTCAATGGGGGAGAAAGTGTGGCATGGGTCCTTTCTGCACAACACTCTTATAGTGTGATTATTCCACTTTCAATCTCCTAGGGAATCCTGGGGTTTGCAGCTTCGGAAGGGGCCAGCCGGCCCCTCCCAAAGCTGCAAACCCCAGGGTTCCCTAGGAGGTTGAAAGTGGAATAATCATGCTATAAGAGCGTCGTGCAAAAAAGGCTATGGCCCCAGGGCCCTTCACCACTCTTCCAGTGCTCTCCAACCCCCTCTGCTTTCTGGTAAATCTTTGGGGTGATTTTGGGGAGAGGGAGAGAGAAACTAGGACATTTCAAAAGCAGCTGAGAAAGTGGGATGAGACTGAATTAACAGGGACAGTTAGAGAATATCTACTCTATGCCACTGTAGCTGATGCTTAATGTATCATGCATAAGGACACCACTGGGGCTGTCCTTTGTAACATCACCCTTGTAATATCACCACACCTTGCCCTTATTCCCATGATACTGCAAGGGATCCTTACTGGGATTCAGATTTTGGTGCTGATATCTCAGGTCCTCAGATAGTCCTGACCTGGCAACCCTCCTTTTTGAGCATGCAAGAGCTTGAGGACAGAGGCAGTAAAAGCCAGGTAATAAAATTTCCATCTCCATTAGCAGCAACAAGGCAGACCTATTTGAGATCTAGCCTGTCTCTGTCCTAGTTTGCAAGACATTCTTCAGGCAGGGTATAGTGAGTTTCTTAAGAAGTCTTTGCACTGTCAGTTCTGGAGATATGTTTGGGCACCTATTCACACCACGCAATTATAGTGCTATTATTCGACTTCAAACCACCATGGTTCCATCCTACGGAATCCTAGGAGTGGCACTGCAGGGATGGACATTTAGGATTCTCAGTCAGAGGCCATTTCCACCCTACCCTGTTATAGTGCTGTTATTCCACTTTCAACATCCTATGGAAGCCTGGGGTTTGCAGTTTAGGGAGGGGTATTGAGAATTCTCAGCCAGAGAGCTTTTTGGCCTCAGTAAATTACAAACCGCAGAATTCCACAGGACATTGAAAGTGGACTAATAGCACTATAACAGTGTAGTGCAGAAATGGCCAGAGTGCCTCAACAAACTATGTTGATGGTTTAATTATCTACTAATATATAAAAGTCAAATTTCGTTTGTCTGTGTTTGGCGGGAAGACCTCATATGATTGGCTGCTGAGAAGATTCTATGGAATCCTGGGGTTTGCAGTTTGTGGAGGGGCCTTTAGAATTCTCAGCCAAAGAGCTCTTCGGCCTGGCTGGTTGCAATGGAGACGAGGCCTAGCAGCAAGGAAGAAGGCAGTGTTTTCCCTCAGGAACCCAGGTTTGTATAGTAATAACTCTAAATACAGATTGGATTGGGGACTATGGGGAAAAGTTACAGGCACTGGACAAGACAGTTTAGGGAATTAGAAACACAGGATCTCAAATCTTTCTAACAACTATTACCTATGAGAAAATAAAATCCCGGGCAACGTCAGGTATATATGCTAGTATTTTGTACTTGTGATATTTTTAGCTTTTGCCAGTCTGGTGTAGTGGTTTGAGCACTGGACTATGACCC
The DNA here is from genome assembly GCA_948474755.1 of Ctenosaura bakeri. Taxonomy (NCBI): domain Eukaryota; kingdom Metazoa; phylum Chordata; class Lepidosauria; order Squamata; family Iguanidae; genus Ctenosaura; species Ctenosaura bakeri. Next base: position 196,712 of record CAOLHI010001299.1, read on the forward strand.
TGGAGACCAGAGTTCAATTCCTCACTTGGCCATGGAAATCCACTGGGTGATCTTGGGTGTATCACACTCTCTCAGGCCCAGAAAATCTCATGATAGGTTTGTCTTAGGATTGCCATAAGTCAGAAACAATTTGAAGGCACATAACAACAACACAAGCTTTCTGGAGCCCTGTACTGGGAGAGGTGGAGGATGGGATATAAAAATATATAATAAAAAAAAACACATTCTTAAAATCCAGAAGTGGGCTTTGCATTTTTTTAAGTGGGAAGCACTGTTGGTGGTTTGTCTCACCTGCAGAGAGTCCTTGATGCCAATTTTTTTCCTCTAGACTCACTACAGTTTCTCACTCCTGATAGAGTAAGGAGTTTATAGAGAAGATCGGGCATCCATAGGCCCTTTATGCACTGGACTGGGAGCACAGGTACACCAGATTATGCCCACGGACTGGAGGCTTTCCTGCTCTAAAGCTCAGGGAGATGAGGAGGCAGCATCCTCATCACATACTGGGGACAAGACAAGTTAGGCCAAATATATGTACATTTGTTTAATGTGCATTTTGGAGAGGTACTTAGAAGGTCTTAAGGTCCCATGAAAAGAAATGGATTGAAGGTGAAATCATCTGTTCTGTAATGCAGACAGACACCCAGGTTACCTTTTAAACTGTAGTTCATGGGAGCAGACCAGAAACGTCTAGCAAAGAAGCCTAAGTATCAAACAGAACCACAAACTGCAGGAATTTTTAGGATGCAATTATGACAATGAAAGACATATCAAACTGATATCAAATAAACTGGTATCAAACAAAAAATAATGACTATGGCTGATTTATGTAACTTTAGGTAAGTCCCCAAAGTAAGTACACCACTTTGGAAAGTTCCTTTAAACTTTAAAATCCAGATCTCAGACCTGTATTGGATCCATGGACATGGAAGCCACCAGAAGCTTCTTCTCTGATACCTTCTAAACATAAATCTAAAAGGAAACGTTGAAAAAGCCTGTCTACACAGATCTCCACGTCCTTGAAATCATGAGACTTACTCCCAAATAACTGCATACAGGCTTCCCCTGCTTATCTGACAAGTTAGAGACCAGAGTACTGTCAGAAAGCAGAAATGGTCAAAAAGCAGAATCCATCTACTATAGGATGCATGAAGGACAGGGAGGCTCATTTGGGACCCGTAGCACAAGTTGCTTGCCAAGTCTCTCAGCTGGCTTGGCACTTTTTCCCCCCTCTGAGCTCATTTTGCAAGGAGTGCATTTGCAGTCCCAAGCAAGCCTCCAGAGGCAAGACAACTGGCAGAAGTCTGCTGTTTCAATGCTTGCAATACAGACAAGTGCCATTAATTCAATCAGGGGATCTGCTCTTTCTGTAGGCAGGACTTTGGACTATGTGCATGTCCCAAACACACCTCCGTAATGAAGAAGAACTGATGAAAGAGCAGACCCCCTGCCAAATTAATTGAACTTGTCCTTAATTTGAAAGCATTATAAAAGCAACTTGTCAGACAAAAGGGCATCCAAAGACAGAGGCTTCGTGTATTAGATTGTAGCTGCTTCGTTCGAGGAACACTAGTTGCAGTTCCTACGTGCAGCAGCAGGGGGAACTGGAGCTGCAAGGTCTTCCATCCCCTGGACACTTTAGGAAGTGTAAATACATTTTCTTTTGTTCTGTCTTGTGCTGCTGGGTCTGTTCCCAAAAACAACCCCAGCTAACCACACTGAGACAGCCAAAGCTGCTCGTAAACACAAGATTTCTTGGAAACAAGACGGGGGGAATTCACTTTCTGAACATTGTTAAAGCGGCTGCAGAGTACATGAATGAAGAAGTGGGAGGGAAGTAGGTGTAAACAGAGAGAGAGAGATTGAGTGGACAGAAAGTCCCATGTCTCTCTTGGGTCAATGAGATGATGTTCCAGATGTCTGGCTCTCCTCTCTGTGGCCAAGGCGTGGGCCAGGCCGATCCAGGCAGCAGCATGATCCAGGAGCATGGGAGCAGCCATGTTTATACATGAGTTGCTCCCTTGAATGATTGTGGTGGCCTCCATGACATGGAGGTAGTGAACCCACTCTGGGGGTCCAGAATTTCAAGAAGCTATCCACGGAAACAAAACCTATCTCCAAAAAGAGGCCCAGTTCCTTGGATAGCACCCTTAAAGTTCGCACTAAATACGGAAGCAGACTCATTGTTCCAATGAGATCAAAGCCACCAGCTTCCATTGTGACCATAACTTTAGTTCAGATGCTATAAACATGCGAACGGCTAACAGATGAATAAAGAGGGACAGAGCTGTGACATTATCCCATGGCAGCAACGTAGCAGATTCTGCTCTTGGCTTCTTCCCTGAAAGGATGGGGCAAACTGTATTTGCAGAGGCTCCTTCAGGCAACCGGATGTCCAGGTTGCTGGTGGTTCCCAAATATGTGGACGATCCTACAATACAGCTTCCACCCAAGGTCAGAGGAGATTAGAGGTCAAAAGTGGGCAAAGCACAAAGGGGAAAAGGCTCAGAGGATAATTTCAGTGATGTATCTAGAAGCCTCAATCCTGTTTTCCCATATTTATACCACAAAATTTGGAAAGAGGACCTGTTTGGACTACAGTTCCCAGTATTCTCCAGTTGGCCTGACCAACAATGTATGCAAGAAGGGATTTTGGGAGCTGTAGTCTAGGGATGTAATCTTTTACTAATTGCATCTTCAAAGGAAGCCACAAGGAATTTTAGCAATTTTCTTCCCACTATTATCTGCTGTTGAGGATTTATTCTGCGCAAAAAAAATTGTACGCACAACTACAGCCCACAGCTTTGTGGGATTTTCCTTTTCTGTCGATTTTGCAGAGCTTCTTGCTGTCATCAACCTTTATCAAGTTGATTTGATGTCAGGACAAAGGAATTCAACTAGTTTGATATACATGGACTTGTCATGATTTTTTAAATTTTATTTTATTTTATTTTTTGACAGCAATTCACAGAATAACATACCTTTTGGGGGGAAATACTATAAGGCCTTTTTAAGGTTGACAAGGTTTACATCCTACCAAGTTTTAAGTCTGGACTTGACACCAGTTCCCAGCTTAGAATACAATTTAAAAACTTTCCAGGTTGTTACTTTTGGGAAAGGCTAGACATACTGTGGTCACAGTTCCCTAAGCTGCTATGTTGGGCTTCCCCAGTCACTTGGCTTCCAGATGTTTGGGATTCACTCAGAATTTCTATTAGCCGTACTGCCTGGGGCTGAAGAAGCTGAGACTCAAAATACCTGAAGGGTGCCAGGTTAGGGAAAGTTTGTCTAGATGACCTCTAGGATTCCTGGCCTAGTTCCTTATTTGTGATGCTCCGGTGGAGTCATTACAGATTAATGTGAATTGTGCAAAGACAATTAGAAAAAAAATCAGAAAAAGGTTAATCAGAAAAGGGAGAGTTTCCTAGCCATGGTGTGATATGATACTGGTTACAGTTTGTGGAACAGGGCCATACAAACTTCATGTCCTTAATGCAGCCGAATGTCATAGGAAGTAATGCTTCCTGGGACTTGGAAACATATAAAGGAATGGGAATATGGAGCCAATTCCAGCATCATTCTTCATAGAACTTTGCTCAAAATCTAGATATATTTCATACGTGCTTTAATTAATAGAAAGATGCTTATCATATCATCAACCAAGATTTTCAGTTTACTCTTGGCCCATGAAGAAGAGAAGGTTAAGAGGGGACATGATAGCCATGTTTAAATATTTGAAGGGATGCCACGTAGAGGAAGGAGAGGGCTTGTTTTCTGCTGCTCCAGAGACCAGGACAAGGAGCAATGGATTCAAGTTGCAGGAAAGGAGATTCCACCTGAACCTCAGGAAGAACTTCCTGACAGTCAGGGCTGTCTGGCAGTGGAATAGGCTGCCTCAATGGAGTGTAGTGGAGTCTCCTTCCTTGCAGGTTTTTAAGCAGAGGCTGGATGGCCATCTGTCGGGAGTGCTTTGAGGGTGTTCCTGCATGGCAGGGGGTTGGACTGGATGGCCCCTGTGGTCTCTTCCAACTCTACATTTCTATGATTCTATGAAGAAGAAGAAAAAAATACTTGGAAAACTACTTCCTCAGACCTTGGGAAATTTCCCTTTTGAACCACAGCTCCTATAATCCTCAGACTGCTGGTCGGGGGAATTGGGGGAGCTGGTGTACAAGAAAAGGAACTTTTGCAAGCTCTTTGCTGTTGGAAATGATTTCTCATGAAATGGTCTCTAGATATAAAATGCCTGAGAAAAAGAAAAGATGTGCTTTGACCTGACCGCAACAAAAGATACGCAACCAGGGGTGCGTATCACAAAGTTGCCGTGATAGTAACTATAACCAGGTATGTCGGAGTTCAGCCTTCCACCATAAAATTATCAGGCAGCTTCAACGCAGCGCACAGCGCATAGGTGTCAACCTATGGTTTCTGTAGGTCCCGAGTAGGAAAAGTCCAGCCTCGAGATGTTATTCACTGCAACTCCCATCAGCTTTAGCCAGCACAGTGAATAGGCAGGCTGGGAGTTGCAGTCCAGCCTCGTCAGAGGGGCTGCATATAGCCCAGCTCTAGGTTAATGTACGAACATAACTTGAACAGGTTATTTTTATAAATTACAGTAGGAATTGAGAGAATATTTGAAAATTATTTGAAAAATGTGTTTCTCCAGTGTTGAGAAACTGAGACAAGGAGAATCTTGGACTGAAAAGCATATCAGGCTGAACATGTCATCCAAGAATACTTCAAGTGTAAAATGTTAACAAATAAAATATATTTGAGCCTAGCAAAAAAAAGGGGGAAAAAAGAGGAACCTTCCCATGCTCCCCATTTCGTCTGTCCCTTTCTGAGTCATAGCAGGCTAGAGAATTCAGAGACCTGTAGTCCTAAAAAGGGAGAAACTCTCACAAGATCTGATTCTCTTCACCTGTTCTTGATTTGGGCCATTTCCACACTGGCCCCTCCTGAAACTGCAAACCCCAGGATTCCATAGGATGTTGAAAGTGGAATAATCACACTATAAGGGTGTAGTGCAGAAATGGCCTTGGTTTATAGCAGGCTTGATTTAGTTTGCGGTGGGGGGTTGTAAGAATTGCAGTAAAAAAAAAAAAAGGATGAACTTTAATGAGCTGCATGAGCTGTCAAAAGCAGTGTGTCTTTTCACCAGTCTCTTTCTTACCTTATAGTGCACTGGGGGATTCTGGGACCGGTAGTCTAAAAAAGCAGGGACTTTCATATACTCTGAAACTCTTTACCTGCCCCATTTGGTTTATAGCATGCTGGAGAATTTGGGGAGTGGTAATCAGAAAAGAAGGAACTCTTGTAGGCTCAGTTCTCTCCACCTGCCCTGCTTAGTGGTTGGGGGGGTTTCTGGGAGCTGTAGTCCAAAAAATAAGCACTTTCAGGAGCTGTGTCCCATACTTGACTTGGGTCCCAGAGGGTTGGGGGATTCTGGGAGTTGTACTCCAAAAAAAAGAAGCACTTTCATGAGTTGTGTCCCCTCTGCCCAACTGGACTCCTAGAAGAAGCACTTTCACAAGCTGTGTCCCCTGCCTGATGCCGCTCCTAGAAAATTGGGGGGATTCTGGGAGTTGTGATTCAAATAAAGAAGTAGTTTCATGAGCTATGTCTCTTGCTGGACTGGACTCCTAGAGGGTTGGGAGATTCTGGGAGTTGTAATCCAAAAAAAGGCGCACTTTCACGAGCTACGTCTCTGGCTGGACTGGACTTCTAGAGTTGGGGAATGCTGGGAGTTGTAGTCCAAAAAAGACGCCCTTTCATCAGCTATGTCTCTTGCTGGACTGGGCTCCTAGAGGGTTGGGGGATTCTGGGAGTTGTAGTCCAAAAAAGACGCACTTTCAACAGCTATGTCTCTTGCTGGACTGGGTGCCTAGAGGGTTGGGGGATTCTGGGAGTTGTAGTCCAAAAAAGACGCCCTTTCACCAGCTATGTCTCTTGCTGGACGGGGCTCCGAGAGGGTTGGGGGATTCTGGGAGTTGTAGTCCAAAAAAAGACGCCCTTTCACGAGCTATGTCTCTTGCTGGACTGGGTGCCTAGAGGGTTGGGAGATTCTGGGAGTTGTAGTCCAAAAAAAGACGCACTTTCACCAGCTATGTCTCTTGCTGGACGGGGCTCCGAGAGGGTTGGGGGATTCTGGGAGTTGTAGTCCAAAAAAAGACGCCCTTTCACGAGCTATGTCTCTTGCTGGACTGGGTGCCTAGAGGGTTGGGAGATTCTGGGAGTTGTAGTCCAAAAAAAGACGCACTTTCACCAGCTATGTCTCTTGCTGGACTGGGCTCCTAGAGGGTTGGGAGATTCTGGGAGTTGCAGTCCAAAAAAAGACGCACTTTCACGAGCTATGTCTCTTGCTGGACTGGGCTCCTAGAGACTGGGAGATTCTGGGAGTTGTAGTCCAAAAAAAGACGCACTTTCACCAGCTATGTCTCCTGCTGGACTGGGCTCCTAGAGGGTTGGGAGATTCTGGGAGCTGTAGTCCAAAAAAAGACGCACTTTCACCAGCTATGTCTCCTGCTGGACTGGGCTCCTAGAGGGTTGGGAGATTCTGGGAGTTGTAGTCCAAAAAAAGACGCACTTTCACCAGCTATGTCTCCTGCTGGACTGGGCTCCTAGAGGGCTGGGGGATTCTGGGAGCTGCAGTCCAAAAAAAGAAAAGGGAGTCTCTTTTGCCAGGCTACACATAGCTTCCCCTGTCCCCGACCTGGCTCAGGTGGCCTGCCTGGCGTGCCCGAGCGGAGCGGCGTGGCCTGCGGTGCGCGCCCGTGCCTCTCCTTCTGACCCGCAGCCCTCCCGTCCACCCCGTGCCCGCTCCGTAGCAGCGCGCTTTTAATCCTGCCCTGCAGCGGGAGCGAGGAGAGGGCCGAGGAAAGGCCCTCACGTGGCCAGGCTCCGCCGCCCGCCCGCTCGCCCCGCGCCGCCTCTCCCGGCCTGGGCGCGTCTTGCGTGGGAGCGGCAGCCCAGCGCCAGAGAGCCGCCGCTTCCGACACCCGGGGCCGGCGCTCTCCCCGCTCCAGCGGGCTCTTATTGGCAGGGGGCGGGGAGGCCGGCCGAGGGAAGGAGGGGCTCCGGCTGCCTGCGCAGCAGCAGCAGACACCGCCGCCGGTGCCCCGTGTGCCGGAGCCTCGGGCGGAGCCGGCTCGTTGCTCGACATGTGAGCCAGAGAGCCCCGAGGAACCTCATTCAGTCGCTCGCTTTCTGGCCACGTCCGCACTGGACGGTTATAGCGCTGTGATTCCACTTGCAACATCCTATGGAATCCTGGGGTTTGCAGCCCCTCCCGAAATTGCAAACCCCAGGATTCCATAGGATGTTGCAAGTGGAATCATAGTGCTATAACAGTCCAGTGCGGAAATGGCCCTGCGTGCTTGCCTGCCTGTGTGCAGGACCTTGTCTGTGGCCATTTCCGCACTAGAATGTTATAGTGCTATTATTCCACTTGCAACATCCTAGGGAATCCTGGGGTTTGCAGTTTCGGGAGCGGCCAAAACTGCAAACTCCAGGATTCCATAGGATGTTGCAAGTGGAATCATAGTGCTATAACAGCCTAGTGCGGAAATGGCCTCTGTTAAGCCAGCCCTGGGAAGGTGAGGAGCGCAGGGGTCCTCCTTCTCTCTCCCTGAAAGCAAGGTGGCCCTGTGGACCTGCTTTGTGGCACCCAGGCCCGTCGATCCCTTTTCATTTGATTAGGGAAGGGTGATTTGGGGAGGGGAAGGGTTGGCGTGAAAATGACCCCAGATGCAAGAGAATCTTCCTTCCTACCTGCCCAGAACCTCAAATCCTGCCCCAGTGAGGTGGGAAACCAGTGGAAAATGGTGACCGGGGCACAGGATGGCCCACTGCACCCCACAGGAATGAGGGTAAAGGTGGAGCAATTGCCCACCATTGTAGCAGTTTCATGGCACTTTAAGTGTCCTGGCTGCATCCCATGCATGCATTCTGGGATTTGGTGATTTTTCTCTAAGAACTGTTGCTCAAGGGAGTGCACTAGAGCTCTCTTTAGTAGTGGACCCCATTTATAGCACCAAACTATAAATCCAGAAGCAGGGGGCAGTTTTTGTGTCAGTGAGGCAATAATTCTCCTGCTATTATTAGCCTGAACTTAAGCTATCCAAAGTGCTGAATTTGTTTGGGCAATGGTGTTCAGAACCTTGGATAGGTAACTTAAAGTTTGCACTAAACCCTGGAGTAGGTTCACCATCCCACTGGCATGGAAAGATGCAGTTTTTTTCCACAGGAACCTAAACAGCTTCAGACGTATGTTGGAGGTAGCTTTTATTATCAGTGGACGGGCATCTTTGTTAAACTGGCATCCTGCTAATGACATATGCATGCATAAGTTGTGCTATGCATGCAGGGCGGTAGCACAAGAGATGTGTCTGTTTCATAGTGGTAGAAGCACAGCTGTGCAGTTCAGCAGTGCTGAACATTGCAGTGGTACATGTGAGATCCAAGTTCCGTTAATTTGATGTGGGGTCTGCTCTTTCATCAGTTCTTGCCTACAGAGGCTTGCTTGGGACTGCTTGCACATGCACATGGTCCCAGTGGAAAGAGCAGATCCCCTGGTAGAATTGAAGGAACTTGTGTTTATTGCAAGCATCAAAATGGGGGCTTCCATTGGCTATGGAGGCTCCCTTGGGACTGTGCATTGCTACTTGCAAAATGAGTCGGGGGGGTGGAAGGCAGCAAGACAACAGATACACTTTACAATAGCATGTGCGGTCGGTCCCAAGTGAGACTTTATAAGTCCTTTGTGTTCCCTAGAGTAGGTGAGTCATGCTTTTCAGCCATTTCTGGTTTCTGACAGTGCTCTGTTCCCTAACCTGTCAGATAAGTAGGGGAAACCTCTATCCTTCTCCAAGCTTCACAAAGTCAGCATTTTGGCAGTGCAGTGGGGGACACATCCCTGAACATCTATTTTTCCATTGAGGCTCAACAGTAGTGGAATGTGGGGGCTTATGGAGCGGCAAATGGAGCATGTCTCATTTGCTCCTTGCTCACTTGGTGCCTGACAACATTTCCCCTGTCCCTAGTTACGCCCAACAAACAACAGCCTCCTTTCTGCTATCGTGCCCAATGTGAAAAAGTGCCATAAATATGCATCGCAGATGTTGCACATTACTCATCAATGGGGGATGACTAATCTGGAACTCGGCTGGCGTCCTGAGGTCTGTGAGTCAGCAAGGTTACTTGCCTTTCAACTTCCACCTACGGGGAGAGAATATGTGTGCACGTGTCCCATCAACAGATCCCACAGAGATGGGGATAGTTTCCCAGATATGCCATTGCAGCGCACTGAAGATAATGCACGAGGAATCTTAGAGATAATTGTCTCTATCTGTTCTCCCTCTCTCTTATTATTCTCATTATTACTTCTAGTGTTGTTACTACAACTAGTACTAGCTACATGGAGGCCAAAAATTAGAGCATTGGGCCCCCCCAAAATAATATTCTGTCCCCCAAAGGGAAATTTCCCCAAATTTCTAGCATTGCAGTAACTTAAAGCTTCAGCTGAGCATTTAGAAATGCAAATAGGCATCCAAAGAATAGGGCGAGCAAAGGTAGCAATGGAATGTGAACAGAGAAAATATAAGAGTTATAGGTGTGTACAATTTTCAATGGCTCCCTATTAGCTATTCGAGAAATTTGGGGACTGAAGGCAAATTTCACTGGCAGGGCAGAATTCCCATTGGAGGACAATGATCTCATTCTTCCTGCCCCCCCCCAGCTACACACTTTATGTTAAAGGCACACCTCAGTTAACAAAGTAGCTATGTTTGTGGGCATTACTTCTTTAACAGAAGATGTACCACAGGAAGAAATAACACAGAAAGAATAGGGATATATTTCTATATCACACACACACGCACAAAAGGAACAATTCAGTATGTTTCAGCCAACTTTTTACTCGAAACTAACCATATGCACATCGGAAATGAAACAACTGTCCAGATTTCATAATCCTACTCAGAAACTGGAAATGCTATGGCACAGATGATTCTGACTAAATTTATTAAAAGCCAGTGTTGTGTGTTGCATCTGAATGTTGGAATAGGATTGTGAGAGAGCAGGTTTCAAATGTTCACCCAGCCACAGAAACCCACAGGGTAACTTTGGGCAAGTCACACCCACATAGCCTTAGATGGAGGCAATGGCAAGCTTCCTCAGCAGGAATCTTGGCGAGACAAAACTATTATAGGGTTGCCATAAGTCAGAGTCGACTTGAAGGCATGTAACAAGAGTCATAAATTTATGTTATATTGGCCAGAGCTGCGAAATGTTACTTTGCAGGGCTACAACTCCCAGAATCTTGGCTACGCTGGCTGAGATATTCTAAGTAAGCGCTGTAATCCAAAGATGTAACATTTCCACACTCTGACCTCAGACACGGTTTGAGACAGCTCGTTTTGTCTTGTGTTCCTATCTTAGATGTGATATGAGAGAATTTCAGCACCAGGTAATTATAGCATTGGAAGGGACTTGGAAAGCCAAGCTGCCATTCAGTGAAGGATCTACAGCAGAAGATGCAACTCCAGCATCCCTAACAAGAAAACTATCTAACTTTTATTTAAATACCTCCAGAGCAGGTAATCCTATACCTCTAAGAGATTTCTCCTAACATTCGCTGAAACCTGTTTCCTAGCCATTTCCACCCATTTGGTTCCTGGCATCCCTTTTGAAGCAATAAAGAACAAGCCAACTCCATCTTTTAGGTGACAGGTTTTTAAATGTCTACAGATAGCTGTCATGTCTCTTTTCTTCTATAACAGCGTAGTGCAGAAATGGCCAGAGACTCCGGTCAAGAAATCAGAAGACTAGAACCATTTCCTTGCTACACTGTTATAGCACTATTGTTCCATTTTCAACATCCTGTGGAATTCTGGAGTTTGTAGTTTACTGAGGTCAACGAGTTCTCTGGCTGAGAATTCTAATTGCTCCTCCCTAAAGTGCAAACCCCAGGATTCTGTTGGATGTTCAAAGTGGAATAATAGCGCTATAATAGTGTAGTGCGGAAATGACCTGGGACTTGAAAGGGCAGCACTGAAGGAACTAGATGAGGAAAAAATTTGAAGGCACACCCAACACTGATAACTCTGGTTGCCATTTCTCTGGCCAATAAATAAATAAATACAGTCAGCACTTCATATTTGCAAGTTTAACTTCCATGGATTTGATTATTTGTGAGTTTCTCCAACCTCTGCTCCCCAAGTGCTTCTTTTCTAGGACAACCTTCCCTCTCAGCAGCTCCAACAAAGCTACGCAGCCCTTTAAAAACCCATCCCTGGTCCTCTTTCTCCTCCACCAGCCACTGCCTGACCAGCTAAGGACAGATTATAACCCAATTTCTCAGTACCACAAACCCTCTCCCAATGTCCCCACACATACCCAAGGAAGAAGAAGGGTGAGAGAGAAGAAGTGTAGGGCCCCGATAGCGCTATGATTCCACTTTCAACATCCTATGGAATCCTGGGGTTTGCAGTTTCTGGCCCCTCACGAAACTGCAAACCCCAGGATTCCATAGGATGTTGAAAGTGGAATCATAACACTATAACAGCCTTGTGCGGAAATGGCTCTAATTTGGACCCTGGGTGCCTGTCCCCCCCCCAACATCATGCCTTGGCCACCTTCCCACAGACACATACATGTTTTGCTATTTCCAGTTTTTCAATGTCTACGGGGGTCCTGCACCCTTAACTCTAGTGAACGGGGGGGGGCAACTGTAAAAGGTAAAAGGTCTTGCCAATAAAACTTCAGGAGCAATGATTCATCTTTAAATAGTGGCAGCACCCTCCTCACCCCCTGCCCTGTTTAACATTGAAAACAATACACAAAATGAGGTTTGCATTTGTTTTATGCCATTTTGGGCATATCGTGTGGCCCCTGGAGAATCCTGGAGCAGAAAACTGGTCCTGGTACCAGTTGTTGTCCATCCATGGCTTAGATTCAGATCTGGTAAGTAACGCCAGAGATGGAATACTGGTGGGGAATGAATTTGCATGTGTTAAGTGCTACAGCCTCCTCCTATGTAAACCTGGCATCTGTCATTTGGGGAGATACTTGGTATTCTCCATTCCCCTGAGCTGCAAGGACTAGAGGAATTTGGCAGAGAACTCTTAAGTAACTCACGAAACTATAAATCCCAGCTTTCCATAGGAGGAAGCCATGGAAGTTAAAGCGGTATCAAAGCACATTGGAAAATGTTCACAGAAATGCGTACAAATTTTTGTGCAGATTTTTAAAAAGACAAGTGTTCCATGTTTGCACACTGATCTGGACACAGGTTGACAGTAATTGGCAGTTGGGAAAATAAGAAATCAGTGAAATCAAAATTAACAGATTTACCAATCTTTGTTTCCAAAGCAGCTTGAGTCACTTAAGAAAGTTGAATAGAATGTGGAAGTCAGAGTTTGGAAAAGTTTACCTTTTTTGGGACCTAAATTCTCACAGTTCTGCAACTAGCATGCACAGTATCCTTGCTAACTGGGGGATTCTGGGAGCTGTAGTCCAAACAAAAAAAATAATAACTTCCACATTCTAGGGCCATTTCCACATGGGGTAATAAAAATGATGCAGTGCGTTCTCCACGGAGGACGTCTGCACCTTAGAGCGAACTGGGTCCGGACTACTTACTGTAGATCCACACCTCAGTCTGCTCTGGAACAACCTCAAGTGGTCCTCCAGCGTGCTTTTGAAAGACCTGATTTTTCCAGTCTTTCAAAAGCCCATAGCACGCCACTGCGTGCCTGCTCTCCGGTGCAGATTCGCAGGCTCGCACCAATGCGAGCCTGCGATCTGCGGAGGGCGGCCTTTAGGCTGACGAGCTTCAGTGGTTGGTCCAGACTCACGACCAACTGGAAGCCGCCATTTTGGACACCAGAGCAGTGCGGATCTATGACCACACACTGCTCCGGAGCAGCCTGTACCGGACCGGGGAGCCAGAAGATCTGGAGCCAGAAGATTCCCTCGCCCCGTGTGGAAATGGCCTAAATCGGAGGAGACTTGAACATGGATCTCCCATGACCCAATGTGTCATAACTGTCTCTAGAAATATGCCTGGGGATTATGGGAATAGTAGCCCCAAGAAGTGACATTTCCCATGCAACTGCTCTTTTGCATTGAGTTCTGCTTGAAAAGGGAACATCTCAACCTTTGGCTTTCAGCCCCTGTCTATCTTGCACAATGCCTGCATACTGATTTTTCTTTTTTTAAATCATTTTTGCAGCAAGAACCTCTGCTAAGGGCTCGGTGACACAGAGAGCTAAATTTACAGACTGTGTGCTCTTGCAGCACCAAGAGTAACCGGAATATATGTTGATCCTGGGCAGCTTGCTGAAGGTTTGTCATTCTGCCACGTTCTACAGAGGGGGGAAATTGGCAAGGCCACTTGGAACAAACAGCTCTTTTGGCTCAAGGAAAATAGAGCTAAGAAGAGAAACACCACCTTGGCCAGATTAGAAACTGGGTGAGGAAGGCAAATCTATACAGAGTCACTTCACACAATCAGCACCTCTTGCTCTTTTATACAGCACATGTTTTAAATCTTGTGAATACAGCAAAGGTGGAAATGCTACACTGGTCGTATGGTGGCACAGTTGCCAGACATATACCCTCCAATTTGGCAGGAGCAGTCCTGATTAAGCCTCCATCATCCCACTTTTTTATCTGATTTTAAAATGTCTCTGTTTCTCTCTCCTTCTCTTGCTTTCCCTCTTCACTCTCAGGATGATTCCACACTAGGCTGTTATAGTGCTATGATTCCACTTGCAACATCCTATGGAATCCTGGGGTTTACCGGCCCCTCCCAAAACTGCAAACCCCAGGATTCCATAGGATGTTGCAAGTGGAATCATAGCGCTATAACAGCCTAGTGCAGAAGTGGCCTGAGCTTATTCCAGTTACTGTAAACTACATGCAAAAGTACTCTGTACTCAGTTAACTCCATTGGGGGAGAGGAAAGAAGAGGGCAGAGTCCTACCCTTCTTTGCAGATCCAGGCAAAAACAAGCTGTGTCACCCTCTCCTGGCTGGCGTGTTCTTCCCCATTAATAACTTTTGCCGTCTTAACCACACTCAGCTGTTGCTTGGCCACACGTGTGCCAGTTCTCATCTGTGAAATGTTGCAGACGTCTCTTACTTAAGGACCAAGCACAAGGCTGTGTGTTTGTCTGAATGCTGTGGTCTCTTCACAGAAACATTCAGAGGGCAAAAATTGACATTCCTTAGAAGGTTGGCATCAATTTAAAAAAGGTTTCAAGCCCCTATGACAGAAACAAACTTGGAAGGATTTGTGCAAGTGTGGGTGAGTTCTCAGGCCTAATTGCAGTAGCGAGTTCAGAGCAGACCCCTTGAATCAGTGGGATTTATGTAAGTACTGATTTATCCTTCAGCAGTTCATTGAATGGAGGTACTATCATTGGGACTAACAATTGGATGTAGGCCCCTATTGGGAGCCAACATGGTGTCGTGCTTTGAGCTTTGTCCCTGGAGACCAGGGTTTGATTCCCCGCTTGGCCATGGAAACTCACTGGGTGACCTTGGATGAGTCACATACTCTCAGCCCCAGAAAACTTCATGATAAGTTTGCCTTAGAGTTGCCCCCTAAGTCAGAAACAACTTGAAGACATGCAACAACAATAGTCAGACAGAGAGAGGATGCAAGCTGACCTTTGTTAGGAGATGAGACTTCAAAAACTTGGAGGAATAAACATTATAGTAAGATTATAGAAATATTGGAAAGAGGTAGTGGTATGATGGTTAAGGTATGGAGCATAAGGAATTGTTGGTCACGTATAGGTAAAGTATAATTGCCCACAATCTATGTAGAAGTGATAAGGGAAGGTTAGTAGGTAGGTATTGAGATTGCATTAACTTTTTTTATTTATTATTTTGTCATTTTCTTTCTTTATTTTTTTTTATTTTTTTTTATTTATTTATTTGTATCCCGCCTCTCCATATGGATCGAGGCGGCGAACAACTTACAAATAGCACGTATTTCAAAACATTTCTATACATGCCCCCAACAAACTGGGTACTCATTTTACCGACCTGCAAAAGGATGGAAGGCTGAGTCAACCTTGGAGCCGGGCAGGATCGAACTCAGAACCTTGTGGCTTGCAGTACTGGCATTTAACCACTGTACCACCACAGCTTTCCCATTGGTATGTATAAGATTGTATAAAAATGTATAAATGTAAAAGGTAGGATATATGTTATTTAGGCATATAGTGTATAGAAACGATGGAAGCATATTTATGTTAATGTAAGAATTATAGAATGTTTTATTTTTATGACTTTAATAATATATATATATATAAAAAAATAAACATCCATTTATTTGTGTAATTTATATTCCACTTTTCTCCCAGTACAGAGGTCAAGGGAGCTTACAATGGAAGGAAAAACAAAACATACCTAAAACAACAGATAAATTAAACAGTCCCAAATTGTTAAAACAGTTAAACCACATTCAAAGCATAGTAATGATTTTAGAAAATAAAGCCCATCTCATTACGAGATCCTTTGGTTACTACCAAATAAATGGTAAAGGCCTATTTAAATAAAAAGCTCTTTGCCTGCTGGAGAGAAGAAGGCCGAGGAAAGGCCAGCTAAGCCTCTTGTGGATGGGAATTATAAAGCATGGGAGCAACCACCAAGAAGGTCCTCTCCTTTGCACCCTCACCAGATGAGCCTGTGAGGGTGGTAAGACTGAAAGGAAGACCATTTCCGCACTAGACTGTTATAGCGCTATCGTTCCACTTTCAACATCCTATGGAATGCTGGGGTTTGCAGTTCAGGGAGAGGCCGACCGGCCCCTCCCTGAACTGCAAACCCCAGGATTCCATAGGATGTTGAAAGTGGAACGATAGCGCTATAACAGTCTAGTGCGGAAATGGTGGAAGACTCAGGCAGGCTTATAAAGCAGACAAATATAAACATGTTCATTTAAGTAGCCTTATTGATACAGGATATAGAGTTTTGTGTTACTTTGGCACACATTTTATTAAAAGTTCTCATATTAGTTAAGATTTCTATACAGCCAACGGATGTACTTAGGGAAACTTCTAAGAGGTTAATAGTTACTTCTTTATGGTTCACAACCAACTGAGAATTTGTGGCATGACGTTCAACTATCCAGCATGCTGAGCCTCAAGACAATTATATATTATCAACCATGTGGAAATGAATAAATATGGCTGGAATTTTAAATTTTAATTGTGTGTTTAATTGGCTGGTCTTTATTTTAGGTTTTAATCAAGTTTTTGTTTTTAGTGTTGCATTATAGTACTGCCAACACCTTTGTAGATACAAATAAAATAAATAAATAATAAATAAGCAAAATAAATTCTTGGGCTGTTAACTGATATCATTAACCTGGCTGTATAGGGTTAAAGTGACATATCTTTTTGGCAGCTAAGAGGACTATCTTTCACCTGTGCAGAAGCTAGGTTTGCTTTCATGACATGGAAACTGCTGGACCACGTGCTATAAACTGCCAGAACATTTTATGTTATTTTCCTGCTTTTGGATATTATTTGATTTTTGTTATGGATTTTTTTGGAAGAACTTAATGTGGAAAAGTTTGGGCTTTGATGATGGTTTTAACTGGAAAGCTCTCGTTAGTTAAGCAATACATTGACTTTTAAATGCACAGAAATTGCCCTCATTTGGCTTCTGTGACCATCATAAATGGCCAAATCTTACCAGCTAGGGAGCCCTGTTCCTAATCCTTTCAACAGGTTAGATTTCTGGTAAGGATATTCCTTGCCTAAGAAAATCCTGAGACCCAGCATGCTGTAGTGGTTTGAGCATTGGGCTACGAACTGGAGACCAAGGTTCGATTTCTCACTAGGCCATGGAAACCCACTGGGCGCATCACATACTCTCAGCCCCAGAAAATCCTGTACTTCCACTGCCTCCCACCAATTGTCCTGCTGTTCTTTTAATAGTTAATTAATTGTTAATTGTTATGTGTTTTAGGGGGTTGGTTTTAGCTGGGTTGGTGGGTGGGGAGGATTGGGTATGTTTTTAATGTATTTTAATCAATAGGAGTATGGTGTCTAGATCGAGGGAGGTACTGGTACCACTCTACTCTGCTTTGGTTAGACCCCACCTTGAATACTGTGTCCAGTTCTGGGCACCCCAATTCAAGAAGGATATTGACAAACTGGAGCAAGTCCAGAGGAGGGCGACCAAAACGGTGAGAGGCCTGGAAGCCATGCCCTATGAGGATAGACTTAGAGAGCTGGGTATGTTTAGTCTACAGAAGAGAAGGTTAAGAGGGGACATGATAGCCATGTTTAAATATTTGAAGGGATGCCACGTAGAGGAGGGAGAGGGCTTGTTTTCTGCTGCTCCAGAGACCAGGACAAGGAGCAATGGATTCAAGCTGCAGGAAAGGAGATTCCACCTGAACCTCAGGAAGAACTTCCTGACAGTCAGGGCTGTCCGGCAGTGGAATGTGCTGCTGCGTTGGAGTGTAGTGGAGTCTCCTTCCTTGGAGGGTTTTAAGCAGAGGCTTGATGGTCATCTGTCAGAAGTGCTTTGAGGGTGTTCCTGCATGGCAGGGGGTTGGACTGGATGGCCCCTGTGGTCTCTTCCAACTCTACATTTCTATGATTCTCTGATTCTATAATGTATAATGTATTTCATGCTGTTTGCCGACTCGATCCATGTGGAGAGGTGGGATACAAGTACATATTACTACTACTACTATTATTATTATTATTATTATTATTACTACTACTACTACTACTACTATTATTATTATTATTAGTTCGCCTTAGGGTCACCATGGTACAAAATGACTTGAAGGCACACAAGAACAAGAAACCCCTAGGAAATTCATGGGATCACCATATGTCAATAGGCAGCTCTGAGGCACAAATATACAGGGACAAAAAGGGACTACATTGTTATAGTGCTAATATTCCACTTTCAATATCTCATGGAATTCTGGGGTTTGTAGTTTACTGAGGCCAAAGAGCTCTCTGGCTGAGAATTCTAAATGTCCCTCCCTAAACCGCAAACCCCAAGATTCCATAGGATGTTGAAAGTGGAATAATAGCACTGTAACAGTGCAGTGCAGAAATGATCAGGGAGAGGGAAAGGATCAATCTTGCCTCTGAAGGAGGGACTTCTTAAAAAATTGATTGAGGGCTACATTCCCTCACAGCAGAACTTGGAAAAGTTCCTTTCAGGGACTACACCTCGCACAATCCCTCTGCCCACATGGCAGTCAGGGCTGAGAACAGAGCTTGAGAATGTTTTTCGGACTATTACCAGCTGATGGATTCTGGGAATTGTAGTCCCCCTCAAAAGGCAGCTCTGGTATCCGGCCATAGCTTAAATTACGAAGTGTGTGTGTGTGTGTGTATTGGAGGGAGATTCTTTTCTCTCTTTTTTCCCCCACCATTCCATCGTTATCTCTTTCATTTGATAATTAATTCCCCTTCGCAACTGGACTAATTAATATCTCGCCATCGTTTTAATTGAATTAGCTAATTAGATTGCATAAAGCAATTTCCAAAGTGGAGATTTAGAGCCGCTGAGGGAGACCTTAATCACTTTTTATCGGCCAAAAGAGGCGTCGCCGGCGCGCATCTGCGCCTTATCTGGCGGAGGGATCGCCTCGTTTGCTCCTTTCCGCCGCCATAACTGTCCCTTCGCCAAGAAGCGCGGGGCCTCGTTACTAAGGGACCCCCTCCTCGCGTGGACGAGGCTTCCCCTCACCCTGTCCCGGTTCCTGAGACTGGGAAAGGCCGGGAGGTGACTAGAAGGGGGTGTCCGTCCTCAGCTCTGGCCCTTGTCTCTTGACCTCCTCGACTCCCTTCAGAGTTTTCCCTCAGAATCACCCGCTGTAAAATGTTTGACACCATTTTTTCTTAATGAAATCCGCCAGAGGGGAGAAAACTGCTGAGGCTGCCGATCTCCTTCCAAGTCTCGACAGAGACTGTGTGTGAGAGAGAGACAGAGAGAGAGGCAGAAAGCATTCGTCAGCCCGCGGCATAGTTTTGTTTTGTTGTGTTTTTCTCTCCTCCTCCCCCTCCCCCCACGCCTTCCTCCCTTTGGCGGTTCGAGCAGCCGCCACTGGGCGGGAAAGGCGGGAAAACTTCCCTCTCTCGCGCCCCCTCAGCAGCAAAGGCCCCGCAGCCCCGCTTGCCTCACACCAGCCGGGTTACTGGCAAAGCAAGGTGGGCGCCCAGGCCATCGCTGCCAGCCCTGTTTAGCTGGAGCAAAGCTGGCAGGGAGCGAAAGTCAGATAAATATAAAGGCTAAGCCCATGTCCGCCCTACATTGTTATAGTACTATTATTCCACTTTGAACATCCTGTGGAATCCTGGGGTTTGTAGTTCAGGGAGAGACATTTAGAAGTCTCAGCCAGATTGCTCTTGGGCCTCAGTAAACTGCAAACCTCAGAATTCCACAAGATGTTGAAAGTGGAACAATAGCATTGTAATAATGTAGTGCAGAAAGGCCCTAGAATAGATCCAGTAAATCAATGGGATTTAGCTATATGTTGTATGTCAGTCTTCTCCTTGGCCTTTTTTGCCCTACAGTGTTATAGTGTTATTATTCTGCCCCTTCCTAAACTGGAAACCCCAGGATTCCATAGAATGTTGAAAGTGGAGTAATAGCGCTATAACAGTGTAGTGCGGAAAGGCCCAAAGATGTGAACGTGACTCCAAAGTCTTGAGCTCAATATGATAAACATGACTCCCACCTCCCAAAAGCTAATTACAGGTGGTGGTGGTGGTTGGTGTTTTGTATTAGCTAGATAGTTGAAACTGCACAACAGTTTACTCTTCAGAAGAGTCTCCCAGTTAGAGCGGCCAGAGTGAAAACTGGAAGGGTCTCCTATACCCTTAATGGTTGCATAGAAGGAGGAAGTTCAGCAGGTATTGGTTATCATGTAACCAGGTGACAAGGAACACCTGCTAGCTCTTCCTCAGGAGGTACTCTTCTTGGCCTGATAGCACTACCAAGCCTCATCCATATGCAAGGTGAAGTGGGCACTCCAGCAGAGTTGTTCATTCACAAGCACAAAGCCTCTGCCCTCCAATTTCTTAAACTGCTTCATGCTCCCCCATCTTAGTCTAGTTTTTACCTTAAGGGACATCCAGGCCTCCTGTTGCTGCTCTTTGTGAAGAAAGAGAGCACAGAACATAGGACTGCCTTATCTGAGTCAGGCCAGTGGTACACCTATCTCAGTTGTGCCAACTCTGGTTGGTAGTAATGGCTTTCTGGGCATTAAAGCAGGGTTCTGTCCTAGCCCTACCTGAAAATCCCTGGCACTCCATGGTGAACGCCTATCCATGTCATAATTTTATTTAGCTTCTGAGACTGATGTGCTTGGGGTGGGAATATGGTTTTCAGGATGGTATAGTGGAAGCATAAGCTGTGCCGTCTCAGGATTTATCCCTGTATGTACATGCCTCGGCACTGAATGTATGAACTGACTTAATTTATTTTTTTATTTGTATCCCGCCTCTCCATATGGATCGAGGCAGCAAACAACTTACAAATAGCATGTATTTTGAAACATTTCTATACATGCCCCCAACAAGCTGGGTACTCATTTTACCAACCTGCGAAAGGATGGAAGGCTGAGTCACAACCTTGGAGCCGGGCAGGATCGAACTCACAACCTTGTGGCTTGCAGTACTGGCATTTAACCACTGCGCCACCACGGCTCCTTAGCAGGGGAGCCTTGAAATGAACAATCTACCCAAATGGTGTTTCACAAAATCGTAAAAAGGGGTACTAAGGGTTATCTAGTGCCAATTCCCTTCTGGTGCAGCATTGCACCACTGAAGCATTCCTGACAGGCAATGGTCTAACTTCTCTTTAAAAAACACCAACCAAGGAAAGTCCACTACCTTCTGAGATAGGGGCCTATGGAATCCTGGGGTTTGCAGTTTCTACACTACACTGTTATAGTGCTATTATTCCACTTTCAACATCCTGTGGAATTCTCAGGTTTGTAGTTTACTGAGGCCAAAGAACTCTCTGGCTGAGAATTCTAAATGCCCCTCCTTAAACTACAAGCCCCAGGATTCCATAGGATGTTGAAAGTGGAATAATATCACTATAAGAGTGTACGACAGAAAGGCCCATAGTCTAGTCCACAGCTTACAATCAGGAAGTTCTTCTTTGTGTTTCATTAGAATCTCCTTTCTTGTCACTTGAATCCATTGATTCAGATCCTGGAACAGCACAAAACAAGGTTGCTCCACCTGACAGCCCTTCAGACTTTTGAAGATGGCTATCATATCATCTCAAGATCTTCATCATACATGGAGCTTCAGTCACAGAGTTTTTATATAACTGGTCTAAAGAGGAAAATGACCCTAGCCCTCTCTCTCCTTATTTTCTTTCTTCCCATTTTTTCCTCTGCTCCTAAATGAAATAAAAGTTGATTGAAATAGATTCCCAGAGATTTCAATTTGTATGTGGCTTGCACTTACAACCACGGGATCATTTGCAAAACTTTTAGGCTGGCAAAATGTGTGTGATTCCCTTCCTTAGCACCACTGGTTCCATTAGTTCAATAGAGGCAACCTGGTGCTCTCCAGATGTTTTGGCCTACAACCAGCGGTATAATGGAGCCAGGTCTTGAAGGATCAAAGCCCCAGGATGTTTTCATTAGCAGGGACTATGACATCATCTACCCTTCTCCTTGGATTCCCTTCTTGTCTTCGAGTTTTGTTTCAACCCTCACAGCAGCTGGAGGAAGAATGGATTTTCCTAGCAAGAATGTATTAGTATCAGCATGGTACACTGGTTTGAATGCTGAACTAGGACTCTGGGAGACCATACTCATCCATGGAAACCCACTGGGTGGCCTTCAACCAGTCACATTCGCTTTGTCTAAAAGGAAAGGAAAGGAAGGGAAGGGAAAGGCAGACCTCCTCTGAATAAATCTTGCCAAGAAAACCCTATGATTGGGATAAGTCAGAGTTGAGTTAAAAGCATACAACAAATGCAAAACAAAAGTACAGTATTCTTAAGAACTGGGGTAATCCAAATTATTTTGGGGTGTCCAGTTAAGAAGATCAATCAGTTTTACAAACAAGCTATTCTTAATGGAGAAGACTACTATATATAAATCTATAGATTAACATGGCCACCCACATTTTTGGACTCTCTATGGGGATGTCTCTGTACGAACAGTACAGTATGCCCTCTTCAGGCATGACCTTTGCACACATGAATGCAAAGGTGTGTGTGAAGCGTCACTCTCCTTACAGTCAATGGACGCTACGGGCACATGCACATTGTGTCTGTTGACTACAATGGGATGCAACACTCGTGTTTTTGTTTTACACAGGAGTTCCTGGAACTGAACCCCAGCATATACTGTGAGTGCACTATCATGACAAAAGTCTACACCTCAAAATTTACTATACAACTGATTACAACACCCATAATCCCTGGCCATTGGTCTTGCTGGAGGACACACTTACCTACCCTAGTTAGCTCCTGCTGCCCTTCCAACTCAACAGCCCTCCCCATAACAGGAAGTACTTCTAATGAGTTACTTCCTGTTTTGGGAGCTGATTTTTGTACCAATTGAATTGCACCAATTGTCAGAGTGATGCACACATTTTCAAGTTTTGTCTCTTAATATATCAGAAACTATATGGATCAACAACTCTTTCATGAATCCTTCGACCCACAACTTCTTCCCAAGTCCACCCAAGTGATTCTACGTCTTTTTCTTGCCCCCTGACATGCCAATTTCTCGGTTCATGTATTTCCCATTGCTTGTTTCTGTTCACTCACCATTAACTCCACAGAATGACCCCTTGCACTTGTGTTTATGGGGCCAGTACTGAATGGAACAGGGGACCGATCAATAACAACACTTAGCGGTTCTACAGCCCTCGACATTTCCAAAGGGTTGTATGAACATTAGCTAATGAATGAATCAATCAGGTTTTACTAGATCTTTCGTAAAATTAAACACTCCAAAGCCTCTCAAAGGTCAGCATTTATCAACTGGTGTTTTGGGGGGATGCCTGCAGAATTCTTCTTTCTCACATAAGAAAGCCTCTCTGAACAAGATGTGAAGTACTGGACCCACCCCACCCCCTTATTCCCATGAGCTTTGACAAGGGGGGTATGAGAAAACCTGCACGCACCATGCTGAAAAATGGCTAAAAGTTGTAGAGCAGCTACACTCAGATGGAGCCTCACTCCTGTAATCTGCCCCTTCCCAGCACGGCATTCTAAGATCAGAGGCACTACACAAGTGTTTCTCTTTTTTTCACAGCTGGGTAATGGTGGCAAGGCGAGACAGACAGAGGCCTGAGTGATGAGGCTTGCCAGTTTAGCATTCTCTCAGCTATGTGGTTTCCAGGCCAAAATCTGAGACCTGAGAATGGCCCCTGGCAACATCATTAAGAATGAAGTACCAAACACTGTTGAGAGCTAGTACGGTGCAGTGACTTGAATGTTGGACTTATGACTCTGGAGCCCAGGGTTCAAATTCCTGCTCAGCCATAAAAACTCACTGGTGACCTTGGGCAAGTCATACTCTCTCAACCTCTTGAGAGGTTGATTCTTACCCTTCCTGGCTCATTGAAAAGGTCGGACAGTGACTGGATGAATGGGTGAAGGGAGCAGGCAATGCCTCCTTACAACAAGGCAGAGTTTCAACATAAGATGAAGTTGAAATGCCTTTCTTGGAAAAGCCTTCCATTCATCCTCTGTAATGCATAACAATGCCCATATTCCATTTTTCTACAAGGTAATAGAGCCACTGTTGTGTAGTGGTTTGAACACAGCACTAGGACTCTGGAGAACAGGATTTGAATCCCTATTCAGCCATGGAAATCCACTGCGTTATCTTTCACACGTCACATTCTCTCAACCTCAGAGAAAGACGATGGCAAGCCCCCCTTTGAACAAATCTTGTCAAGAAAACCCTATAATAGGTTCACTTTAGGGTTGCCATAGGTCAGAAATGATTTGAAGACACACAATGACAGCAACAACTGTTGCTCACAGCTTTTAATTAAAACACAAACAGAGAAAGAAAGAGATAGATTGAGATAAAGAGAGACAACACTTTTTCCTGTCTGGAAATTAAGAGTGAAATCTTAGCTAAAGGGGCTTTTCCCAGATCAAGGTGAAATGAGATTTTTCCATCTCACTTATTTAAGCAGATGGGACAAGGAACATTTAATCTAGCCAATTTGCTTCTAACCTGAAGGTGGATGCAGAGCAGAGTGTGAGCCCTGGGTCTACAACAACTGGGAATGAAGGGAGAAGCTAAGTATATACAAGGAGCCCCCAGAAAGTTTTTGGAAGGTACACCAACAAATAAATTAAGCCACCCAAATTGTGGCAAGCTGCTGTTCTTCTATGTGGGGATTTGCACACAAATCCATGAAAACTGGAGACTGGCAGCTCTGTTACTCCCAACTAGAATATCTCCATTGAATCATGGGATATCCCTACCTGTTGACTCATCATTCAACAATTGGTTTAGGGGCAGTACTCTAGGTGGATTGGAAAAAGTTAGAATCATCGTAACATTGGAAGAGACCACAAGGGACATCAAGTCCAATGTCCTGCCATGCAGGAATACAGAACTAAAACTCTCCTGAAAGAGGCCCATCTGACCAATGCTTAAAGATCTCCAAAGATGGAATGTGTATGTGGAATCTCTTATCTTGTAATTCAGATCTAATTTCTTGTCAGTTGAAAAGAGGAAGACCACAACACAGATGGATTGAGTCAGTCAAGGAAGCCACAGCCCTGGGACTGTAAGACCTGAGCAAGGCCGCAAATAACAAGAGCAAGCATCCTCTTCAGCAGTTACAACATTGGAAGCTTGATTTAATAATATTGTAGCTGCTGAGGATTCATGTTTACAGTCATGAATGATACAGCATGACCCCCATAGCTTACCTTAACTGTCTGGCAGAACCCTGACCAAAGCAGTTCAGAGGTGCTGGAGTTCAGGGTTCTGGGAAATGATTCTACAGCACCTTATTTGTCATGGGAAGGTGCCTTGGGACAAGCAGTTGTGGCAGGACCCTGAGGGGTCTCTCCAGCTGCCTGTTCTCAAGGCTCTCTGCGACTGGGAGAGTGCCGCAGATGTTATTACCAAGAGCTCCAATCTCTTTGGAAGAAATTTGGTCAGAGCACCACAAGGCTGTGAAGGCAGATCTAGAAGGAGGCATCACGAGTCATAACTACAATGATGTACTGTATCTGCCAGCATATTAAGAGACACTTCTTTCTCCCCAAAATACCTCTTAAAAATGGAGTCTGTCTTATACACCAGTTGCTCATTGGAAACCCTCCTTTTTCATCCCTCCCTTTTGAGGCTAAATGCATATGAAAAGGGAGAAGGTGAAAGGAGGACTCCCGTGAGGCTCTACCCCAGACTCTCAGCTGGTCTTTTCCAGGCATTTTTTAAAAGCCCAGAAAAGGCAGCCAAGGGTCTGGGCTGCCTGGCACTGATGCTGGCTCTGGCTCCGCTCCCGGACCCTTGGCTGGTCTTTTTTTGGACAGAAAAGGCAGGGGAGGGTCTAAGGGGCTTCCCTAGACCTCCTCCTCTATACATTTTGCCTTCATCAGGAGAACTCCCGAGGAGGCGAATGAAAGGGAATTGGGGATAAAGAAGCCTTGCTGCCATAGTAAAAAAAGTTTTTCTCAAAAATAACTGTCAAAAATGGGGTGTGTCTTATACCCCAGTGCACTTTATATGCCAGCAATTACGGTAACTCCAACACTGTAGTTACAATTACAATATAGGAGACTTGCATCATCTAAAGTTTTCTTGTAGGTCTTTCATTCAGAGGGTTGTCTTAAGGTAAAGCTGACTTGATCCCACCTAACAATGACAACTAAGGTTGTTTAATCAGGATCATACCATGCCCTGCAACTTCCAGGCCAAAACTTGACATCTAGGGACAGCCCCTGGTAATGTTAAGGGAGTGCGTCCCAGTGATGTTATTAACATCTTCAGGAAGGGGGGATAATCCTTTTTCCCCTTGTTTCTAACTATTGTCTGTCATCACAGCTGAAGATTATAGTGTAAAAAGGGAATGGAATTAGATGTTTAATAAGTCAATATTTTCTTCTTTTTACTTCTCCTCTCTTCTGTTATGGAAGGTTTTTATTCATGTTTATTAGTTAAGGCTGAAACCTCATCATGTGGGGGAGTCTTCTGTTCAAATTGTTTAATGTTTAGGTATTAGTGTTAATTGCTGGATGTTTTATTTGTAATAGTTATACGTGCGTTCTTTCTTTTTGATATGTGTTCCTTATTTCTACATGCCTCTTTTCAGGTTATGTTCATGGTGGTTTTCCTTTCTCTTGTTTTCTATATATTTTGTTTTGATAAAAATATAATTAAAAAAAACCACAAACCACAAGCTCACAGCTTGTCTTTCAAATATGCACAGAGAGAGACAGAACGTATTTTCATGGTTGGAAATCAGTTCAGTTCTGAACTGGTTGGGAGTTAAGTTCCTTTGTGAATTGCAACGCTTTATTTAATTAACCTTTGGAATGAGTGGCCGGAGAACTGCATGCAGCCTTGCCACTCACCCAGAGCTGACCCAATGAAAGCTGGAGAATTTGAGCCCTCACCTGTTATCTGGAGGTCACCCACCAAAACTGGGGACTCTTGGTGGTGCCCTGAGATCTGTCAACCCTGACAACCTGAGATCTGACAGCCCGCACAGCAACTCTGGCTGCGATTAGCCAGTAGGAGTCACTCCAGAAACTGCTGGCTGTGAGCAGCCTGTAGAGAAATGCTTCCTTCCTCTACAGCTGCTGCACTTGGAACTTTCTTCCTCCGACCACCAAGAAGAAATGAGGAAGTACTTTGGTTAACCACCTCAGTCTACAGTGGCACGGTTCAATAGAATCATAGAGCTGGAAGAGACCACAAGGCCCATTGAGTCCGACCCAGTTGTGTCCAGCATACTGCATCAACAGAATTCCTGGCCTAGATTTCTCCCCCATCCCCAAATATGATATTTTGTTGAGAGAAGAAGTGTGGTGTGAAGTGAAATGGACAGTGTGCCAGATTTGGATCACAGATACCGGAGATCAAACAAATAAACAAGAGGCCAATGAGGGGAAAAAGAAGCCCAAACCAAAATTCATGGTTGGGCATACCTTTATTAGGACCAATCAAATTGTCATAAAAAATGTGCGGGCGTTCAGGTTCTCCAGAACACATGAGCAGGCTAAGTAGTAGGGAAAATTACAGGTTTGTAATTTTGCCAGTGACCACTAGTGGCTCGCAGTTCTCATGCCAGTGAGTCAGTGGATCCACTCTAGATTTCAGTTTAGATTTCAAAAGAACTATCCTAGGTGCTGATCCCTAGCCCCCAGATACAGTCAGCACCAAAGACAGTTCCTTTAAAGTTCAGACTAAAAGTGAGAATGGATTCATCTGCCCCCTTTACTTAAGACTCACCAGTTGCCACTCACGGTGATTCTATTAGCACCTGTTCGTATAGAGAGCTATGATTCCACAGCACGCTGCCATCCTACAGAATCCTGGGATTTTTAGTTTATAGAGGGATGTTAGAATTCTCAGCTGAAGAAGGCTAGGCTCTCAACAGACTACAAATCCCAGGATTCCACAAGATGCAGCTAGAACAGATACAGTGGAGTAATATCATTATAACTGTGTACCGTGAAAGGACCCTCTGTCTGCATTCTTCCTCTTAGAGCTGAGTTTTACTGCAGACCTCACACATAAAATATCTGGCGAAAATCCAGGGTTTTCTTATGGCCCTCCCCCCCAACACACACACACACACACACTAATTTTTGTACGAAGTAGCCTCAAGAAAAAGTTCTGGAGAATTCAAACGCCTGCCTGAAAATCTTTTTTTTTAGGGGGGGGCACTGTTTCATCCAAATGAAAAAGCGTCAAGGGATCAGATCTCAGTTCTGCTACAAGGTCCACCAGCTTGCCTCAGATAACATTTTCTGTAGGTTAAACTGACTCATAAGGTTATTGTGAAAATATCAGGAATGATGTAATGATTCCATTTTGAATTCCAGATAAAGAAGAGCAAAGAAAGGAGGATGGTGAACATCAACACAATTTTCTGAGGCCCATTCTTTAAATCTCTTCTACAAACACACCATTTCTTTTACTTAAGCTTTTGGTCCTCAACCCTGACTTAGGGTCAAAGCAGGTTATGTACCTATGTTGCATTTATAGCAGTTTGATACCACTTTCCATCCTACAGAATTCTGGCATTTGTAGTTTTGGTTCGGTATATAGAATAATCTACTCTGCTTCCCTGAACGAGAGCATTAGACCTCTTCAGCAGATAATTCTAAGTACCTCCCAAAACTGCAAGGTTCAGTTCAAACTTGATTTGCTCTAGGAACTATTCATTGGTCTTTTTAGCAGTCTGTGCTATTCACAGAACTCACCTCCAATGCCACATGTCAGATGAGTTGATTTTCTTCCTATCACCTTTCTTCACTATGTTACTTTTACAACCATACAAATTGGAAATATCGTGTTATAGACAATTCAAATTTTAGTATTCAATGATATACCTTCACACTTGAGGATCTTGTCTAGATCTTTCAAAGCTTCCCTTCCAAGTCCTGGTCTTCTTCTCCTTGCTTGACTGCAATCTCCATTCTGATTAATGACTGAGCCAATGTATGAACAATCTTGAATTATTTCAATGTCTTCATCATCTACTTTAAAATTATGTAAATCATTTGTGGTCATTATTTTTGTTTTCCTAATGTTCAACTGTAAACCTGCCTTCGCACTTCCTTCCTTGACTTTCTTCAGTAATCGTGCCGAGTCTTTGCTATTTTCTGCAGGTCATATAATATCATATGCCTATCTTTACTTGTTGATATGCCATCCTCCAATTTTCATGTTTCCTTCCTCTGAGTCTAATCCTGCTGTACGTATGATATGTTCAGCGTACAAGTTAAACAGATAAGGTGATAAAGTGCAGCCTCGCTTGATCCCCTTGCCAAATGGAAACTATTCCATTTCTCCATATTCTGTTCTGACAGCAATCTCTTATCCTGAGCACAGGGCAATCAAATGTTATTGCACACCCATTTCTTTAAGAGCAATCTGTAGTTTTTCATGATCTACACAGTCAAAGCTTTTGCAATATCCTATAAAGCATAGGCTGATTTTCTTCTGAAATTATTTGCTGTCTTCCATTATCCAAGGTATTTTTGCAATATGTTCACTATTGCCTCTTCTTTTCCTGAACCCAGCTTGGACATCTGGCATTTCTTGCTCCATATATGATAAAAGTCTTTGTTGTAGAATTTTGAGCATCACACTGCTTTCATGGGAGATGAACACAATGATCCAGTGGTTACAGCAATACCTGGTGTCCACTTTCTTGGGGACTGGAATGTATATTGGGTGTTTCCAATGAGTGGTCTGTTCTTTGGTGTTGCACATTTGTTGATGGATTTTAGTTAGAACTAGAGTAGATTCCATCTCTATAAACTGAAGTAGCTCTATAGGTATGTCATCTGTTTAAACCAAATGCTTTCAGTGCAGCTTCCACTTCACTTTCTAAAATTGTGGGTTCATCTTCAAATGGTTCTTCCATGAACGAATCTGTCATCCTTTCATCTCTTTTATATAGTTCATCACTGTATTGTTTCCATTAGATTTTTATTTGTACTTAATCATAGAATGTGTTCCTTTGATAGTCATATAGCATCCTCACTCTTGGTCTAAATTTCCCTTTGATTTCTCAGATCTTGTGGAAGAGGTCTCTTGTGCTTCCTTTTTGTTGCCATCTTCTATTTCCCTGCATTGATTATTGTAGTAGTTCTCCCTGTCCCTGCACACAAGTTGCTGAATAATTGCATTCAGGGTTCTGACCTTATTTCTGTCATCTTTTCTTTTGCTTCTTCTCTGTTCTTAACTACTTGAACAGTTTCATCTGTCATCCATTGAGGCTTCTCTTTCTTTTTGGCTGCAGGTCTTTTTGCATTGCTACCTGGTAATATCCCTGGCTTCAGACCAGAGTTCTTCTGGCTCATGGTCAGTTAGACTTAATACTGCCTATCTATTTTTTCCGTTATCTTTAAATTCTATGGGGATGTTCTTCAGATTGTATTTTGGCCGATCGGTTCAGTTTTCTTCTTTAGCTTTGCTCTAATTTTTGACATCAGCAGTTCATAGTCTGTGCCAACTCTGCTCCTAGTTTTGTTTTTACAAAGATAATGGAGCTTCTCCATCTTCTGCTTCCAATTATGTAGTCTATTGGATTTCTATATTGCCCATCAGGTGATGTCCATATATACAGTCACTTCTCAGGTTGCCTGAAGAAGGTCTTCAAGATGAACAAGCTGTTGGCCTCACAACATTCAGTCTGTCACTCTTCTGCTTCATTTCTTGATCCTAAGCCAAATTTTCTTACAATCTTTGATTTTTCTCTGTTTCCTACTTTTGCATTCCAATCACCTATGATGTTCAACAAGTCCTGTTTTGATGTGTGGTCAATTTCCCCCTGGACTCCAGCATCAAATTTTCCAATTTATTATTCTCCTGCCCCTGCAGCTGGAACATAAACTTCAATTATGTTTATACTGATGGACTTTCCTGAACTCTTACTATTTGGTCAGACTTAAAAGGTGGAGAATCTTGAGGTCCATCAGCAGTACCAGCATCTCCTTAGGTTTTGGGGAATTATTAGATCAAAGGAGGCCTGTGAGATGAGAGTAACAGCAGGAACTTTTCACCTGTGTATACCAGTACTAACTGTACAGACAACTCTAGTTAAGGTCAAACAAAGTATTTCAGTTGGAAATTAACAGACACATACAAGAAATCAGGCAATCTCATGAACCATACAAGGCTATTGAAGGAAAAGATGAGAAAAGTTGGATAAAGAGAAATTGGGTGGAAGGGGTGATATTTACCAGTCCTGGAGCAGAAGACTGAAGAAAAGTGGTTCAAATAAGTGTTTGAGGGTAGCATGGAGGAACAAAAGTCTGGGGTGCAGCATGACACCCAATGTACTATGTACTACATACTACAAATTACCTTGGCTGGAGCCAGGGTTTTTATATCCTATTTCCTGCCCTGAAGGAGGGTGCATGGACAAAGCAGTAATTGCTTTCCCACAAACAGGCAAAGGGGTCCAGAACGGGCTGATTGTCTTAACTGTAGGTGACAAACCATTGGTAGGAATCATGACAGCCTCTTAATGTCTCAGTTGGATAAGTTAAATAGGAAAAGTCTCGGTGGGGTATACTCACAGCCGGGGTGCTTGACTGCTGTACCTGGGCAGTTTTTTCTTCTATTGTATTTGGAGGTTGGGTCACTGAGAGGATTATTCCAAATCCATTAACATCAGGGGCTTCTGTCTAATCCTTTAGAACTTATAACCTGGACATGATTGCAGCCAGTGTACTTCTACCACATGTTTTCTAGCTGTAAGTGTCTAGTATTATAAGGAAATGATATTTCTTACCAATTTGGCTATCCAGCAGAACGGGGGGGGGGGGACAAGATTTTACATTATATGCCCTGATTGCTGAGGCTGTGAAAGTCCTCCTGTGAACAACAGGTTCTGTTATTCTGTAGATGAGGAAACAGCTGGCTGCTGGTCCCACACTCTCTCATACAAGCAGTCTCCAGTGTGAGGGGGAATTGTGACAGAGGTCCTACTTTTGCCCAGACCACTCACAGGAGAAGGTGGACACGGCAGTCAGCTGCTTCCTGGGTGACAGGGGAACAGATCCTCACCAATCACAGCAGCTGCTTCCCAGTAAGTGGGGACTGGGGGAATCAGACTGGGAGTCACAGCGTAGCACCATAGTTACACATACGTAGCTCTCGTATAGGCTTCCACCCATTATTATTAAGATCAAAAGTAAACAAACAAATGTTACAAACTTCTTGCCAGGTTAATATAAACATGCTGCTTTTGGGGAGGAGGTGTTACAGAACAAATTCTTGTAGCAAAAAGTAACTTTCCAGGGTCTGTTTTTCTTTCTTTCTTTTCCCATCTCTGAGAAATCCTAACCCAACTGCAATTTGGCCAGGATGGAGGCTGAAAGCAGAAGTCGTTATGAGGACTGCTAGCTTGGGACCATCTGGCTCTAACGATTACTCTGCCACTAAGGCAGCTGCTCGGAAGTCTTTTTTCTCCAGCTGTGCAAAAGGAGGTTCCTGGAGCCACCAAGGAGATCTTTCTGCAAACTAGAAGTTCCCTGTGTTTGGCACTTGGACAAGGGCATCTGTCGTTGTCCGAATGTTGCAATTCGTCAGGCTTATCCATCTGCCTGCTGCTTGCTTTGCCAGCCCAGGAAACGACCAAGGCTGTAGCAGTGACTGGAAGGTACAATACAAGATTATAAAGTCAAAGCTTGAAAATGTTCCTTTATTGAACTATTGCTCCCAGAATGCCAGTGGCTATGCTGGGTGAGGGACTGAAAGAGTTGCTGCCCTGAAAAAGGAATTTTTCAAAGCTCTACTTGCCATCTGAAAAGTGAGCTGGTAGAACTATTATTTCCATAAGACAGAAAAAGCTTTGGTTGAACTTGGCTTGATTAATACTGGCTTTTAGATTGTGATAATTACCCAGAGGCCTGAGTACACTATGCAGTGGTTCCCAAACTTTGATTCTTCAGTTCTTTTGGACTTCAATACCCAGAAATCTCAGCCAGATTAGTCAACAGTTAGGAATCCCAGGAGCTGAAGTCCAAAACATCCGGAAGACCAACGTTTGGGAACCACTGCCCTAAAGGCACTAGATCCAGTCTAATCCTGGAAGCTAAGCAGGGTTATCTCTGGTTTTTATTTGAATGGGAGACCACCAACAAATTCCAGGTGCTGTAGGTTACATTTCAGAGGAAGGAACTGGCAAAATTACCTCTACATATTCTTTGCCCAAGAAAACCCTATGAAATTCATGGGGTCACCAAAGCTGACAGGCAACCTGAAGACACACAAATACACACAACCTCAAACAGATTGTGATAAAACAATACATTAAAACAACAGACCAAAGCAAAGCAATCAATTCACATAATCACTAAAACAATTAAAATAATAATGATAATTTAAAACAAGAGGCATATAGGTCACTTCTTAAAACCTAGCTTAAAAAAGTGTATGGGGGTGGGTAATCTCCATGATCTTGAGTGCTTTCTCAGCGGTGGCACCACGGTTCTGGGTTTTCTTTGGCAACAAATATTCAGAGGTGGTTTCCCATTCAGCTTTCCTCTGAATCTAGTCTAGTGTATTTGTTATTCCTAGTTGGTCTTCTTACCCTGTTCTCTGGGAGTCCCAGGAGGGGCGCGCAAATAACGAAAACACAAACACAATTCTGGGGAGAATTAGCTGGAGCACTCACTAAGGCTAGCGAGAGGCAGGGTAACTTAGCAGGGATCTTGCAACCCAGCGTCTATGGGGTCAGGTCAGTCAAGCAGTCAGACAGTTTTAAAATAGCAAAAATGATGTTTTATTACAAGACAAATAAACAGCAAAGACACCACAAATGCACAGCTAACAGAGGAATTAGAAATATGGATTTTCAGGGAAAAATGAGTGATACAACACCTTTCTCATAGTCCTGAAGAAGTTTGAAGATTGAGTTCATTGGGGTGCAGGAGAGAAAGCTCAGCGCGGCTCACTGAGGGGAGCTCACCAGACAAAACGGCAGCAAGGCTGGATGGAATTCAGGAGCGATCCGAGGTGGTCTCAGAATTGGGGGCTTTTTATAGGGTGAATTGTGACTGCAGGCCATGCCTTACTCGGTGAGAACAATGCGAGTTTGGAGCGGGACAAAGCTTTGGAAAAGGTCAAGTTTAACATGATTGGCTTAGCGCCGAATCAACAATAGTGTAGCCAGTATGCAAATGCAAGGTGCTTAGTTTGACTTTGTAAGACTATCGGCTCAGAGCCGGGCGCCTTTGTTAGTGTTGCGCTTAAGCAAAAGGGTGTTTGCAGGAGAGGTCCCTGAAGCAACGGAGTGGCTCTGTTCTGCCTGCCTGGGTGGAGAATGGAATGCCCAACAATTACCGGCCGCGCCTGTTTACATGCTTGTCCGGAGGCCTCGCAAACACGTGGAGCAGGGTGGCAGAGGAGGGCTGAATGGTTTTGATATCAAAAACGATATCGAGTGCTATCACCGGGTAGGCCTGGGCTGAAGTAACAGTCTCCTTTCCAAGAACTAACCAGGCCTGATCCTGCTTAGCTTCCATGATAAGAGTAGGATCTGCTTCCTTCTGAGTATTTAAGCTATCTGACCTGAAGTTGTCATGGCATCACCATCAAAAAGGCCTTCTCTGTGTTGTTCCCCAACTTGGGGAAAGCTCTGGAGGAGCATAGTGAAACTGCCAAAGGTTTTTCCACCAGCCTCAAGATAGGTATTGTACAGCAGATGGTGCTGGAGAAGAAGACAGATTGCTTACCAAGGTCCGTCTGAGAGAGGGTTATCAGATTGCAACCTGTAGGTTGATGCTGTGCCTTTTAAACGCTTCATTCAAACAGGTTACTGGAAGGTGATTTAAAACCCAGAAAGCATAGGATACACCAGAGATGCTGACCCTCCCTTCCTGTCCCCACCCCTCTTTTTCTTCCTCCTTCTCATATTTAATTATACCCCTCCTTTTCTTCAGTTGGGGACTCAAGGCAGCTTTTACCAGTTAAGACAAATAAAATTCATAGCATACAAAAATTGAAAAGTAATTGAATTACATAATTGAATTATGTTTAAGAAAATTAAGATTAAAACTAGCAAAAAAAAAACCCCATCATTAAAAACTACAAATGAAAATCCAGCACATTACACAAGACCTGTTTTCACTAAAAAAAAAAAAAAAATAACTATTCAAAAACTTGTTGTAGTAACAAGGTCTTCAGCTGGGTGTGGGCAAAGAGTAAGGATGGTACCTATCTGTAAAGGGAGTTCCAGAGTCTGGGGGCAACCACTGAGAAGGCTCTCTTCTGTGTTCCTACCACATGTACTTGTGAGGATGATGGCACAGAGAGAAGTGCCTCCATGAGAGATCTCAAAACACAGGCAGGTTTCTTTGGGAGAATATGATCCTTCAAATAACCTGGACCTGAGCTATATAGGTCTTATAAATCGTAAAGTGATGAAGTCTGGTAACACCCAATAGAAAGGATATAGAGAAGAAACAACAGAGTGTTCTTTCTTTCATAGAATCATAAAATCGTAGAGCAGGAGGATACCACGGGGGCCATCGAGTCCAACCCTCTGTCATGCAGGAATATACTATCAAAACATTCCCGACAGATGGCCATCCAGCCTTTGTTTAAAAACTTCCATAGAAAGGGGCTCCACCACAATCCGAGGCAGCATATTCCACTGCTGAACTGCTCTTACGGTCAGGAAGGCCTTCCGAATGTTTAGATGGAATCTTTTTCCTGTAGTCTGAAGCCATTGCTCCATGTCCTAGTCTCTGGAGCAACAGAAACAGGCTTGCTCCATCCTCCATATGGCATCCCTTCAGATATTTAAACATAGCTATCTTGTTGTCTCTTAACCTTCTGTTCTCCAGCTAAACATCCCCAGCTCCTTATGCCACTCTTCATAGGGATTGGTTTCCAGGCCATTTTGGTCACTCTCCTCTGGACACGTTCCAGCTTTTGAATATCCTTCTGATGTCCAGAATTGGACACAGTATTCCAGGTGGGGTCTGAACAAAACAGAATAGCCTCTGAATCAGCCTCTGAAGAAGACAGTTAAAGATTAGTAGGCCAAAACATATTGGGCGAATTAGAAGTACAGAATAATCTTTTACAACACCTGAGCCTTTGGCCATTTCTGCACTCCACTGTTATAATGCTCTTATTCCACTTTCAACATTCTATGGAATCCTGGGCCCTTTTCGCACGCAGTTTTTTTTGCACAAGAGCCCCTTGAGTGTTGCATGAATGGGAGCATCGGTCCATATGACACACTCCCACTCATGCGACGTTCACGAGCCTAAAGCGGGCCGCGCGTGCATTTTTTTATTTTCGTCTCTAAGCCAAAAATACTGCGCGGTCACGCAATGCTTGCAGGGCCCTCGCACACTTACCTGCGTGCGGTGTGCCAAACAAGCTGGCCCCGTCGCGCTTCCTCCCCCAGTGCAGCCTACACCTCCCAGGCTGCGCTGCGAAAGGAAGACGCGGGGCGCTAGCACAACAGTCACGCAACCGGCAAGCCACTGCGGGAGGCAGAAGGGCTGCCGTGAGCAGCTCGCGCAAACAGCTGCTCGCATGAGCGCCGCTCCCCACTGCCGCGACGAAGGTAAGGTGTGGAAAGGGCTCTGGAGTTTGCAGTTTAGGGAAGGGAATTTAGAATTCTCAGCCAGAGAGCTCTTGGGCCTCAGTAAACTACAAACCCCAGAATTCCACAGGAGGTTGAAAGTAGACTAATAGCATTATAACAAATTAGGGTGAAAATGGCCTTAGTCTCTTCTCTTCATCCCAGATGACAACCGGTACTTTCATCTGTGCCTGGAAATGGACTGGCAGCCAGCAGAGATGTTGCAATAGGAGCGTTGTGTGCTTCTCATTTCATTTTTTGAAATGTCCTCTCCGCCCCGGTGATTTTCTTTCAGTATGTCTCTGAAATAAACTTCACCAGGGGAAAAACGATTTGGTGGAGGGGTAACTTCTTGGAGGAAGGACAGGGAAGGGGCAGAAAAGTTTGCCAGAATAGCATTTCCGTTATTACTTACACTTCAGTGAGTATTTGTTGTACTTGTTTAAATTGCAAAGTTTGCGGGGGCCTGTTTCTTTTAACATTTCTGCACAACACACAGTTGTGATAAGCACTTCATAAAGTGTAATCATTTTATTTTTATAGGCTTGTGGAAACTCATTGTCCAAAGAGGCTCTCTTTGACTTTCCAGAACAAAAAAGCAAAACTGTCAAAACAAATTCCTTCAAGTGTTTAGTCTGAGGCTAGATCATCACATGAAGGAGAATTAGATAGGAACGAAGTGGTAAATTGGACCACACAGTCAACTGGGTTTAAATCGGACCTTGAATTATTCTCTACAATATTTTCAGTTTTAAATTATCCTCTGTGATATCTTCCCTTGAAAGAAGAGAACTACAAGTATGCCACAGTTAAGGAAGTGGATGTGTTCACAGGCATTACTTCTTTAAACAGGAAATCTGGTACTAGCCACAGAAATAAATTGGAAAGAATAGGGAATAGGTTCCTGCACCACAAAGAAGTGAAGCAGTTCAAAATGTTTCAGCAAATATTTTTGCCAAAACTGACAATAAGCACATGCCAAATGAAACAATGGCCAGGTAAACCTTCCATAAGTAAAAACATTATGAACTTTCTAGAGATCACTTAAAAGCTTCTTCCAAAATGCATTGAAAGGGGATTTTTTTTTTCATTTGCCAACCTCCACTTATATTTTGGTGTCAAAACACACACTTTGTTTTTTGTTTTTTTACATGGTGGGGCAGGGGGGGGCAGGCTTATCTGCTGTTGCCCTAAGAGATGGGGGACATTGGGGTCCACCTGCAATGCCAGCATCTCCTTAGAATTTGCGGAACTTAAAGGAGGCCTACAAAAGGAGAGCCATGGCAGGATCTTTTCACCTGTGTATACCAGTACTAACTGTAGACAAGACTCCAGTGAAAAGATTAAACTGAATATTTTGGGGGAGATTAACAAGCATACAGGAAATCAGGCACTCTCAAGAACAATGTAAGGTTACCAAAGACTGAGGCAGGAAAGGTTGGATAGAGAGAAATTGGGTGGAAAGGGTGATAATTACCAGTCCTAGGCCATTTCCGCACGAGTCTGCTATAGCGCGATGATTCCACTTTTAACCTCCTATGGAATCCTGGGGTTTGCAGTTTTGGAAGGGGCCATGTGGCCCCTCCCAAAACTGCAAACCTCAGGATTCCATAGGAGGTTGAAAGTGGAATCATGGCACTATAGTCGACTCGTGTGGAAATGGCCCTAAAGCAGAAAGTCAAAGTGGAGTGTCTCAGACTGTGTTTGAGGGTAGCACAAGCGAACAAAAATCTGGGCATTCTGTATTACATCCAAGTATTACAATTTACAGGGGCTGGAGTTGGGTTTTTATACCCTATTTCCTGCCTTGAAGGAGGGTGTGTGGACTAAGCAGTAATGGCTTTCTCTTCCCAGGAGGCTCAGGCAAAAGCAAGCTGTTACCACCCATCCTAGATTGTCTGTTCTTCCTCATTAATTAATGTCCTACCATCTTGACCACACTCTGATGGTGCTTGAGCACGCAAGTCCTGGTTTTCATCTGTGACATGCTCACAACTCTAAATAGAGAGTAGTTGTTGTTAATTCCCACTCACTGAACATGGAGAGAGGAGGGGATAGAGGAATCATGGGGTCAGAATCTTGCCTCCCCAGTTGGCTTAGCAAAAGCAAACTTGTCCTATGCTGGCAGTCAGCCCAGGTTCACAGCTCTCCAATTAAGAGTCTTTATGAGCAGCCATGGACAAAGTTTACAACAGTTGGTCAGCCAATTACCATTCATTGTTTCAGCTGTCTGAGTCAGTAATAAATTCAGAGTGACAGTCCAAAGGACTATCCAGTAGTCAGCACACAAGGTGAGGGTCAAAATTTCCAAGAACACAAGTCAGAGATCTGAATGTAGGATGTATTGCTTCTACCTGTGACAGCAGTTGTCTGCAACAGATTTCTCCCCATTCCCTCCCTTGTATTTATGGGCTGACAGCCTCCCTCAGCTGTTTGCCTAATTAATGTGTCTTCTCTATATAAATAACTCTGAGTCTCATAGGCCCTTCCTTTTTCATCTATGTGGGCTGCAGTAAGCATTCTCCTGTTCATGTCTTTGTTTTATAGCTTTTGGGGGGAGTCCTGTCTGTGTTTGCACCTGAGTCCAGAGACTGGGATATGATAAAACTGTTCTTCCTTGTTAATAACTGTTGCCACCTTGAGCACTCTCCAATGTTGCTTGGCCACACGTATCCAGATTTTCACCTGTGAAAAGTTGGAAGGCATAAACTAGCATGGTATAGTGGTTTGAGCACTGGACTATGACCCTTGAGATCAGGGTTTGATTCCCCCCTCAGGCATGGAAACCCACTGGGTGAGCTTGGGCACATCACACACTTTTAGCCCTAGAAAAGCCCATGATAGGTTCACATTAGAGTCTCCACAAGTTGGAAACAATTTAAAGGCACACAAAAATGCTAGATAGATAGATAGATAGATAGATAGATAGATAGATAGATAGATGATAGATAGATCATAAATAATAAATACATAAGCCCTACATTACATGATGGCTACACAGTTTAACTTATCACACGTTTATAGAAGTTCCTTGACCTATAAAAGGGAGAAAGTTCCAGGTGGCCACTGTGCAGCCTCTTTCAGTCCTTCACAGTCAGAAGAAGCTCAGTGATGGGAGCGGACCAAACTCTTTGTTATTTTCTGACAGGCCTGTTGGAAAGCTGGAGGCCCGCTGGGGAGGTGTCTTGAAAAGCCAGATCAGCCCTGCTCTTTCTGCACTCTTGCTGGCACTTAAAAGCTAGGCCCGGGGATGCAAATACACGCTTGGAGGCCCCGGGCTGCCCCGTTAATGGTCAGACTTCAAGTTGAATGTTTTCAGCTTGGTTAGCAGCCTGTAAAAGACACACGTTGAAAGGGGGATTTGTGGGTGGGTGAGGGGCATGGGAGGGGAGATCAGGAAAAGGTTGAGTGCTTTTCTGTTCTTCTTCTTCTGGGATTATTTTTCTTTTTAAAAAATGCTTGCTGATTAAATTGGAGCTGAAGTGGAGAGGGAACAGGTAGACCCCTTTCATTAGGCTTGAAATCATTGGCCTAAAATCTGGTGTTAGGCAGCTGTTTGTAGAGCTGTTGCTGTTAACTGTCATCAAGTGAACTCATGGCAAGACATTGAATGTGAGACCCCCAAGTCGCTCTACTATAAACAACCCTGCTCAGGTCTTGCAAACTGAGGACTGTGGCTTCCTTGATTGAGTTTATCCCCCTGTAATGTGGTCTTCCTGGTGGCGCAGTGGTTAAATGCTAGTACTGCAACCACAAGGTTGTGAGTTCGATCCTGCTGGGCTCCAAGGTTGACTCAGCCTTCCATCCTTCCGCAGGTCGGTAAAATGAGTACCCAGCTTGTTGGGGGCAATTAGCTAAAAAATACATTGTAAGCTGCTTAGATAACACTCAGTTGATAAGCGGTATAGAAATAAATGCTATTGCTATATTGCTATTCCTCTTTTCCCACTGCCTTCCACCTTACAGCCTCATTGTCTTTTCTAACGAGTCAGATCTTCTCATAATATGGCCAAAGTAGCACAGTCTCACTTTACTCATCTTGTTTTCTAGAGACAGTTCAGGCCTGATTTGTTCTAGGATCCAATTATTTGTCTTTTTGGAAGTCCATGCTATCTGCAGAAATTGCCTCCAGCCCCACATTTCAAAGGAGTTGATTTTCTTCCTATCAGCTTTCTTCACTGTCCATTTTTCACAACCATACATAGAAACTGGAAATACAATGGTGTGGACAATCCTGACTTTGGTATTCAGTGATATATCTTTACCCTTGGTTCTTCGTTCATAGCTGTCCTTCCAAGTCCAAGACTTCTTCTGATTTGTTGACTGCGTCTCCACTAAATTAATTGAACTTGCATACCTGCGTACTGACCAAGTGCCCACTGAGTACTGTAGATGGAATGAACAATTAGATTTGGGCCAAGATACCTTCCAACTTTTCCAGTGTGACAGGAACAGTCCCAATTAATCCTCTATCATCCCTCATTTTCAGCTGTTTTCAAAATGTCCCACTTTTGCTCTCCTCCTCCCACTTTTCTCCATTTGTCCTCAGCTTACGTTAATTGTCACACATCTAGTTCAAAGTGCAAAAGTATTTTGCACTCCATTAATTCAATGGGAGAAGAAATTTTGTCCTTCCCACTAGGCTTAGGCAAAAGCAAACTCTTTGCCATCTTGACCACACTCTAACATTGCTTGGCCATATATGTCCCAGTTTTCATCTGTGAAATGTTGGAAGGCATGCAGAAGTTGCTAGGTTCAGTTCATAGCATCTCCAGATAGTATTGAGAAAAACCTCTCCCTGAACCCTAGAAATTTGTTGCCGGGGGAGAGAGATGATGTTGAGATTTAGTTAGATCCCTTGATTTCATCCAGCCCACACTTCAGCCCTCACCCAAATAAGGTTACCCAAAACATATGTTCACATTACAAAACTGTAGCACTTTGATACCACTTCAACTGCCATGGCTCCATCCTATAGAATCCTGGGGTTGGTAGTACAGTGAATTACTTATAATTATTTGCTCCCATGCCTTACCAAACTGTAGATACCAGGGTTCAATAGGATGCAGCCATGGCATACAAGTGTGTAGTGTGAAAGATACCAGGGTCTACACCAGAACTTCTTAAGTTATCTGGCATGGTAGACTGGTGGGTTGCTTTTCCCAATGTACCAGGGGCCTGCATGCTATTTGTGTCCCTTGGCTACAAGTGTTTCATTCCTGGAAACTTGCCCTGGACCAGTAGCCAATGGATCACAGTCTGACAACTGCTGATGAGCACAACGTGGAGTAGAATTGGCCTGGACAATATAGAACTAGAAGGACTTGTGGTATCATTCAGTATGAGGCACCTACTTTGGTTCCCCTGAAGATCTATAAGAAAATATAGTACAGTGATCCTTCCACATTCACAAGGGTTTAAGACACAGAACCATCACAAAAGTGGAAAAACTGCAAATATCTCCCCTCATTCCCCTCCAGAGCTTCCCCTTTCCATTCCTTTGCCTCTGGCTCTCGTTCATGGGGGAAAAGAAAAAAGACAAGGTAAAGGACTTACAGGTACTTTCTCCGTGGACAGAGAAGAGTGGAGTTCTGACATCCTAGCTACTTCTGGTGGCCATCTTGAGAAAGGAGGGGTAGGAACAATGATAGCACTTGACCAATCAGTAGCCATTACAAGGCAGAATGTGCAGCCACATGGCAGAAAGGACACGCCTCTAGCAGTGAAGGGGGCTTTGCTCAGCCAGGAGGAAAAAAGTCCATTTTGAACACAAACCGTGCAAGGCTGGGGTGATGAATGCAAGGGAATGAGAGGAGGAAAATGAGGGGGAGGCAGGCACATGCCTCACAAATAATCAAATTCACAAAGGTCAAACCCAGAATGTGGAGGGAGGACTGTACATGCATGGGAGTTAATTAAATAGATCTCTGAATGAAGCTTTTCATGGGAAGGTCATATTTTGTATAAAGTCTGGGAATTTTCTCTTTCTTTCTTTCTTTCTTTCTTTCTTTCTTTCTTTCTTTCTTTCTTTCTTTTCTGGGGATAACTTTCAGA
Organism: Ctenosaura bakeri; assembly: GCA_948474755.1. Taxonomy (NCBI): domain Eukaryota; kingdom Metazoa; phylum Chordata; class Lepidosauria; order Squamata; family Iguanidae; genus Ctenosaura; species Ctenosaura bakeri. Next base: position 239,052 of record CAOLHI010001299.1, read on the forward strand.
ACCTCACCCAACCCACATACCCAGGCTAGGATATTCTGGGAGCCGTAGTTCAAAAAGGAACTTTTCTAGGTTCTGATAGTACAGATTGAGGCAATCCAGAGAGATTCACTTAGCATAGAGCACCAGATTTGTGCTGGAAAGAGATCTGAAGACGTCCAGCCTCCTTGGGACCAGCCCAACTCATAGTGAAGGATTTATCATGTTGTTCTTATCTCGTTTCCAACAACAAGCTTGAACCTAATACATATTAATTTAGTGCGTGCATGCAAAAAACCGAACCATGACATAATTCTGCATGTAGACACAGAGGTCCCTTGGCTTTGCTGAGGACTAGTGGGGGATAATAGATCATCCCTCATTCTGACACCTACCGACCCCCTGGCTTTCCCCAGTTTCACTGGATCAGGGAGAGAGGCTGTCTCTTGCACAAAAGCTTTGTTTCATGCCCTTTAGGAACATTTTTAATTACTGTTTTGACAGAGAACAAGTTTAACGGGCTCTTCAGCAACCCGGCATATAAGGTCATTGCTTTCCCCATCTGTAAAGAAGCTACAAAAATGAGGTAATAAAGTATACAGGCTGAGTGAGTCTAGTAATTTAATACTGCTCTCATAAACGTGGAAATGAGTCACCTGTGGCTAATTTTAAAATGCTGATGTACTTAGATAGGAGTTGGAATCGCCTCTGTGAGTCAGGCCTGTGGGACCGTAAGCGCTGTTGTTGCAGGGCGGGCTGTTACAGAAGTTTGTGCATGTGTGCATATAATATATCGGGCATCAATCCAAGTGTTCCTTTCCCCCTTAAAAAAGAAAATCTGACAAAGTGAAATCAAGATGTGACTCCATTTAAGTCCCCCCAAATGGGCTGAAATTTTAGCTGGAATGTAACTAAAATGATCTGATATCCAAAGACCATGTGATAGTACATTTCTTCCAAGAGGGGGAACTAACTGCCATCTCTAGCATAAGACTACTGTTATGACTAGTTTGTGGTGCAGCCGAGGCCAGTCCTTCCATTAGGCAGAGTGAGGCAACTGTAACCCCACTGATACACCCTATCCTGGAGTCCACAATTTCTAATATTAAATGTGATTCAACATGCCAGAGAGGTCACCCGGATGAGCATGTAGGCAGCAACGGTTGAACGATCGAGAGCCAGGTCAGGCCAGTAAGATCCCCAGTCACGTAGCCGCAGGAGACCTCAAGCTGTGCAAACCCACGGTAAAAAAAGGGTCCTCAGCCACTGAGGAGCCAACTTGAGGAGCTTAGCGTGTTTTCCCCAAGTTGTGCACTATCAGAAAAATCATATCAGGCAAAGACCATCTACATAAATTCACACCACAACCGAAGTTCCTGAGACATCGGCAACACCTCATAATCCCATCATGAAAAAGGAGTTGCCATTGTGGAGCTTCCTTTGCAACACCTATTGTTCTCCCCGGGAGAGGATTTACCCTCAAGGTATCTTTTCCCCTACAAATAGTCCTAGTATTTGAGAGTTCCTTTGGATAACTCCTGGTCATGCCAACAGACCATTTCTCTGTCAGTTGAGTAATCCCCTCAGCCCTTTCTTTGCTGAGCTCTATTTTGCTGTTTTCCCAGACCAAGGACTGCAGGAAAAGGTGCAGTATCACCCCCATCTACAATCCCTTCACTACTTCCCCTATTCAGTTTCCACTCTTTTGCTTCTTAATAGGTCTTGAGTGAGTGCATGAGTGATTGCGTTGATGCGTGAGATTTTCATTCAATAAAATCATTTATTTGACACCTTTGGCTGCTTTTTGGCTTGGCCTGTCCCCATAAAAACTGGGTAAAAAGACCCCACTAGGTTACGCTGCCTCTCGCATTACTATAGTTTGTGCTCTCTTAGTTCCTATTCCCTCCCACGTGGAGCACATTAAGGTGTCCCCTAAGGGACCCCAGAAATCAGGGTAACACAACTACCTCAGGTGGCAAATGCTGAAGGAATGAGTGTTGTTACTCAATCTGTCCTCCACTCCCTCTCATGCTGGTGTGATGGAATACCCTCTCCCACTGTCAGTTCTGAACTACTCTGGATGTGGAGAATGGCACATGTTGCCTTTGCCTAAGGCAGCAAAATGTCACGAGTTGACCCTTTGGACAGTATACTAGGTGGCTGAGCAGCAGTTAGATCTCAATCTACTGGTAGGTTTCCAGGAGATCTGGAGCAGAACAGCAAGTATTTCATATCCTCCCATTGTACTGGTTGTGGGGGGGGGGAGTCCTGATTACTGTATTTGCCAGCGTATAAGATGCATCAGTGTATAAGAAGCACCCCATTTATATACCGGCAAATTCTATTTGCCAGCATATAAGATGCACTGGCATATAAGACGCACCCCCATTTTCAAACAGTGTTTCTTGGGGGGGGGAGTGAGGCTTGTATGCCAGCAAATAGGGTAATCCTCTGCGATACCAGTTTTTCAGCTGCTTTTAAAATGTCCCAGTTTCTCTCTCCTCCTCTCAGTTTTCCCCTTTGTCCTCAGCTTACTTCAATTGCTGCAAAACCAGTTCAAAGTTCAAAAGTAGTTTGCAGCCAGTAAACTCAGCAGAGGGAAAGGAGAAGAGGGAGTGGAATCTTGCTTCCCTAGGCCATTTCCACACTACACCTTTATAGTGCTGTTATTCCACTTTTAACATCCTGTAGAATCCTGGGGTTTGCAGTTTAGGGAGAGGCATTTAGAATTCTCAGCCAGAGAGATCTTGGGACTCAGTAAACTACAAACCCCAGAATTCCACAGGATGTTGAAAGTAGAATAATAGCACTATAACAGTGTAGTGCAGAAATGGCCCCAGTCAGCCCAGGCAAAAACAAACTGCTGCAGCCTCTCTTAGCTTGCCATGTTCTTTCTCATTATTAACTTTGCCATATTGACCACATTCTGATGTTGCTTGGCCACATGTGTCCCAGTTTTTCTGGCAGAGCTTGGAAGGGTTACTTTTTTTAGAATCTACAGTGCTCAGACTCTACCCTGCCAGTACCCTGCTTTCTGAGTCCCAAGTGAGAAGGAAGGATTTATGGGTCACCACTCAAGCAAGAAGGGCCAAGGGTCCCCAAACTCTGCAGCCTGGCTGGTTTGCTACATCTAGAAGTTAACAAAACAACACACATGACCTTGTGAAGAGGAGTGACCTGTAAGAACTTTTAAAATTACTTCACTGCACCATTGGTTGTTGCTCAAATCAACTGCATTGAAGAAATTCTATAGCCATATATTTTAAGAGAGGTGTCTGGTTTGGGCTGGGTGATATTGCGTGATGAAAATCTGCAATTTTTAGAAACCGGGGAGGAGGGGTTGTCGTTGAAAGCCCTCTGGTTGAACTTCCTGGAAGACACATCACTCCACACACCGTACTCTGTCATTAGCAGCTAGGAGGGAAAGATGTAAGAAGAATCCTGAACACTGTACTGAAAGTCAGGAAGAGGAAGGAGAAAGCCTTAAGGAAACGATAACGGTTGATAGGTATTGATTTAGCACTCTGTGTCAGGGCATTTGCAGCAAGGTAAAGAAGAGAAACTTGGTATTGTGTGGGTTGGGGGCAGGTTAAAAGAAAAGGTCTAGTATTCTGACCAGGTAGGTCCTGAGATATTTCATTTTAGATGAGCAAAGTAGAACTGAGGCTAACGAAGGGAATTGGCTTCTCACACTCTATGGATATAGAAAACAACACTGGTCTGTTTTTTGGGGGAGAAGTTGGTGCTTGTTTGTTTGTTTGTGTGTGTGTTTGTTTTAAGGGAGGTCAATAGCTGGGTTGTTGAAGCTGTTCCTTTCTAGACAGCATTATTGTTGAGGATCAAGGCTAGTCCTGCTATTAGACAGAGGCCATTTCCGCACTAGACTGTTATAGTGCTATTATTCCACTTTCAGGCCCCTCCCTAAACTGCAAACCCAAGGATTCCATAGGATGTTGAAAGTGGAATAAAAGCACTGTAACAGTCTAGTGTGGAAATGGCCTCTAGAGTGAGGTGACTGCCTCAGGCACCGGATGCTGAGAGATGGTAATTGGAGATTTTCAGTTGTTTCTTGTGATCTCTCTGTTCCCCAACTTTTGGAGGTTATTGACAAACACACTCCTCCTTCTCCTCCTCCTCCTCCTTCTCCTCCTCCTCCTCTTCTTCTTCTTCTTCCTCCTCCTCCTCCCTCTCCTCCTCTTCCTCTTCTTCTTCTTCTTCTTCTTCCGGTTATTTCAAGTTTGACTTATGGCAACCCAATGAAAGAGAGATCTCAAACAGCATGGTTAGGTCTTTCAAACTCAGACTTCCTTGACTGAATCTCTAATGTGGTCTTCCTGTTTTTCTGCTGCCTTCTGCCAGGTGCCATTAGTTGAAGATTCAACTGCCAATTCAGTTAGTTGGCTTCTAATCTTGGACCAAAGGGGTACCATCTTGCCCTTTGCAAATATCTTGGACTGGACATGCTGAAGGTGATCAAACATCTGTTTAGTGACAAGCATCACAACTCAGTTGGGAATTCCATTGACTGGGCACTGATCTTGACATTGTGAGAACCCGGTGAAAACCAGTGGTCCCTGGACCATTCATGTTCTGTTCACCTCACAAAGTTAAAGAAGAAGTTCCTGATGGTAAGAACAGTTTGACAGTGGAATGCACTGCCTTGGAGGGTGGAGGAGTCTCCTTCTTTGGAGGTTTTTAAACAGAGGCTGGATGGCCATCTTTCAGGAATGTTTTGATTATGTATTCCTGCATGGCAGAATGGGGTTGGACACCATGGCCCTTGTGGCCTCTTCCAACTCTATGATTCCATGATTCTATATGCTGTGAAACATAGAGTATATTGAATTTGGACGACCATGAGGTAGGGCTGTGTGTGATCAAATCTCTGGCCCCAACCCTAATATTTGGACATGTTCAACCAAAGATCTGAATGGAGTCTGCACAGAAATGAGGACAATGACCCAAGGGTGGCAGGGACAACACTAAAGGTCATGGCGGAAGTGTCAGATACCTTAGGATGTATCTATGCTATGCAGTTTCACCACTTTGGTACTATTTTAATTGTCATGGCACCATCCTATAGAACTCTGGGTTTGTAGTTTGTTGAAGTACTTAAAACATGCTTCCAGAGAGCTCCAGTACTTTCTATAGAAAATTCTAGGTACCTTACCAAAGCCTATTTAGGAAGCCACAATTAGACAAAATACAACAAAATTCATCTTTATTGGCCAACCAAAATGTCTAAAATACACCCATGCAAGCATTCACAGCTTTCTTCATCAGGCAAAGTTGTTAGAAATCATACAGGAGAAGAAAAGTGATGATGTTAGAGTCACACACCTATATTTTGTCTCAGATGTAATTTCTGTTGTTGTTAAGATGATCTAGAGGGATATCAATGTAGGAAGTGACCACTCCCTTTCTTGGCCAAGTGGGGATCAGGATCAAAGGGTATTAAAAGACAGGTAATAACATTTCAGCTCCAGTAGCAACAGAAAACTCACTTCTCTTGAGATCCAGGCTACCCCAGTTGTGTGCTAAGCTAACGTGATTAGTTGGGGAACCTAAGTGGTGAACTGATGCTGGTGTCATGGAGAGAGCTGGAGGTCAATGCTGAGTGACTGGGAAGTGGGAAGAAGGCAGAGCATATGAATGGAGTAGAAAGATACAAGGGTCTTTTTTTGTAAGGGCTGGCTGATACCTTCTCTGAAAACAAGGGGTAGTTGTTACTTCGGCCCAGGCCTGCCCGGTGATAGCACTAGATATCTCTTTGATATCAAAACCATTCGGCCTTCCTCTGCCACCCCGCTCCACGTGTTTGCGAGGCCTTCGGACAAGCACGTACACAGGCGCGGCCGGTAATTGTTGGACATTCCATTCTCCACCCAGGCAGGCAGAACAGAGCCACTCTGCTGCTTCAGGGACCTCTCCTGCAAACACCCTTTTGCTTAAGCGCAGCACTAACGAAGGCGCCCGGCTCTGAGCCGATAGTCTTACAAAGCCAAACTAAGCACCTTGCATTTGCATACTGGCTACACTATTGTTGATTTAGCGCTAAGCCGATCATGTTAAACTTGACCTTTTCCAAAGCTTTGTCTGGCTCCAAACTCGCATTGTTCTCACCAAGTAAGGTATGGCCTGCAGTCACAATTCACCCTATATAAGCCCCCGATGCCGAGACCACCTCGGATCGCTCCTGAATTCCATCCAGCCTTGCTGCCGCTTTGTTTGGCGAGCTCCCCTCAGTGAGCCGTGCTGAGCTTTTTCTCCTGCACCCCAATGAACTCAATCTTCAAACTTCTTCAGGACTATGAGAAAGGTGTCGTATCACTCATTTTCCCCGAAAATCCATATTTCTAATTCCTCTGTTAGCTGTGCGATTGTGGTGTCTTTGCTGTTCATTTGTCTTGTAATAAAACATCATTTTTGCTATTTTAAAACTGTCTGACTGCTTGACTGACTTGACTCCATAGACGCTGGGTTGCAAGATCCCTGCTAAGTTACCCTGCCTCTCGCTAGCTTTAGTGAGTGCTCCAGCTAATTTCCCCAACTTTGTGTTTGTGTTTTGGTTATTTGGGCGCCTCTCCTGGGACCCCCAGAGAACAGGATAACATAGTGCTTTCCCTGAACTGTGCCAATTCAGGATGCAGCTGAGAGGGAACAAGTTTGTACTTGGGGGCAGTGGTAGAAGGTAACAAGCTTCCAAGTACATAGAAGCATAAGCTAAACATTTCTCCCTGACATGCTTGATTTCCACATAAAGGGCTCTTTCCACATTGCAGACTGTTCTGTGTGCAGTCTCTCCCCTGAAAGTTGAAGTGGTACAGTATGAGAAGAGTTTTGCCATTTGTTTCTGCTGAATACACACACACACACACACACATATATATATTTGTCCTTAGGTTTAATTGCAATAGTTATTTTTTTTAAAAAAATCACTGTAATCAGATAGTAATCAGCATAGCAGATTTCTGTGATGCCTGTTTGTTTATATGATTGCCACCCTTGTTCTTCAGGGCACCTGTGCAGCTATAACAGCGATTTGACCAGGTAAAGTTCATAGCTACCTCCTGCTTCCATCATTGCATCTCCAACCTAGGCAAAATTGTGTCAGTTGGATTTCTGTTGAAAATACAGCAATTATAGCCAGAAGAAGAAAAAAGTGTGTTCCCTTACCCAAAAATATTTGCAAAAGTTCTCCTCCTCGGTGAGAAAGGGTGTTGTGTTGCACTGAGATGCCCTGTCACAAAGTTGTCAACTGTTGCAAGATTTTTCTTTCTTCTGTGTGAGAGTGAAAAGACTATTCTTCTCCCATTGGAGACAGCAATAGGCTAAATAAATAAATAAATAAATAAATAAATAAATAAATAAATAAATGAAAAATCCATCATATTTTGTACCAATACATCATGTTTTGCACAAAACGTATTTTGCACAGCAAACAATGGCTTTTTTCTGCAAAAATCATCTCAGAATTTACACAAAAATGTCTCCCATTATGGGAAGCTTTGCATTTTGTATTTTGAGAGAAAAGTTGGACATTTTTGGTTCTTACATGAGAGAGCAAAATAAGTGATCTACCCATATTTGCCAGCATGTAAAATGCACCAGCATATAAGATCCACCCCATTTATACGTCAGCAAATACTATTTGCTGACGTATAAGATGCACTGGTGTATAAGACGCACCCCATTTTCAAACAGTATTTTTCAGGGGGAAAAGTGAGTCTTGTACACCAGCAAATAGGGTACCTCCTTATCTAACAGTTCCTCTGTTAGCCGCACAACCTCTCTCAGTAGACTCACATAATCTTCCTTCCCTTTGCATTGAGTTTCATCTTTCTTTACATGCTGTCTGTGTCTCTGGATGAATAAGTACTAAGAAGCTGTAAAAGCAACCTCTTCCAGGGCAAACAAGTTGTGGAACCCTGCAAGTGTACATCTGCTCCAGGATGGTCTTTAAAAAAGAATAAAAATAAAATCAAGCATTTGGATTCAAACGAAAGGAAATGGCAACATCTGTTCCCTAATGAATATTTTGATAGCCTTCTTTTAAATGCACAGAATGCCATGATTTAGATTTTCCTGCTTTTTGCTCATTAGCAGTTACCAAACTTGCAGTCTCGAGCAAAATGTTCCCATCAGGCTGGCCCAGGTGCCGTAAAGCCTGCCAGCCAACTACATGGATCACAGAAGAGGTCTTCCCATCTATTTCAGGCCCCTGGTGGGAATTCTGAATACCCAAATATCCCTTTCCTTAAAGCAAAAAACTCTATTTTTTTTTTAAATTACATTACTAAGGACCAAATCCAGGAGAATAAAAATAATCTCTTCTCCTTTTATCTCTTTCCTCCATTGTTCTACACCAAGCAATACCTTCAAATTTCAGGAAAAGAGATTTCAGCAAAGCGTCAGGAAAAACTTCCTGATGGTAAGAGCAGTTCAGCAGTGGAATACACTGTCTGGGAGTGTGGTGGAATCTCCTTCTTTGGAGTTTTTTAAACAAAGGCTGGATGGCCATCTGTCCGAAATGCTTTGATGGTGTATTCCTACGTGGCACGGGGTTGGACTGGATGGCCCTTGTGGTCTCTTCGAACTCTAAATGATTCTATAATTTTCTTTATTAAATTGTAAAGCATAACATCCAGCAAAATAACAATAATCCCTTCTTCTTTTATCCTTCCCCTCCAACAATTAATTCTACAACAAAAAGTCAAAGAATAGAATGTTGTAAGCTTAATTCTTGTCCAGAGTTCCCACTATCATCTAAAATACTAAATTATAGCAATAAGATAAAGCAGTCCAAATTAACCAAATTAGTCTTCCTCCTTCATACTTGACTTATTTTTGCCCTTCTACCCTGTATTTCTCTGGAACACTTTTATCTGTGCTTTCATCATTAACACATTGCGGAAATGGGTATCAATTTAAATATAATGCATCTGGTTTAACTTTTGCTTTACTCAATAAAATATTATGAGACAATTTTTTTCCATAATAGCTATAAACCATATGTTTTTATGCCATACAGATAGTAACTAATTATGACCGTCTTTCCATCTTTGAGCTAATAATCAGGCTGCCACAACACAAAAAAAAATCACAAGGTCTTTATAGTAAAGGCTATTATTATCTTCTTCGAAAAGGCCTCGTAGGTACAGCCTGGGATCCTTCACAACTGGCACGTTCAATTGAAAGGAAAGTTCTTGAATAATTAAACCCCAGAAAGAACTGACCACTGGGAAGTCCCACCATATATGTCGGTGGGTGCCTGTAAGAGTGCCCTTTCCCACATTTTGGTGGGAATGTCTAAAGTCTCCCTGAGCCCATAAAAGAAAGAAAAAAATGGAGAAATACTCATTTTCCTCCTTAAGCTATATTGCTCCCCTGCCAAGAAATAGGGAGTGTGGTGAAGCTGGCACTTCCTTCAGGTTCCCATCCCAACTGGTGGCAGCCCAAGACTCCTTCTGTGTTACTCCAAAAGGTGGGTGACTCTGGGATCCGCCTGCAATGCCAGCATCTCCTTAAAATATGGGGAATTATAGCTCAAAAGGAAGCCTTCAAGAGGGAGGGAGGCCCCTCCCCAAACTGCAAATCCCAGGATTCCATAGGATGTTGAAAGTGGAATAATAGCACTATAACACACTAGTGTGGAAATGAGTTTAGTCTAGAAGCCCATTTATCCCTAGGAAACTTTTTATTTCCTTCTTTTACACTTGTAGCCTCTCTTTAAAACAAACAAACAAATGGCACACTTTCTGAAAAACTGGCTTCTTTGTCAGCTGGCTTTGCTGATCTTCTCCTCTGCAAAAGAACCTCCAACTCCTGCGAGTCTTCTCTCTCTCTCTCTCTCTCTCTCTCTCTCTCTCTCTCTCAATTAAATAAATATATTGTGGGCCTTTTTTAATTTCCCCATGTGGCGCTGGGAGATGAAGAGCTGCCAACTGGAGAAGTTTGCCAGGGGCGGCGAGGAGATGAAAATGTCAAGTCCGGTGAGGAACTACAGAGGAACATACGAGAGAGGAGCCGTTTTCATTCAAAAGGACTGGGAGTTATCGCATTTCAGCTTTCACTGCCGAAAGGCACTGAGCTACAGTGTAAAAATGAGATCCCTGGGGTCCCACCAACAGGACGACATCTAAAGAGACCCACACTCCATTAGGAGTGGGACAAGGCCCCTGTCATTTCCATTCCTCCAGCCGCCTTTGTCATGATGGGAATGAAATATCAGGAGCTGACGACCTCCTGTGCAGCGAATTAATTGGATCGGCACATTCTGCCACAACTCTCCTCACTTCTAGGACTGGTGAACAATCTGACAGTTGGAAGAAGGAAACGGCTCCAGCTATACCACCAACAGTCTGTTGGTATTCATTGTGAGCGCTGTTTTCAGTGGTGGCCATCAGACAGCAGTGGTTGGAGTGCCTCCAGTTTCAGCGGAGCAGTGAATCCACTCTGGGTATTAGTCTAAACAGCTACTAATTATTATTGATCCTCCTCCTCCTCCTCAACTGTAATTCACTATTGCAGACCATTTCCACACTGCACTGTTAAAGTGCTATTATTCCACTTTCAACATCCTATGGAATCCTGGGGTTTGCAGTTTAGGGAGAGGCATTTAGAATTCTTAGCCAGAAACCCCAGAATTCCACAGGATGTTGACAGTGGAATAATAGCACTATATCAGTGTAGTGCAGAAATGGCCATAGTCATGAATATGTAACCTAGAGTTATACACCTGTAACTGATTCATATCCATGAAGATTATGTATTCTCAACCAAGGCATCGTTGCCACTATAATAAAAATCCCTCAATCCTACTTTAGCAGCCACGAGCCACAGCAGTCTGGCATTTCCATCCCCCTCCCAACAGCAATTTCTGGTGCAAAGAGAGATCCGGCTCCTGATTGTCACTCCAGAGATCAGTGTTGAGAGAGAGATGGGAGATGGAAATGCCAGTCTGCTGCACACTGATCAACAGGAGAACAGATCTCTGCTGCTCACAGTGGCTGCTGGCGAATGGTTCCAAGAGAACCTCCATAGGCAAGAATTGAGGAAAGAATGGAACCCCTGTCAAATTAGTGGAACTTATCCTTAGTCTGGAAGCATCAAAAGAACAAGTTGTCAGATAACGGGGTGTCAAAAGATGGATGCTTCTTGTATTGCCTGTAGACTTTGGTTGTTCTGTGTCCTTTATGGTGTTTACAATATCATTTATTCCCATATTCACACTTTTAAAAAAAAAAATCTATGTGGGGTCTTATTTTCCCCTTTCTGGTTTCTAACTGATACGTAACCCTAGATTTCAGCCATTAGAGGCTGTGTTCAGGACAGAGAATTCAGGAAACGTGTAGTGCTGATTCACAGGGCTTTGGCAGGCAAGATTCTAGCTGTCCGCAGGTCAGAATCTTCATCTCCCTCCCTGACCAAGCAGGGAACTGAAACCTGGTCCCTAAGGTCACAATCAAACCACTGCATGATGTGCCTCTCCTTTTAAAAATACTGGCTGGAATGCTACATCACCTACTGAGTTAAGTGGGCATAACTGAGTACCATGCCCTAGCCTGGCCCCCCAAGACCTGCTTGACCAGGCAGCTGAAGGAAGTCCATTCAGCTGGTGATCGGGGCACGGGAGGATAAGGTTTCTGTCCACCTCTCCACAGCCAGCTAGACTGCAACAATCAGAAGCAGGACCTCAGTCGCAATTCTGCATTGCAACCTGGCTGGTGGGAGGGGGCTAGAAATGTCTTCCTTATGGGCCTAAATGCCAGCTGAATGGAGCTTCTTCACCCAATTCAGTAGCTGTCTAGTAAAGTACGCTTGGGAGGGCATTCACAATTTTAGCAACACTGCCACAATTGTGACTATGTTATAGTGTTATGAATACAGCTCAGTTACAAATCCATAACTCGAAGTGCTGCATCTGTAACTCCAATGCTGAATTCCAGCCACCCTTTAAAAATAAAGTTTAAAATTAACCATAGAATGCACTGCTCCTTACACCACAGTCAATTATGCTATTCTGACTTACTACATTACTCGACATTATGTCCTTGTTACCAATCGATTAATACATAGGCAATTAATGCATACATGTCATCCTTCTAGAGTTCTTCATCTGCCTAAGTTCCCTTATGGTTGTACTTTTTTGGCCATGTAATATCCATATTCAATTCAAGTTGTGTTAAGGAGAGTTCTGAGGAGGTGACTGTTTCACATGCTGCTGTGCATTCTCAGATGGTGCATAGGAACTTATCAGCTCCATCAGTGGGTACACTGATGGTACACTTGTTTCATTTCAGAAACAGCGAACACAGTCAAAGAAACCCATCAATTGCACAATATTAGCATTCCGTAGAATGGGTTCGACAGGGCATCCACCACTTAACTGTGTGACAATACACAAGTATGATGGGGTTCTCAGCTACGTTCATCATTATGTGCTTTCAAGCCAACTCTGACTTACAACAATCCTATCAAGGTTTTCTGGATAAGGTTTCTGTAGAAGATGTTTTCCATTGCAAAGGAATGTTTGGCATTCCACAAAATGGGGGTGCCACAGCAAAGAAGTCTCAGTCCCAGGTCTTCTCCCAGCGTGTTGTTGCTGCCAGCTAAAGTACTGCTGACAGAGTAGTGTTTGTCTCTGTTGTTCTTAGTGACCCTTATGGCAACCCTTAAGGTGGCAACCCTTATGGAGTTTTTGTGGCAATTTTTTTCACAGAGTTTGTCATTGCCTTCCTATGAGAGAGTGTGACTTGCCCAAGGTCACCCATTGGGTTTCCATAACCGAGCAGGGATTAAGACCTTGTCCCCGCCCCCAGAGTCCTAGTCCAGTGCTCAAATCACTACTCAATGCTGTCTATAAACCCCTGCTTATCAAATTTGCAAACGGCAACCCATTTTGAGGGGATAGCTAACACCCAGACAGCAGGATCTCAATTTGAAAGGATCTCAACCAGATCAGTCAGGCCAACACTAACAAAATAAATTTCAACAGAGATAAATGTTGATTCGTTCAAGAGGGGGTTGGGGTTTGCCACTGCTTCCCTCCTGGGCCGAGAGAGTGTGACCTGCCCAAAGTCACCCAGTAGCTTCCATGGCTGAGCAGGGATTTGAATCTTGGTCTGCTCAAACCACTGCACAAGGCTGTTTCCCTCTCTCTTTCTCCCTCTCTCTCTCTTTTCTCTCTCTCTCACACACACAGGTCATTTCTGCACTGCACTACACTGTTATAGTGCTATTATTCCACTTTAACATCCTGTGGAATCCTGGTTTGCAGTTTAGGGAGGAACTTTTAGAACTCTCAGCCAGAGAGCTCTGTGGCCTCAGAAAATTACAAACCTGAGAATTCCACAGGATGTTGAAACTGGAATAATAGCACTGTAACAGTGTAGTGGGGAAATGGCCAGAGAGAGAGAGAGAGAGATAATAGCTTGGGGGAAAAAATAACTCAACAGCACTGTCTTCAAACACAACCTGGATCCCAGAAGGATACTATAAAAAGTAGAGTTGATTTAATACAGTGATTGAAAACAGGTATTCATAAAAAGCATGGAGAGTTTCAGCTTCTGAATATGTAAGTAATCTGTGAGCAATTCATTTTTGGTGCACTCCATCAACTCTTTCCTCCTGCTCTCCGCAAGCGCCTGTCCGGAATCCCTAAAGCACAGGATATCCTGCCTCCGGACACGAGGGCTGAGCTAAATTGGCTCCCTTCCGTGTCTCTGATTTAACCTCCTGCCCTCGCTAAGTCTTCCTGGAGTCAAGTTCCCTCTCCTTTCCTCCACCTGCTGGAAGGTGACAGGGAAGCCCTGTGATGATCTGTGTGCTCTCTCTCACCCTCCTTCTCTCTTTCTCTCTCTTCAAAAGCACTTTGCAAGAGAGGTATGTGTGAAGTCTTCTCACTGAAAGGTTTCTTTTTTTCCGGTCCTCTCACAGCAGCACCAGCACTGTCAGTCTGGAGGAGAGAAAGGCCTTAAAATAGACACTGGCCAGGATTAAGAACATCCTGTGGCCCTGTTGGCCAGCAACCACTGAGGGCGACGGAGTTTTCCAGATAGGGATGCTCTGTAGAGCAAGAGAGACTCATGCTACAAAGAGGAGACCCATTATCCTCATGCTGACTTCTCGAAAAACCACTGGAGTTTGGTGCAAAAGGACCTCACTGGGTGCTTTAATCACCGTAGAATCATTATTTTAATAAACATTAATTAATTTAAAATTCATCTGCATCATGGCCCATCAGGCTAGTTAAATAACAATGAAAGAATTCAGGAAAGATGAATTCATTAATTAAGGAATCTCCTCCCCCAGGGCTGGGAAAAGTAATTTTTTTGGGAGGAATATTCTCGGAACCCAATAGCCAGCATAGCCAGGGGCCATATTGTCTGTGGGATTTATAGAATCATAGAGTTGGAAGAGACCACAATGGCTATCCAACCCAACTCCCTGCCATACAGGAACACACACTCAAAGCACCCCTAGCAAATAGCTATCCAGCTTCTGTTTAAAAACCTCCAAAGGTGACTCAACCACACTTCAGTGCAGCATATTCCAATGTCAAGTGGCTCTCACCATCAGGAAGTTCTTTCTGAGGTTTAGGTGAAATCTCTTTTCTTGTAGTTTGAATCCATTGGTCGATGTCCTAGTCTCTGGAGCATCAGAAAACAAGCTTGCTCCATCTTCAACATGATATCCTTTCAAACATTTAAACATGGCTATCATGTCACCTCTTAATCTTCTTCTCATTGGGCTAAACATGCCCTGCTCCCTAAGGTGCTCCTTATAGGGTATGATTTCCAGACCTTTCACCATTTTGGTCACCCTCCTCTGGGCATGTTCCAGCTTGTCAATCTCTTTCTTGAATTGTGATGCCCAGAACTGGACACAATATTGCAGGTGAGGTCTAACTAAAATAGAATAGAGTGATATTACTACCTCCCTTGATCCCAACACTATACTCCTATTGATGCAGTCGAGAATTGCACTGGCTTTTTTAGCTGCCACATCACACTGATGACTCATGTTCAGCTTGTGGTTGACTAAGACTCCTAGAATCCTTTCACATATACTGTTTTCAAACCATGTATCACCTATCCCATATCTGTACATTTCATTCTTTCTTCCTAAGTGTAGTATCCTCCATTTCTCCCTGTTAAAATTCATTTTGTTAGCTTTGGCCCAGCTCTCTAATCTGTCAAGGTTCTGGCACACATAGTCCAGTCAGTTGCTTTCTCAGGCTTTTGAGGGGAATAAATGTTTCTAAGTTGAATGCCTTGCAGCTCAGAAATGTGAAGTCCAGGTTTTGTTGGTCTCTCAGACAAGATCCCCCCAAAAACAGTTGTTTCTCCCCACAACCATAGTCTATTCAGCCTCTCTTTTTCTCACTGGTGTTACCCTGTTTTCTGGGGGTCCCAGAAGGGACACCTAAATGCGCTCTCAATTATATAGGTTGGGGAAATTAGCCAAGAGCACAAGCTTGCAATACAAGAGGCAGGGCAACGGAGCAAGATCTTTCACCCAATGTCTACGGGGTCAGGCCAAGTCAAGGAGCAAACAGAATTGAAATAATAATTGTGATCTTTATTAAAATACAATCAAACAGTGTATGCAGCACACTTACACAGATAACTATAGAAATAAAGGTTGGAGTGGGATAGAGGGATTTTTAAGAGGAGTTGTTGGTTTGGGTAATACTACACCTGTCCTGAAGCCCAGGTAGTCTGCAGCAAATGGAGTTCTCAGTACGTGGGACTGAGGGAAAGGCTTGCCAGGCAAAGCGGCAGCAAGGCTGGATGGAAGTCAGGAGCGATCCGAGGAAGCTCTCAAAGTCAGGGGTTTTTATAGGGGAAAATGTGGCCGTAGGCTAGTCCATACTTGGGGAAAACAATGAGTTTCGAGCTGGAGACAAAGCCTCTGAAAGGTCAGAATTTAGCATGATTGAGTTAAGTCCAAATTGACAATAGAGTAGTCAGTATGCAAATACAGAGTGCTTGACAGATGAGGATTCTTCTAATCAAGCTGCCTGCTCAGGGCAGGGAGTTCTTTGTAAGTAGTGTGCATACATAATGCGGTACTTGACTTTGAGGTCTCTTGAAGTGGCGGGACGGCTATTTCTGGCCTGCCTGTATTTGTTTGGAATATTACAGCGATTAGCGGCCGTGCCTGTCTGCAAGCTTGTCCGGGGGACCTCGCAGCATGTGGACAGGAACAGGTAAAGAAGGCCAAATTATTGATATCAAAATGATATCTAATATCTCCAAAGTCTGGGCTAGAAACTGCAGTAACACTGGGCTCAATCCTTCGGGTCACCCACACAGTAAGAAAACACAAGCAAACGGGGAAGGGCAGCTGTCTCCTCCTCCTCCTTAAATCCCAATGCAATTTTTTTTTTCTCTCAGCCAGAGGGACAGAGGTATTAAGCACAAGCCATCACAGCAGCCTTTTCATTAGGCAGAATGAACCAACTGCCCAAAGGCATAGATGCTTGGGATGGCTCTGCTCTCAGTCCCCTGGCTGTTCTCCTCTGTTGAGGGGTAGAGCTGAACTCCCTGAATCAGAGTTTGGAACAGTTACTTTTCTGGACCACAGCTCCTGCAGTCCCCTCAGCCAGTTTGTTGGACCTGGAGAGCTGTAATTCAAAAAAGTCCCCTTCCAAACTCTAACCTGTATTAGCCTGCTTCAACATGAGGTAGAAGATGCTCTTCCAATGCCAGTGAGGACATAAAGATCCAATTACTGGGCAAATTGGCTTCTGGTCATGGAGTGAGGACGGGGAGCCTGTCCTTTGCTTCAGGCAGCAGAATATCTTGGGCTGGCCCCAGAGGTAATGGCCCTATATCCATGATGTCTGGTTTCTAAAATTATCTAGCTGCAATGCTGGCTCAAAGTTCTCTTACTCAGCAACTTCTCCGAATAACAGTTTGTACAACCCCCTCCTTGGCCACTGCTTCTTGGCCAACTCAGATGTCTTCTCGGTAGGCCTGTGCTTTCCAGTTTGCTCATTTTTTGGCTAGCCTGCTTGTAGAATTTCCTAGAATTTTTGTCAGCTCATGCAGCGAGAGAAAGCTTGGATCCTAGCACTGGTGAGCAGAGTTTGAGGAATTACTTCTTTGGATTACAGGTCCTAGAATCCACTGGCTTCTTACCTTGGCTCCATGGCACTGTTAAAGAGGAGAAGCGAATGCCCTCTTAATGAAACTCTTGGCACTTCGCTGTTTGATAAGGCATGATGCCACAAACCTATTTCTCTCACAGTCTCCGGACAACAGTCGTGGGTAACTGTGGAGAGTAAATGGAGCCATTTTTGAACTTTCACCCCAACGGTGGGCCATATCTCCCTAAACACTGTCTGAAAATGGGGATAACTTTGTGACATAGCAAATACGTTGTACAACAAAACAAATTCCAGATGCCATTTCCAGGTATTTTTGTTATTTTTGTTTGATTGGTTTTGGTTTAAGGCGCTTGACTGTATTTTAGCTATCTACCACTGTGACTATTTACCACTTGGGGGGGGAAATTTCTCCCCATTTTTGGAGGGGAGCAGTGGCTTTGGAGTTGGGGTCTGGCAGGGATCTAGGGGCACCCATAAATCCCCTAAAGTCTACAGGTGACCTATTTGCCAGAGTTTGCTGTTACCCCAGCATACACCTTCCCGCACTCATTGCAATGCTCTCTTCAAACCCATCATACAATAATGATATTTATTTACTTACTTTTCATAGTTTTGCGAAAATGTGCTTCTCTCTCTCTCTCTCTCTCTCTCTCTCTCTCTCTCTCTCTCTCTCATATATATATATATATATATATATATCGATAAAAGTAATACTTTGTGGTCAAAGAGGCCCTTCATCCATGCTTCTAATGATATTAAAACCACAATAAAAACAGTCCTCAGACAGATAAAAGCTAAAACCACATTTTGTTATTTGTGTGCTTTCCAGAGGTTTCTGACTTATGGAGACCCTAAAGTGAACCTATTGTGGAGTTTTCTGGGGGTGAGAGCATGTGACGCACTCAAGGTCACCCAGTGAGTTTCCACAGCTGAGTGGAGAACTGAACCCTGGTCTCCAGGATCATAGCCCAATGTCCAAATCACTAGTCCGTGCTGGCTCTCTGGTTGGTACTTAATGTGTAACTCTTAGGGCCTTTCCTCACTACACTGCTATAGTGCTAGTATTCCACTTTCAACATCCTGTAGAATCCTGGGGTTTGTAGTTTACTGAGGCCAAAGAACTCTCTGACTGAGAATTCTCAATGTCCCTCCCTAAACTGCAAACCTCAGGATTCCATAGGATGTTGATAGTGGAATAATAGCACTATAGCAGTGTAGTACAGAAAGGCCCTTAATGACATAAGCAGGGACTTACCTTAAGTCTCTGGTTTTGGCCCAGAAACCTTGAGGCCTGGTGTGATCCTGAACTGGCAACCCAAGCATGGAGCATCCAAAAAGATCAGGGGGAACTTGAAAACATTCTAGTTTTCTAGGCTTGCACAAATTCATCATCTAGGCTAACAGGGCCCAGGAGGAGCCTTGGCTGAGACCTTTCCAAATCTTGAGGCCAGCCATGGTTGGATCCCATTGCAAGTCTTTCCAGCAATTCCTTGGTTTTTTGATATTTAATTTCAGTTAGCGAGTTGCAGCTTAAATGGACTTAAATGGGGGCAGCTAAAACTGGCCTGACCCTGAGTTCATTCATCACCATGAGTGAATTATGAAGCAGGCTTCCAATGGCTTGGGGGGGCGGTATTTGCAATGCAATGCAAAAAACAACCAAACTGGACACTGAGGTGATAGATACATATAAAGGAGATTTACTTCTTGCTTTGCTTGAATTGCTACTGTTAAATTGCTAAACACATTCAATCCCAGTCTTGCTGTCTTTTCCCTCTCTCTGGGGCTAAAATGATCCTTAATCAATTAGATTTTCTCTCCCAGCCCCCTTCTGATAAAACTGTTTAGGCTGTTATTGAGATAAAATGCCCGATTAAACTTTGAAAGGAGTGAATGTTTAACTCAAAGGCCAAGTCATTCATTGCCCTTAAAAATGTTTGTGTAACCCCCTGGGAGAGGAAGAAGGAGCAAATGCACATAGAGCCCTGCTTTTCGCTCCAGTGATGAGTGAAAAACCTCTTCCCTTTCCCACCTTCTTTTCCAAGGCCCTGGTAACACAATCTGTTATCTTTTGGAACCACCAACCTCTCTGAACTCCTGACAGCCTCTGAGTTCCAAGTGCATTGAAAGAACAAAGCCAAGAGGAGAGGCAGCTAGTTCTAGCAGGGCATCCATGAATGTATAAATGAGCACAGCTGGATGGGACCAGCAGTCAGGACTGGCACGCATGCCATGCTTGGATGTTTTGATTGGTGGGGAGAGATGTGTCATCTGCCATGCCCTGCAACCCAAAGTTTCCTGTCCCCTCTGATTTCATTTTCTTTCTGTTCCACTTTTCCACGAAACATGGCAGCTAACCATACTCCTAAAAACAACTGAAGCAATGAAACCAACATGATTCTTGGTTACATCAAGAGCAGTATGGTGTCTAGATCAAGGGAGGTAATAGTACCACTCTATTCTGCTTTGGTTAGACCTCTCCTGGAATACTGTGTCCAGTTCTGGGCACCTCAATTCAAGAAGGATATCGACAAGCTGGGACATGTCCAGAGGAGGGGGACCAAAATGGTGAAGGGTCTGGAAACCATGCCCTGTGAGGAGTGTCTTAGGGAACTGAGTATGTTTAGTCTGCAGAAGAGAAGGTTAAGAGGGGACATGATAGCCATGTTTAAATATGTGAAGGGATGTCATGTTGAGGAGGGAGTGGGCTTGTTTTCCACTGCTCCAGAGACTAAGACAAGGAGCAAAGGTTTCAAACTTCAGATTCCACCTGAACTTCAGAAAGAATTTCCTGATAGTCAGAACTGTTTGGCAATGGAATATGCTGTCTCCGAGTGTGGTGGAATCTCCTTCTTTGGAGGTTTTTAAGCAGAGGTTAGATGGCCATTTGTCAGGAGTGCTTTGATGTGGGTCCCTGCATGGCCGGGGTTTGGACTGGACGGCCCCTGTGGTGTCTTCCAACTCTATGATTCCATGATTCTATGAAATCTTTAAAACAACTGCTAAAATCAAAATAAGCAATACACTCATATAGTTGGAAGGTACACCAATGCCACCTAATCCAGCCCACTGTCAGTGTTGAGAAATCATATCTAAATCATCCATGAGAAAGGGCCATCTTTTTTGGACTCAAAGGTCAGACTAAACCTCAGGGTGGGTTAACTAAGCCGCTATGATGTCTCTATGCTTCTGACAAGCCAGCCACCAAGCTGTGGAAGCGGCAGCCATCTTCTAGGATTGCTCCACAGCCACAGAGGTGTGTTGGCTTTCGATCTGGAATTTGCCTTGCCATTGACACCTCCTCCATGAACTTTGCTGCCATTTCAAACCCATCTGAGGGTCCTACTTAAACACACAGCTCACAAAAGTGACATGGGGAGGGGAATTCTTAACTCCTTAGATCCCCAACCAGTGTGCCTTCTGGAAGCTGGAGTCCAAAAAAGTTCAGATTTCCAAGCTCCACTTAAAAGTGGTATTGTTCATTGCAATTAGCAACTGCATGTCTGTGTGCATCTGTGTACATGTATGTGAGTTTTAAATGTAAAGATCAGGCATGCTTACTTCAGACTGGGACTCCAGGGTTAGAGGGAAAGGAACTTAATTTTCACCACCTTCCTCCACTCTGGTCCTGATCCACATCAAGGAACACATGATGGCTACTTGCCCTGGAGGTGAATGGAAATTTTCCTCCCAGTGCAAGTAATCAGTGGCTTGATCTCAAATAGGAAATTAAGGCCTATTAGATTTACAAAAGACCCACAGTGAGAGCCCAAATTGATGCAGATCCTCCACTTGTAACTGCTATTCGCACTTCAAAAACTCACGCTCACATGATTCGTAGTTACAGAGATGTGTGTCATCTTAGATGAACTCTTTTAAATGGGGGCTGGGATTTTAGAAGTGGTCCTCAGTCTCCATTCATCCCTGGAGCCCCTGGATATTCAAAATGAACTAATTATAGAATTCCAGACACACATTCATGCACCCTTCCTATGCACTCTGCAGACTGTTTGCTTTTCTTCCAAATCTGTCCTTCTCCTCCCTTCGCTGATCAAAGATGACCTTACCGACTCCTGCCTTTGAGCTGTCTTTTCCGAATTGGTTTCCCCCTCCTCCCCGGTCAGAGCTTGTCCGGCCACTTTGGTAGTAAATTGCCCTTTCCCGTTTGCTCTTCATTCTTTGTAAATCAAAACAGCTGGCTGAGTTATTTATTCATTTAATATATTTGTGGGTCGACCCTCTGCTTAAAAAGGGCTCAAAGTGAGGGACGAATAAAAAGAAGAGAAGAGAAATTGCATAAATTACAGTGGCAGATCAAGGGCAATCTGAGTAAAGGGAAAGAGAATAAAATTAGGGATTATAATGTTGTTAACAGCATTTTAAGGGGTAAAAATGCAGAGGAGGCTAACCTAATTTCTTGAGGAAGGGAATTCCACAACTAAGGAGCCACTATTCATAAGACTCTGTCTTGAGTATCCACCAAGCTCACTTCTCTAAGAAGTGAGACATGTTCCAGAAGATCAGCTAATAAATGCAAAATATAGGGACCCCCATTCAGACTTGTGCTATGAGTGATGGGAATGGTGATCCAATACATCTGAAAGGCAATGGGCAAAGTAAGATTGGGTTATATATTGTTACATATATTTAATTTTCCTTGAAGGAGCTCAAGACAATAAACAGGGTCTTCTCCTCTCCCCACCAGATTCTTTAAACAACCTTTTAAGGTAGATAAAGCAGGCTCACAAATCACGGCTGGTTTGCAAAGACACTCAGATGACTTTATGGCCAGGTATGGCTATGAATCTGTCTCTCGAGGGCTCATCTAAACCAGCCTTCATGAACCTGAGTCCTACTGGATGTTGGGTACTACAGCTCCCACCAGTCCTGCTTGATATGGCCAATGGTCAGGGATGATGGGAGTTGTAGTGGAAATGTCCTACAGCAGGGGCCCAAGGGCTGCATGTACTCCTAACACTCTTTTTTTCTGTCCATCTAAATCCCTCCTCATCATGGTGAGGCATAATGGCAAAAGATGGGAGTGAGAGAGTCCAGAGTCCAGGAACATGTAATCCTTGAGGACTATAAAAAAGGTAATTTAGCTTGGGTTTGAGGAACACCTGATTTGCTATGTGCCTTGTGTTCCTGATTCTGCAGAATCTGAAATAAAACGTTGGTCTCTCTCTCTCTCTCTCAGTGTGGCTTCTTGGCTAGCGCACTGGGCACAAACCCGGCCCAGAGTCCCTTCTTTGGGAAAAATCCAGATGGCAGGGTTATACGGGCATCTTTTTACTTGAGAAGCAGTGATCTGGAGCTTAGACAGCGGTTGAATGGGCTTCTTTCAGAAGTGCTATAGTTTTGTATTCCTACATCGCTGATAGGGTCGAATTAAGATGGCCCTTGTGGTGCCTTACAATTCTAAGGTCATTTCCGCACTGGACTGTTAGAGTGCTATTATTCTACTTTCAACATCCTATGGAATCCTGGGCTTTGCAGTTTAGGGAAGATGATGCAAATCCTAAACTGCAAAGCCCAGGATTCCATAGGATGTTGAAAGTGGAATAATAGCACTCTAACAGTCCAATGTGGAAATGGCCATTCTGTGATTCTTAGAGGGAGACAGGAGAGAGTCTCCGGTGTCTCCTGCTGGGAGCAGAGTCTGCATTCCACATCGAGCACAATTCTCTTTCTCCCCTCATTGTCCCCGTCAGCCAGGCCTGCTGCACTCCAGCAGCTATGGCCCTCCCTATGGCTGTCACATCTGATCAGGGCTGAATGCCTGTGTTACCATGGCAATTAGCAGCAAGACTCAGAGGGCACCATTGTAGTTCCACAGAGTGGCAGGGATTACCCATGGAGGGGGTATGGAAGCAGGAGGGGACCAAGAAGACCTGGCAGCAGGTAATGGCAGAGCAGCACCGGAGAAAGCAGAAGAAAAGGAGACGAAACTTCTCCCCACTCCCAAGGAAAGAAAAGAATAAAGAATCCCAGTTGATGATTTTGCAAGGATCTCTTTGTAGATGACAGCCTAAATACCCTAAAGGAACCAGATCCCATCTGATTTGGTGAAGCTAAGCAGGATCAGCTCTGGTTAGCATTTGGATGGGAGACCACCAATGAACACCAGATGCTGTAGACTATATTCCAGAGGAATGAATTGGCAAAACCACCTCTGAGAATTCTTTGCCTAAGAAAACCCTATGAAATTCATGGAGGTCACAGTATGTCAACAGGCAACTGAAAGACACTTAAAAATGATGGCTTCCCTTGGCTAATGAGGCCTGGGGATTGTGGGCAACCTAGTTTTGCATTCTTCTTCCTCTACATGTCACTAGTGGAGTGCAATTCAGTGTCTGTTTACTCCAAAACAGGTACATCCTTAAGTTCAAACAAAGAAAAAAAGGGGGAGGGGAAAGGAAGAAATCTAGCAGCACCTTTAAGAGTAACTGATTCTTCTGAGCATGAACTTTTGTGGATTTCAAACCACTTCTGCAGGTGCTCAGTCATCAATGCACCATCTTCACCACAAGTCTGCGGGAGCTGGGTATGTTTAGCCTGGAGAAGAGAAGGTTAAGAAGGGACACGATAGCCATTTTTAAATATTTGAAGAGATGTCATATGGAGGATGGAGCAAGCCTGTTTTCTGCTGCTTCAGAGACTAGGACATGGGGCAATGGCTTCAAACTTCAGGAGAAAAGATTCCATCTAAACCTTAGGAAGATTTTTCTGATGGTAAGAGCCATTCAACAGTGGAATACGCTGCCTCAGAGTGTGGTAGATTCTCCTTCTCTAGAAGTTTTTAAACAGAGGTTGGATGGCTGTCTGTCAGGAATGCTTTGATTATGTATTCCTGTATGGCAAGGGGTTGGACTCAATGGCCTTTGTGGTCTCTTCCAGCTCTATGATTCTATGATTCTCTAAGTCCCTAAGTTTGGTGGGGGGAGTACTCTCAGGGAGGTGCCCATAGGGTTGCAACAATTAATTAGCCAAGATCTTATTCACAGGCTGCGTCACATAAAGCTGGCATTCAGTTAAGGACTGACACACGCATAAGTCATAGAATCATAGAATCATAGAGTTGGAAGAGATCCCATGGGCCATCTAGTCCAACCCCCTGCCATGCAGGAACATCCATCAAAGCATTCCCAGCAGATGGCTATCCAGCCTCTGCTTAAAAACCTCCAAAGAAGGAGACTCCACCACATTCCATTGAGGCAGCATATTCCACTGCCGGGCAGCTCTGACCGTCAGGAAGTTTTTCCTGAGGTTCAGGTGGAATTTCCTTTCCTGCAGCTTGAATCCATTGCTCCTTGTCCTAGTCTCTGGAGTGGCAGAGAACAAGTCCGCTCCCTCCTCGACATGACCTCCATTCAAATAGTTAAACATGGTTATCATCTCCCCTCTTAACCTTCTCTTCTTCAGACTAAACATACCCAGCTCCCTAAGCCGTTCTTCATAGGGCATGGCTTCCAGACCCTTCACCATTTTGGTTGCCCTCCTCTGGACACGTTCCAGCTTGTCGATATCCTTCTTGAATTGAGGTGCCCAGAACTGGACACAGTATTCCAAATGAGGCCTAACCAATGCAGAATAGAGTGGTACCATTACCTCCCTCAATCTGGACACCATACTCCTATTGCTGCAACCAAGAATCGCATTGGCTTTCTTGGCTGCCGCATCACACTGCTGACTCATGTTCAGCTTGTGATCTACCAAGACTCCTAGATCCTTTTCACACATCATGCTACACATGAGGCCAAAAAGTCACCAGTGTGCAAGGGATGCATTCTGCTGATGGCATTGGCAGTGGAGTTGCACAGGTAGCATGTTCCTCTGTGCCTTGTCATTGCATTTGTGCACTGCATGTTGTGATTGTGCCTTCACCCTCACAGTTGTGCACCAGATATTGTTCATCATAGTTGCACATCCTATATTGTCCACTCCAGTTGTGCATCACATATTGTGAATCATGGCGGTGCGCCCTTTTTGTGCATTGCCATTGCATGTCATACATTGTGCATTGTGGTTGTATGTACTGTTTCGTGCATTGCAATGGTACAATAGCACCTAGTCGTTGACATGAGCTGTGCAATGTTGCTATTCTGCACAGGAGTTGTGTAACATTCACACAGCATATCTCCATGTGTGGATACACACACTATGCTGAAGGGATATTGGACTGCAGCCTAAAACTTACACTGCTATGCTGCTGTGTTGGTCTTGTGCAACCAATCATACAAGAGAAGGTACATCCATGCACTCTCCCTAGTGTGCAGTGCAATGGGAGGTGTGGCTGTGTGTTCGCTGCAGGCAGCGCTAAGGACCATCCTAAGCAAATTGCCTAGGTTTGCACAGTGATCTGCCTTGCTGATTTATTTGTGATCTGAATTCTGTCTTGCCTTTGGTAACCTGACAACTTATATTAAAAAAGCATTAAAACCATAATACTTACAGCTTAGGTCCAGAGTATTTGAAAGACCATATCTCCCTCTATGAACCTGCTAGAGCCTAGCAGTTTTCATCTCTTCCAACTCTACAGTTCTATTATTCTAATTTCTCCTGTGCAGGACTTTACGCTATGTCTCCCAATATAGGATCTTGGCTTATGTTTTTAATTGGTCTCCAAATAACAATGTGAGCAACCACTAAATCTCTGCTAGAAGGGAGTTTTCCACTGGGTGATTACCCTCAAAAACACTCTGCCACATGTATCAGTCTCATGTGCGCACGGCTGTCAAGTTCACCACAGGGAGGGAACTTTACAAAAAAAAGTATGTATGGAAAGATTGTCCCTATGGTTTTCATGTAGTTCCTTCTTTGAGCAGCTGGAACAGTACAAAATCAGAGAGCAATATCACTCTTCTGTTTTTAAATCAATGCTACAAACAACTGTCACACCTTTTAGGGCAAGCATGTACAAGCTTCCGTTGCACTGGGCTTACAGCTAATTCAGTTTTTCTTTGCAGTTGCTTAGATGATTGGAGCCTGCTTAACAAAGTAACAGGTGATCATATCTGTGCAGATATTCTGTTGTAGTGATGGTGTGCCTCTAAGTTATTTCCAACTTATGGCAAGTCTAAGGCAACCCTATCACAGGGATTTCTCAGCTGAAAAAGCAGGACTTGCCCAAGATCACCCAGGGGTTTCCATTGCTGAGCAGGGATTTGAACTCTAATCTCCAAGAGTCCTAATCTAACACTTAAAACCACTACACCACACTGGTTCATACAGATACTATTTAGTAACTTTTCTGTTTAAAAAAAAAAAATCTTGATTGCTTCCTTATGCTTCCCCCATCTCTAATGTTCTCCACTTAGAATTTCACCAATAATGCTAAAGTACTCACAGGCGCTCACAATTAGATTACAGCCAAGGTTACATGACTGATCTGAGATCAATTGGGCCTTGTTGTGGTTAGTTTGGGAAATGTGAGTTCCTTCTATTCTCTCCGTGCATCAAAGCACACAGCTCTCCCTGTACCTTGCCAAAGAGAGCGTGTGCCATTTCTCTGACCTGTTTGCAAACCAGGAGGGGAGCTGTAACCTCGTATTGAGCTCATTTCCCATTACTGATCAGATGTTGGCAGAGAGGCATTGCATGATTTCTCTTCCTGGGTGTGTTGATCCTCTGGGGGGGGGGGAGGACATTGTTCACTGTGCGTTGTGCTCCATCTGAATTTTTTTTTTTAAGTCTGTTTTATCTTCATTTTTTGTCAGCTGCCTTGAATATTGTCTGTCTAGAAAGACAATGTTCTGTGCTGCCAACATATAGAGAAGCAATTAGGTATTTTTAGACTAGGATGAGCAAAGTGCAGCTTTCAGTTTGCACATATCCCCCATGGTGTTTTTGTGGCCCTCACTTCTGTTTTACATTAAAGAAAAATAACCTTGTCTCAAAACCAGAAGAGGATTTCCTGCCACAACTTTTGCTTTTGGTTTCTTGGCAGTCCATGCCATATCTTCCAAGTATCCTAATTTGGCTGGAACAGTCCTAATTATTCCTCCCTCATCCCACTTTTCTAGCTTCTTTTAAAATGTCCCAGTTTCTCTTTCCTCCTTCTCCCACTTTCCTCCTTTGTCTTTAGCTTCTGTTGCTGCAAACTGACTTCAAAGAGCAAAAAGCAGTGTGCAATCGACTCAGCAGGTGGGAAGGGGAGAGGAGGGAAGGGATAGAATCATAGAATCATCGAGTTGGAAGAAACCATGGGGGGCATCCAGTCCAAAGCCCTGCTATGCAGAAACACATATCAAAGCACTCCCAACTGATGGCCATTTAGCCTCTGTTTAAAAACCTCCAGAGAAGGAGACTACACCAAACTCCCAGGCACCATATTCCACTGTCAAACAGCTCTGACCATCAGGAAGTTCTTCCTGAGGTTCAGGTGGAATCTCCTTCGCTGTAGCTTGAATCCAATGCTCCTTGTCCTAGTCTCTGGAGCAGTGGAAAACAAGCCCACTCCCTCCTTGACATGACATCCCTTCAAATATTTAAACATGGCTATCATGTCTCCTCTTAATCTTGTCTTATGCAGACTAAACATACCCAGCTCGCTAAGCCGTTCCTCATAGGGCATGGCTCCCAGACCCTTCACCATTTTGGTCACCCTCCTCTGGACACATTCCAGCTTGTCAACATCCTTCTTGAATTGAAGTGCCCAGAACTGGACACAGTATTCCAGACGAAGTCTAACCAATGCAGAATAGAGTGGTACCATTACCTCTCTTGATCTAGACACCATACTCCTATTGATGCAACTGGGAATCACGTTGGCTTTCTTGGCTGCCACATCACACTGCTGACTTAGGTTCAGCTTGTGGTCCACCAAGACTCCTAGATCTCTTTCACACGCACTGTTATCCATCCACATGTCCCGCATCAT
The DNA here is from genome assembly GCA_948474755.1 of Ctenosaura bakeri. Classification (NCBI taxonomy): domain Eukaryota; kingdom Metazoa; phylum Chordata; class Lepidosauria; order Squamata; family Iguanidae; genus Ctenosaura; species Ctenosaura bakeri. The sequence continues at coordinate 267,023 of CAOLHI010001299.1, forward strand.
ATATTTGCGCATTCCATTTTTTCTGCCTAAGTGTAAGACCTTACATTTCTCTCTGTGGAAATTCATTTTGTTAGCTTTGGCCCAACTCTCCAATCCGTTACGATCATTTTGAATTTTGATCTTGTCCTCTGGAGTATTAGCAACCCCTCCCAATTTGGTGTCATCTGCAAATATGATCAGCATGCCCTCTATTCCATCATCCAAGTCACTGATGAAGATGTTGAATAGCACTGCATCCAGGACAGAACCCTATGGCACTTGCCCTTCCCTGTAGGCTCTGGCAAAAGGAAACTGCTGCAGCCTTTCCCAGCTTGTGTGTTCCTTCTCCTTAAATAACTTTTGCTGTCTTGACCACATTCTGATGTTCTTGGCCACATGTGACAATTTGATGTTTGGGGGGTGATTTTGAGCCAGGACAGCAGGGATTTGGGGATCTGACCAGGGTTGGGGGGCGCAAAAATACCATGATGGCTACCTGCAGCTTTGAAGCCACAGTTTCCACAACCCTGCTGGGGAGTGGTACTACATTACATTAACCTCTGTGGACTGGAGGTTAAAAATATTATATCCACAGCTCTAGTTCAACCAGAACTTACGGGGGGAAAGGTTACTTTGGAGGATGACATCACCCAGAATCCCTGGAGTTTCTGGAAGCTCTTATTTAAAAAAAAACACACAGTGGCCCTTCCACTTTCATAAGGGTTTGGGGTTTGGGGCACATAACCCTTGTGAAATGGGAAAAACCATGAATAACGTTTCCTCCACTCTTCTCCTCCCCTTCCTTTCCAGGGCTCACCCCTCCCATTTCCTTGCCTTTTGCCTTGGTGCCCATGCCTTCCTTCTCCACACCAGGGCAAAAGGCAAGGGAATGGGGGGCAAGGCAGGCACATGCCTTCCTTCTCCATGTAGTGCCCCCCTTGCATTCCCTTGCCCTTTGCCTCAATGTGCATTCTCCATACCCTGGCAAAAAGAAAGTGTATGAGGGAAAAGGCATAGGTGGACCTTGCTTCTCCATAAGCATGGTGCTCCCCCCTCTTATTCCCTTACCCTTTGCCTCGGTGTGTGTCCCCCTCACCTGGGCAAAAGGCAAGAGAATGGGTGTGTGTGAGAGGCACACATGTGCCTTCTCTGTGCACATTGCTTCCCCCTCCCATTCTCTTTGCCCTGGCATGCCTTCTCCATGCACACTGCTCCACCCCATTCCCTTGATTTTTTTACTCAGTGTGCATTCTCCACGCCTGGGCAAAGGCAAGGGAAAAGGCACATTGCCCCTCCTCCCATTCTCTTACCTTTTGCCTTGGCATGCATTTTGCATGCCGGGGCAAAAGGCAAGGGAAGGGGAGGAAGAGAAGGGGGAGCACATGCACCTCACAAATAATCAAATTCACAAAGGTCAAACCCACGAAATGTGGAGGGAGGACTGTTTAACTTTCCAAAGCTTTGTGTTTCAGCGCCCCACTCCAGCTTCTGACTCCACAAGCACCGAGCGGAATTAAAAATTAGACCCTGCTCTGGGCCCAACAGGCTTTGGCAGGGAAGGTGAACTACGAACAGAATCACAGAATCGTCTTGGCCTTACACATGTGGGCAGCCTCAGGCAATAAATAACAACAACAAAATCCTAGAAACAGGTACCAAGCATAGCCTGATTTGCAGACCATCCCGATGTGGGAAAGGCTACAGGCATCTGGGGAAGGGGGAGAAGGAGATTTGTTTCGTTACTCTTCAGAAACACAGACAACCTTGTCTCTGGTAAATAATAGATAAGGTCTTAGCCGTGCTGCAATTTTAAATGTGCACACACACAGAGACAGAGAGAGGGATGAAGACTGCTCCCATACTCTGCCGTTCTCACACAGCCACATTTGCTTTCACCTCTGACCTTCGGGTGTTCTCTGTGAATTTTTTCTATCCAATTTCGATACCTGGGCCAAAACAAACTAGACGTTGTTTTTCTTTCGCCTTCTCTGGACTGCTCAGAGCTCCAAAGCATCCTCAAGACAAACAGACTGTTATCAACCTCATGGCCTTTGGGGAAACAAATGGGATCTGGTTTTGCAGTCTGAATGATGCCCAAAATCATTATCATGGATCAATCAATCAATCAATCAATCAATCAATCAGGAGCTACAAATAGAGATTCAGCATCTCTGGGAAAAGAAAGCTTAGCTTTCCCATGCGGCAGTCAGAAGGGACGGCAGAAGTGAAGATATAGAAAGGGAAAAGATGATGAAGTATCAGGACCTACAAATTGAGCTTCAGTGCCTGTGGGGAAAGAAGACAACTGTGGTCCCAGTTGGGATAGGTGCCCTGGGAACGAATCCAAACAGAGTGACGAAACATCTGAACAAAACTGTGATGGGTAGAATCGCAGTAGTACAATGACAAAAAGTGACATTGCAGTTAACAAAGTACTGTACATGTGTTCTTGGGCATTAACAGTTGGCCCTCCACATTTGCGGGTCTGACTTTCACAGATTTGATTATTTGGAGTTTCTCCAACCCTTGCCCCCATCCAACATTCAGGGGCATTCTGTGGGAATCTTCTCTCTCAGCAGCTCTGATCAGACCTTCAAAAACCCACCTCTGTGATCAAGGTATCTCCCCACTCCCAACCCACTCCCTCACCCTCTCCTTTCCCTGACCTGCACCATTTCCGCACGAGACTGTTATAGCGCTTTGATTCCACCTTCAACATCCTATGGAATCCTGGGGTTTGCAGTTCCGGGAGGGGCCAACTGGAACCCCAGGATTCCATAGGATGTTGAAAGTGGAATCAAAGCGCTATAACAGTCTAGTGCGGAAATGGCCCTGGTTTGGACTCTGGGTACCTTCTCTCCTCACCATACTTCAGCCCCCATCCCACAAAGACATACATTTTGATATTTCCATTTTTCCACAGATTAAGTTAGCCTTGTCTAAGTAAAAAATAACACTTTGAACATTCTAGAAGCGACCTGAAATCATCTTCCAAAATACATCTCAGGAAGATTTTTTTTCCCCACTAGCCTCCACTTTTCTTATGATTTGTATTTTGGAGGCCAAACTTATAGATCTCTAGGTCTTTTTTTAACATGTTGAGGATAGCTTGGATTTTCCATGCGGCATCCAGAACTACTTTGCTTTCCCCTTTTCTCATAGAATCATAGAGCTGGAAGAGACCACAAGGGCCCCAGTCCAACCTACTGCCATGCAGAAATACATAATCAAACTACTCCTGACAGATGGCCATCCAACCTGTGTTTAAAAACCTCCAAAAAAGGAGATTCCACCACACTCCTGAGACAACAGGTTCTCACTGTTAGGAATTTCTTCTTAATGTTTGGGTATAATCACTTTCCTGTTGCTTGAAGCCATTGCTCCCTGTCCTAGTCTCTGGAGCAGCAGAAAACAAGCTTGCTCCATCCTCCCTATGAGATCTCTTCAAATATTTAAACATGGATATCATGTCACCTTGACCTTCTCTTTTCCAGGCTAAATGCACACAGCTCTGTAAGTCGTTCCTCATAGGGTGTGGTTTCCAGTCCTTTTACCATTTTGTTGCCCTCCTCTGGACACATTCCAGCTGCTGTATCACACTCATACTCAGCTTGTGGTCCAGTAAGATTCCTAGATCTCATCCACATGTACTGTGATCTAACCCGGTGTCACCCATCCTATATCTGCAATCATATCATTTTTTCTGCCACTGAACCACTGTGGTTTCATTGAACCAATTGTTGAATACTGAGTCAACACCTACATAAATCTCACTGATTCAGTGGATCTACTCTAATTGGGAGTAACGATGGGATTTGGAGTACTGATCATAGCAATCATGAAGACATAGATCCTTTAAAATCATCTTACTTCCTCCTCACATGTAAAAAGCATCATTCTTCTATGGACTCAAGCAGCCTATATAGGACCTTTCTGCACTAAACTATTATAGTGCTATCATTCCACCTTCAACATCCTGTGGAATTCTGGGGTTTGTAGTTTACTGAGGCCAAAGAGCCCTCTGGCTGAGAATTCTAAATGCCCCTCCCTAAACTGCAAACCCCAGGATTCCATAGGATGTTGAAAGTGGAATAATAGCACTATAACCGTGGAGTGCGGAAGGGCCCATAGTCTCTCCCATTTCATTCAAACCCGCTCATTTCATTCTCACAACAACCCTGTGGGGTCAGTTAGATTCTGTGAGAGCTGGTGGCTCCTGTTCGTGGAGAGCTGATTTTCTTCCGTGTTATAGTCTGAACTTTCACAGAGCTCTCCGAGACACAATCCTGGCCGCCAAACAGATTCAGTGCCTTGCTTAGGTCCATTAAAGTTCAGAAAAAAACCCAAATTGGATTCACTGCCAGGAGTCATGAGCTGCCACTGATTAGTCCGGGAAAGAGGGGGTGAAGCAGGAAGTTTCAGGGCAGCGCAACCAGACCAACACACTGACCACTATGCTAATCTGCCTCTTTATCCTCTCCTTCTGCTCCCTTTCTGTGCTTTGCCAGTAACCAGAGACCAGGACAAGGAGCAATGGATTCAAGCTGCAGGAAAGGAGATTCCACCTGAACCTCAGGAAGAACTTCCTGACAGTCAGGGCTGTCCGGCAGTGGAATATGCTGTCTCGGAGTGTAGTGGAGTCTCCTTCCTTGGAGGTTTTTAAGCAGAGGCTGGATGGTCATCTGTCGGGAGTGCTTTGAGGGTGTTCCTGCATGGCAGGGGGTTGGACTGGATGGCCTGTGTGGTCTCTTCCAACTCTACATTTCTATGATTCTATGATTCTAACTAAGGAAAAGAGGAGTTTATGGTTAGCCGACCCTGCTTAAAGGCAGAGCCCCTACCTCTCTTCCTTCCCAAATCCTTACATCTCTCCAAATCCCCTCCATCTACCACCCAGTCCTTCTGCAGCACCCCTAGCAGAACACCCAGTTGCTGATCCCTGTTTAACTTTGATCCCAAGCACAGGGCCAGAGCAAGGAATCTCTCCATCTCAGCATCTTTAAAAGGCTCAAGCTGCTCAGATCAATCCATCCCTTTTCATTTGTATCCGTAAACTCAAATGATCCTTTTTATTTGCTGCTGAAATGGGCTTCGCTTTTAATTTCTCTCCTCTCTGCCTGACTCTTCCTTCTCAGCTGCCCCCACCCGGCACTCTTCTTTCCTCTCCTGCAAGGAGCTGTTAATGTTTAATAACTCCAGTGCTTAAGTGCTGCTTAGTGCTTTTTGGCAAAGAGAAGCAATTCTCTTCTTGCCAAACTGACTCTGGAAACCGTCCTGGTAGCCCTCTTGGCAATAGAAATGTACAGCTTTTTCCAGAAGTTAAAAGGACGGGAGGAAGGGACAAAAGATCCTACTGTCATGCAACCAAAGTTAAGTACTCCCTGACATAGAATCATAGAATCATAGAAATCTAGAGTTGGAAGAGACCACACAGGCCATCCAGTCCAACCCCCTGCCATGCAGGAACACCCTCAAAGCACTCCCGGCAGATGGCCATCAAGCCTCTGCTTAAAAACCTCCAAGGAAGGAGACTCCACTACACTCCAAGGCAGCAGAGTCCACTGCCGGACAGCCCTGACTGTCAGGAAGTTCTTCCTGAGGTTCAGGTGGAATCTCCTTTCCTGCAGCTTGAATCCATTGCTCCTTGTCCTGGTCTCTGGAGACATCAGGAAAGAAAAGCTGAAACTTCCTTAAAATGATTAGGAGAGGACCTCCGAGGCCATTTCTGCACTAGCCTGTTATAGCGCGATGATTCCACTTTCAATTTCCTCTGGAATCCTGGGGTTTGCAGTTTCGGGAGAGGCCGACTGTCCCCTCCCGAAACTGCAAACCCCAGGATTCCAGAGGATGTTGAAAGTGGAATCATCGCGCTATAACTGGCTAGTGCGGAAATGGCCTCATTCCTACCACCATTGCAAGCATGATTGATGGGAAAACGAAAGAGGGCCTTTTCTGGGAGACCAGAATGGCCCCCTCCTTGTTGTTCTTGCTTTAGCAGGCTACAACCTTTTTATTCAGACTAGCTTTTAAAACAGAAGGTTTTTAAAGAAGGAGCCAGGAAGTGTTCTATGGTTTTAAGTGTGTTTTAAAGAACTTCCTTATATTTTAATTTCATTTTACTCTTTTACTGAAATGTAATTGTTTTACAACGGTAAATAGTTTAATTCTGCTTTAATATTTACTTTTTTGTCTGTTTTTAATTGTATTGGGCTTTTAAATTGTGAGCTGCTGTGAGTCCCCATTTTGGAGGATAAAATGTATATAAATACATGCATAAATATAAATATAATAATCAGAATAATAGATGGGACCCCTGGATTTTCTACATATCATCGAAAAGAAGATAAGAATTAAACATGTCAGATCAAACCAAAGTCTTTCCAGTCCAGGGCAGAACTTAGCTAGTTCTTCTGTTTGGACTACAACTCCCAGAATCCCTCAGTCACAAGCTAGGGGATTCTGGGAGCTGAAGGATAGTAACCTTTTTTTTATTTTATTTTATTTTTTATTTTTTTATTTTTTTGCATCTCTGGCACCCAGGACAAATTTGGGGCTCAGAAATCCTTGCTAATCTCAAATCACCCAGAGATCTTCCCCAACCCTCGGAAGATCCAGAGCAACTCTTTGGCCCGTCCCGATCCAGCATGGAAAGTCATGGGGTGAGATGTGGAGGAAAATGGGGAAAGATACAGTGAAGCATGGGCCTGACCTGAGAGCAAGGTGGTGGAGCGCAAGAAAGGAGGCTGAGCAGAGGAGAGGATGGATGGTCCTTTGCTTGTTCTGAAATGATTTATGGGGAGTTTGAACAAGCTGCAGAATTTTTCATCTCGTTTTGTTTTGTTTCCATGGCATCATTTGAAAAAAAAATTATGCTTGGGAAATGACTGGGGCTTCTGTTGTCAGGGAGTTGTAGCTGTTGTTTTTTTTTTCTTTCCCCAATGCTACATTGTCGTGGCGTGGAAATCTCTGGAGAATGCCCGCAGGGCATGAGAACGAGCAGGATGGAATGTGCAACCCTGTTAATGGAAGAGGAAGCCGTGTTGTCCCCACTTCTCCTCCCATGCGTTCTCCTCCCTTCTGCCTCCCATGCGCTTCTCCATAGCAGCATGCAGGCAGATGAAAGCAGTCTCCAGCCAAAGACTTTAAAATTCACCTTGATTTTTGACAGGGAAAGGTGAGTGTTTCATAGGAAGAAAAGGCTCTCCCACACACGAGTCTTCCCAATCCACACATATTTGGAAAAGTTACTACGAGGACTACAGTTCCCAAGGACCTTCAGCCATGTAGCTGCAGAGAATTCTGTAGCCCAGAAGAATAATTTTTTTCCCAAACTCTGCAACATGCTATCGGAAGAGGTGGGTTGAGGTAATAAAATCCCAGACCCGTCAGAATGCAGGTAGAGGGGATAATGGCAGGGCCTAATCTGGACTTTAGAGAGCCAGAATTATGTAGTGGTTTGAGTGGTTTGACTATGGCCCTGGAGATCAAGGTTCAATCCCCTGCTCAGCTACAGAAACCCACTGAGGCCATGGACAAATCACACACTCTCAGCCCACAGAAAAACCCATGATACATTCACCTCAGTGTTACCATAAGTTGGTTAATGACTTAAAAGCACATAAGAATAACAACCTAGGCTTGCCAGATCTCAGGGCCTGGCTCTGCATTGGAGTCATCTCCAGGCTGGAAATTGGGCTCCAAATTCTCCACTTTTGGTGGGCTCAGCTCCAGACCGAAAGAAAAGCCATGTGGAAATCTCCAGCTTAGCAAGTAGAGGACCAGATTCCGACAGTTTGCATGGTTCAATTGATTTTTTCTGCTGCAATTTGCAAGACATTTTAAGGGGTCTTTGTACGTCCTCTTGCTCCTTCTCTTCCAGTTGCTTTGAAGACAGGACTCACCCTCTGCTCTGCTCTGCATCTACCTAGAAACAATAGTTAAGATTAAATGTTCTTTACTACATATCCCTAAGAAAGTGAGAAGGAATAATTCCCTCATTGCACTTTGGGGAATAGCTCTTTTAGGTAAGATTTCTGTTTTGCTTTCTCACTCTCTCACTTTCTGAATGACAAACTGTAAGCGATGAGGCTGGTACTCAATGTATCATGGTTAATGACCTCAAAAGAGGTTGTCCCTACATCTCAGATTTTAGCCTGGAAACCACAGTGCCTTGGAGTCTATTCAAGGTTGCGAGAGTGGAAGTTGGAGGGGGCTTCTGTACCTTTAACAATTGTGCAGATGAGGGGATTTCAGCAGATGTTGCTTGTCTTGTAGTCAGGTACACATCCATTCAAAGTCTGGGAGCCCTCCCTGATTATCACTCTGGCAACCTTATTTTGAAGAGGCAGCATGGTCTGCTTTCTTCGGAGATCCCAAAGTTCCCCCAAAACATTCCCAGTTTTTTAATGCTTTTGAGCTGATGAGAAATCACCTCCAAATCATTCAGACAGTCATAGAACCTCCCCAAAGAAGGTGGTTTAAATTGTTTTGCCCGCCCAAACCCCACACCTACCTCCAAAACTGGGCAATTTTTGGCCAAAAGCAAAACAGGAAGAGACATCAGTTCACTTCCACGTCACCCAGAATGTGCTGATCTAATCTGCCGAGGAGGAGGTGCACAGCTGGACACAGCCATCCACTCTAGTGCTGATGAATGAACAGAATAAGAGGGCTGTAAACAGCCACATTTTGGTAACCTGTTTGTTACGTCTATATCCAGCTATTCATCCGAGGAATTCAAGGTGCAATACATGGCTCTCCTCCTCATTCCCACTACTTAAGTGTCACAACAATCCTGTTAGGTAAGCCAGGTGTGGAGAGTTTATCTAGTGAGTTTCATGGCTCAGTGAGGACCAGAACTCAGATCCTCCAAATCACAGTCCAACAGTCTAGTTGCTACGCCACGCAAAACATTTCAACTGCATGGCAAAGGTATCTTCTGATCTATCCGGGCAGAGACTAAGAGTTAGAGCCAGGTAAGCCAGTGTCACTCAGTGGCCCAAGCACTGGAGTCCTCACATAATCTCATCTGTAGTGGGCACATCACACACTCCCATCCACAGAAAACTTTGTGATAGGTTCGCCTTAAGGGCCACCGTAAGTTGGAAACCACTTGAAGGCATGCAACAACAACAACAGTCAGTTGACCTGCAAGCTTGGGACACCTCAGGAGGTGTCCGATTTAGGTGCAGACAGTCCCATGTTTAAACATGCCCTCTCTTTGAAGGACCTCTAGTCCTGGGGGAGATGATCCTGTAGCCCTCAGATGTTGATGGACTGCAGCTCCCAGCATTCTCCCACCATTGGCTGTGTTGGCTGGGACTGCTGTGTCTTGCAGTTCAGCAACATCAAGCAGGCTTCAAGATTCCCACACCTGCTCTGGTCCAAATCCATCTTAACAACAAAGAATCCAAAGAAGCAAAGCTACCTAGGGGCCTTCCCATACTACACTGTTGTAGTGCTATTATTCCACTTTCAACATCCTCTGGAATCCTGGGGTTTGCAGTTTAGGGAGGGATATTTAGAATTATCAGCCAGAGAGCTCTTTGCCTTCAAGTTGCCTGTTGACTTATGGGGACCCCATGAATTTCATAGGGTTTTCTAAACCAAGGAATACTCAGATATGGGATAGCACTAAACTCCACTCCACCCAGCAAAAAATAAGGGCAAAAAATCTAATATATTTAGAACACAAGCAGATGTGAGAGTGGAAACATTCATCATAAGGCATCAAATCCTGAAACAGAAAGTCCCAACAGTTACTGGAACTATTGGGCAGTCTGGAAAGAGCCCCAACACAAATAACGCATGAGAAAGTGTGGAATAGTCTCTTCATCGGTACCACTCTTGTGGTCTAAACTGGAGTTTCCTACAACTCCTATGAAGTAAAGATTTTTAAAAAATCAGGAAAATTGTTAAAAAACCTCCAGTAACAAGCAAGGTTTGGCCCTTAGCTCCAGGCTTATTTTTTGTTTGACCCAGCTTGACCATATGAGACGAATTGATTATTTATATTTGACATTTATCCACATTAAAACAAGCAAGAGATGCCCCAAATTTAGATGCAGCCCCCTTGCAAAGTGAATTGCTGTGATTGTGGTGGTGGTGAAAATGAGGATGATGACAACAACTGGCTGAGGAAGATGATGACAGAAAGGGGCCAAACACGACTAAAAATCTGCAAGATGCCTACAGATTTACAGATGGTTTGCAAATTAGGGAGCTCTTTGGAAACACCAGTGTGCATGGAGGAATAAATGTGGAAAAATCACTGCAAGGCTAAACTGAAAGCACAGAATGACCTCCGCTGGGATTCGGCCAGTCCTCTATTGAGTTACAGAGTCCTTTGCCAAAAGCAGTTGGGAGAAAGAGCAAGAGAAGGGGTGGAGGGAGAGTGTGTAATACGGAGATAAAGTCTCCTGTTCCGCCTTAGGATTTTCTCCCCCTCTGGTACCGGAAAGGATTTTTATGGCATGGTAGATTCAGGTCTGGCACTCACTCTGACAAAGGCACTGTTTGTTTTCTGGCTGGAGATGTCCTTTAGTGGGATATACTGCCGAGAGCTAAATTTAGCCCACGGCTTGTGCAAACTGGACTGTGTCGTGCCAGCTATGGAGAGCTGTCAAATTTAGGTCCTGTATTAAGGATGTGGCTGTAAGCAGATGAAGGCCTATGCAGATGGAGAAAGATGCATGTCTGTACATCCACTGTTTTTTTAAAGTTCTGAGTCCTACTCGCATTGTATATAAGACCATGATCAAACAGATACAGACCAAGACTCAAACACAGGAATACACTTTCTTACTCTCATTCTCACTCCCTCTCTGACTGCACCTCCCAGAATGCGTCAGTCTGTCAATCTATGCATGACAGCAAAATCCAGCTGTTTCATTTTGCTGTTAAATATATTTATTAACGCAGCGGCATAGCTAGAGCTTTTGCCGCCCGGGGAGGGCCCTGAGTTTGCTACCCAGGGTGGTCCCTGAGTTTGCTGTCCTTCTCAGGGGAGGGAGGACCAAATAAAAGCTGCTCGATTGGCACTGGGTGATTGGGCTCTGTGCATTTGTGCTCAGAAGGGGCGCTCTGCACGTGCTTAGAGACACGCCAGCATTCCTGCTGTGGCAGGCACCCTCTGTTTCTCTCTCCCTGCCTTCCTCCTTGGAGGGTCTGCTGGGCTGGACTCACCCCCAGTTTCAGAGGTGAGGTGAGGGAGGAAACAGGTGCTTCTCCCCACCTCCTCGGGGGCCCTCCTCTCCTCTCCTTCTTTTCTCCCTTCCTCTTTCTCTGCCTGACTTGGAGGTCTGCTGGTGTCGGCGCTGCTGCTTTGGCTGGAAACAGGTTTGACTCCAGATTGGGAGGGAGAGATGGAAGAGAGAGGAGAGGAGGAAGGGGAAAGGACAGCTCCCTTTCCTGGAGTGGCATACCCTTCCCCGGGAGGCTCCAGTGCCCATCTAGTCGCTGGACATCTGCCAGTGTGTGGAGGGTGGCCCGGTGCCACCCCCGAAAACATGCTGCCTGGGGCATTCCCCCTACCCCGTCCTCAGTACGCCACTGTATTAATGCATCCATTTTAAGTACGTAAAACAACATATAACACACCAAAAATTAGAGATGGGACGAATCCAGAATTTTCCGAATCCGGATCCAAATCCCTGGAAGGTTCTGGGGATCCATGAATCTCACGAATCTCGAATCTTTCGAATCCTTTTTTTAAAAAGGGTTTAAAAAGCAAGGGAAAGAAGCATAATCTTGGTCAAGACACACTCTCTCAGCCTGAGCAAAAGCCTAGGCAAAGGCAAACCTCCCTCTGAAGAAATGTGGCCAAGACAATTGTCATAGGTTTGCCTCAGGATCTCCCCAGATTGAAAATGACATGAAGGCCCTTTCTACACAGGCAGGAAAATGTGGATTAATCCCACATTTTCCTGCCTGTGTAAACAGGGCCACATATTACAGTACAGAGATCATCCAGGTCAAAACTAGCTTTTCTTTGCATAGCTGCTTCTGGCATCCTGGGGTTTGTAGTTTGATGATGTGCCAGCACACTTTGGCAGAGAAGGCTGTGACCCCTTGTAAAACTACAAACCCCAGAATTATGTCTGAAAGAGCTTTGCAAGGGAGCAATGCAAAGAAATGTTCAGCTGTCCTTGAAATCTCAAGAAGACTGTACCTTCCAGTCAAGTCTCAAGTCCTGCAACAAGGAAGGCACTTAAAACACACAAACAAACAAACAGCCTCTAGTCCAATCTCAGTTCTGCACCCTGCAGTCTCAAGAGCCAAGTCTCAAGTCCTTCAACAAAGAAAGCACTTAAAAACACACACACATACACACAAACAAGCCTCTAGTCCAGTCAATCCTCTACCCTCAAGTCCTGCAAGGGACACTCTGGCCAAATCTCTAGGCCTGTCTCAGCAATTCCCAATCCTTACCATCCAATCTCAAATCAAAAAATAATACAGATTAATGCATGCTCAATAAACGATTCTGGAGGCAGCTACTGTTCACTTTGTTGTAGGCAACACACACTCCTCCTATAAAATCAGCTAGAGTAGAATCTCATTCTTTCCCAGCTCAGGTTTTTTGACATTTATTGTTTACCACAGACATGCTGTTGCAATACAAGACCAAGGCCATTCCCGCACTACACTCTTATAGCGCGATTATTCCACTTTCAACATCCTATGGAATCCTGGGGTTTGCAGTTTTGGGAGGGGCTGCCAAACCCCAGGATTCCATAGGATGTTGAAAGTGGAATAATCGCACTATAAGAGTGTAGTGCAGAAATGGCCCAAAAGTCTATGTTTCTCCAGCTCTCCTTTGCAACCCTTCCAATGGCAATGCTGCTTATAAACTTGCAGCTAGATGGAGGAAAAAGAAGAAAACGGGTTGAGAAGCATGAAAAGACTTTCTAAAAGGGAGCTTCAAAATGGGTCAACTGAAGCATTCATGTATTCAAGACACAGGCCCTTTTCGCAGCGCCGGCGCTCGTGCGAGGGAGGAGGGCGGGTCACGCAAGAAGCCTTCTCCGGGAGGCTGCCGCTTCCCCCTCCTTCCTTCCGCAGGTGAAGGAACGAGTGGGGAAGCGGCAGCCTCCCGGAGGCGGAGGCGGCTCGCGCATCCGTCCATCCCCCCTGCGCGCACGCGAGAAAGGCGCTCGTCCCGTCCGCCCCCCTGCGTGCGAGAGAGAGAAAGGCGCTTGTCCCGTCCGCGAGAGAGAGAAAGGCGCTCGTCCCGTCCGCCCCCCCTGCGCGCGCGAGAGAGAAAGGCGCTCGTCCCGTCCACCCCCTCCCGCGCGAAGCAGTACGTGTCAGGTCCGTCGCGCTAGTGCCCCGCCCTGTCCTTTCCTTCCGCAGGGGCGGAGGGAAGGAAGCGCGACCCGGCCGGCTCCCGGACGCTCCGCACGAGAGGTAAGTGCGTGCGGGCGCCGGGAGCGTTGCTCGAGCGTGGGTGATTTTCGCTTCAAAGCGAAAATCAAAAACCCGCGCTCGCGCCGCTTCAGCCCCATGAGCCCAGCGGAAGTGGGAGTGCGTCGTGCGGAGCGACGCTCCCACTCCCGCGAGGCTCACGGGGCTGTCGCGTGAGAAAAGGCCCGTGCGAAAAGGGCCACAGAGACTAAGAGAGGAAGTGGCATCATGACAATCTTAGTCCCAGAACTGACCAAAGAAAGCTGGTGAAGGGGAAACTATGGCTGGCATGGCTTGCATGGAACCCCTTAACCCCCTTTTTGCAGACTTTGGAAACCCCTGGGACATTCCCACAAGCTCCTAGACCCCACACAAACTCAGTTTTGCTCCTCCGTCCCTTACCTCCCAATCCCTATCCCAAAATTACCTTGCAGAGGGAGGCAGCAGCAGGGAGAGGCAGCACTAGGGGCACAGGCAGCAGGAGGGGAAAATGGTGGGTTCCAGTGCGTGCAAGGCTTTATGCCGGCCTGCCAGCCAATCACCTGTGCCCACGTTGGGTGGGGAAACACGTGAGGAACGGGATCCGATCCTGGTCCCAAGTTTCCAGGCATCCCAGTCTCCCAGGTTTTCAGGCATCCTGGTCTCCAACAAACTGTTTGAGTGGCAGATTCGAAAGATTCCATTTGCCTATTTTGGCACAGGGATTTGGATTCCTGAATCTCGAATCCTTGTCAAAGATTCGAAGATTTGGTTGGCCCATCCCTACCAAAAATACTAGACAAAACTAAAAAGTAAGTAAATGCAAACCTTGCAGACTAACGACTACTACAACATTAGACAAAACTAAATAATAAAGAGTATTTTACACACACATATACACACATGCATATATGAGACTTCCAACTCATCCCTTGCTGGTTATATGTAAATATATATAGTATATTTCCTCTAAAGTAAAACTCTAAATAATCTATTACATTATTGCCTATAGATTATACCATAAAAACGTATAAGCCATACTCATCCTTTTCATTAGCGTTGTCTTCTACTAAATAATAGATAGTTAATTTCTTGTTCTTCAGTCCTCAAGTTTGATTCTCCACCCTATGAAAACCTTAGGTATACTATCAATTTATCCCAGTCTTTCTTAAAATTACTAAGTGAACCTTCCTTAATTAATGTAGACAGTTTGTCCATTTCCGTCAGCGTTTCCTTTCAACATGTTAAGGTTGCATATAGTTGTTTGCCTGGAGGGCTTGCAATCTAAACGAAGAAGCATGTTTGTTTGTTTGAATCATGCTTATTTATTCATTAATAATTATTATTTATTTATTGAATCATGCTTATTTATTCATTAATTAATTATTATTTATTGATTATTGTTACAGGCAGTCTTGTTTGGCATGAGTTCTTGCATCTGAGATCTTTGCATCGATAGTGTTTAGGGTCACCAAATCAGCAGCATCCCATTCTCTGAGGTTTCAAGGCCAAACCCTAAAACTAGAGGCTGGGCTATTGTGAAGTCCAAGGGGTTGGCCACTGTGATGTCACTAGGTGGGTCCTTGTGATGTCACACAGGTGGGGCAGACAAGGATTGGTGGACAGGTGAGAATTGTTTTGGAGTCAGATGATTTGGAAACAGGCACGAGCTCAATCTGGGTAGAGGAGACCAGAATTTGAGTAAAACCCAACTCAGGTAATGCAGTGATTCAAAGCCAAAGTGGGGAAAAGTGCTTTTGAAAGGCTGGAGGGGCAGCAAAATATAACCAGTAGCTGCAGCAGTTGCTGAAATTCCTGCTAGAGCTGCAAGAACTGGGTTGTTCAACTGAGAAGAAAGTGCTTCATCAGGGAGAATGAGGTGTGATGCAAGCATACCTTAGTCAACAAACCTCTGACAAAGAATCTCCTTTTTACAAAGTCTTTTTATATTCACCTAACATCATTTTTCCTTTTCTTTGTCCTCTGTCAAGTTGGAAGATTTTTTAGCAGCATCAGGATTGGGAGGATGTTCCAGGAGGCCTGGGAAAACACAGCAGCATGTTTGTAGCAAACAATGCAACAAAGCTTGAGCTGGGAAAGAGTGGGAATCAACCTAACCACTCCTATTGTAGCTCTGTGTCCCTGCCTACAACAGGCAAGATAAAGGAACAGATGTACCATTCCGGTGAACAACCAAATGAGGAAGGGGGCAAGGAGATAAACCTGCCCCACCAGCTACCCCCAGCAAATTAAAAGGGTATAGATCTATAAGTCTGGCCACCAAACTGGAAATCATACGAAAAGGGGAGACTGGTGAAAGAGGGAACAAAATATCCCATGACAAATTGCAGAAGAAGCTTTCAAGTGGTCTCTAGAAGGTTAAAATGTTTTTGTTTGCTTGTGAGAGACTTACATGAGTAGGTTGTTTCATTTCCCATGTGCATATTGTTAATGGCAGGAACTGAAGGGAGTTTTCTGAAACATGTTGAACTACTCTTATTTTTCTGAAGGAATTTATCCCTTAGACCCAGTGTGGCTAGTGGTTTGAGTGCTGGACGATGACCCTAGAGACCAGGGCCATTTCCACACTAGACTGTTATAGTGATATGATTCCACTTGCAACATCCTATGGAATCCTGGGGTTTGCAGTTTCGGGAGGGACCGGCCAGCCCCTCCCGAAACTGCAAACCCCAGGATTCCATAGGATGTTGCAAGTGGAATCATAGCGCTATAACAGTCTAGTGCGGAAATGGCCCAGGTTTCTGTTCCCTATTCAGCCATGGAAACCCACTGGGTGATCTTGGGCACATCACACACTCTCAGCCCCCAGAAAACCCCATGACAGGTTTACCTTAAGGTTGACTTGAAGGCACACAACAACAACAATCTATCTCTATTCCTTCCATGTTATTTTTGCCTCTGATGCACAATTTTCTGTTAAAGAAGTAATGCAGAAGAACACATTTATGTCTTTACCTGCCCTGGATAATATTTCTTAAGGGGTGTGTGTGGCTCTTTTATAAAGAAAAAATTGTTTTTGGGGTTTGGGAATGAAAAGGAGATGAAAAGAAAATATTTAAAATAGCTTTTTCTACAATGGCTTTTGTTCATTAAATTCTAAGCATGCAAGTTGGCTTGGATGGGAGTGAGCATAAATCATTTTGCCCATCAGGAAGAGCTGTAGGAATGATTGTTTCAGGCAAACACTGATTCCTGGGACCTGTGGGTTGTTGTGGAACCCTGATGGGGCTATGCAAATAAGGGGGTAGAACTACGTAGGCAGTAACAGGCACAGCTGAAATATCTGGTTCCATGTTTTATCAGATAAAACATGCTGGACTTCAGTCTGTAACTCATTTGATAGAAGATTCTGAGTTCTCTCCTACCTCTTTAGCCCATCATATTGACAGTCATTTTTCCATTTCATAATGCAGATAAAAAGGCCAAAGTTTTAAAAGGCTGGAGAATGCATCCTCAAAAATAGACTGTATGAGCTGACAAGGAGGTCTCTGTCTTCATGCAGAGTTTCTAACAGAGTTTTAAAAAGTCATTGGTGTATCTTCAAGTCATTTCTGACTTATGGCAACCCTATCATGGAGTTTTTATAGCAAGATTTGTTCGCGGGGGTTGCTTTTGCCTTCCTTTGAGGCTGAGAGAGTGTGACTTACCCAAGGTAACAGAGTGGGGATTTGAACCTAGATTTCCTCAGTGTCCTAGTCCAAGGCTCAAACCACTACATCATGCTGGCTCCATAGCAAAGTTATCTTTAGACTTCTTTTTTAAAACTTACCTTTGGACTAATAATCCCAGAATCCCCCAACTGGAATGACCTACAGGTCCCAGAATCCTCCAGCCAGCATGACTAAGGATATTTTTATTTACTTGTTTTATTCTTGGCACACAAGAATTAATGATTTCTGAAGTATTCACCCCACTAGGCAAGACCGCCAGAGTGGTCTCCTTTTTTTTTTTTTTTTTTGCATTATAGAAACTTTTCTGTGAAATATTCAGTTTTTTAAAAAAATCTGGCTGGCTGATTCTAGGATTTCTAATCTGCCCTGGCTGGAAGATCCTGCAAGCTGTTATCCAGGCTGGCTGGAGAATCCTGGGCACCATAGTCTAAAAAAAAAAAAAAAACATTTTCAGGAGCTGGCATCTATCCCACTGGCCATATGGCTCTGTGCCCAATGAAGCAAGCCCTGTGCCGAATGCAGGTGCGTGGCTGGTTTTCTCCTTCACACCAGATTTCCATCTCTCTCTCTCTCTCCCTCTTTTTTTCTCAGTGTCCTTGACTTCCTCAAGCACACTCCTTGCTGAGCATTTTCGGCCTGGGCTTTTGCAGCTCTAATTATTTCTCTCCCCTGCTGCTTCCTCTGAATTGACTCCCTTTCTCTTAACTTGGGTGCCCCGCAGCACCATCTCGAGAAAGCCAAGCCACCTAGTTTTCTTGCCGCCACCCCCCACTCTCTTTTATATGTCCCCTTACAGAAAGACAATTGTCTCCGGCAGTCGTTTTCATTAAACCCATTCAGCAAGGAAAGCAATGGGAGTCCAGGTTATTTGCATAAGTCCCTTCTCTCCTCCACACCTCCCCTCCCTTCCTTTCTTTCAAATCAATCAATAAAAACCAACCTCTGCTACCCAGATCCTGGAGGAGGAAAAGGGATGTGTCAAAGCGCCGTACCTTCTTTAACACCATGGGCAGATTCCTCCTGGTGACATACAGGACATGCAGTCCTGATGGTTTTACCCCCTGTGGCCAATGTGGTCTGGATGCATTTGGTTCCTGGTTCCATAAGCAGAGTTCCACAAGTGTAACCCTTTGGTGTGCACCTAAATCCTATTCTTAATCGCAAGTAGAGGAGAGACAGCAACGTTAGAGTGGCACCCTCCTTGTTGAGGGCCTAGAAAATTTGTGGGTTGTCTTTACACGCAGAACACACACACACTGCTTCCCAAGCCACACTAGATTTCTGTGGTGGAAAAGTGGAAAGAAGTATTTCTTTCCTTCATTTTTTTCCCCTTGGTTGTTTCTTCTTTAAAATACAGAGTTTCTTCCCTCTAAAACACTGACTGGACACGCTATAGAGAATTCCTTCATTCCTATGGAGTGGCAATAAATGCAGCGAAGAAGACCTTCTTCTCTGCACGTATTGCGTCTGCGATTTCTCGTCCAGCAGAGCTGTTTAGGGTGGTAAGGGATCTGACTCAGATACCCACTCCCCTGAACTCGTTGTTAGAACCTAACGTAGCTTGCTGTGACGCCTTGAATAATCATTTCGCAGATAAAATCTCTCAGATAGCCGATTTGGATGCCGGTGTTATAGCAGAGGTCACAAATGGAGCGTCCAGCAACCCCGTGAACAAGATTATACTGGATCAGTTCCAGTCAGTGAGTACCGAGGACGTAGACAAGCTCCTTGGAAAGGTAAGAAGGACAACTTGCCCTCTTGATCCCTGCCCTTCATGGCTGGTCGTCCAGGGAGGAGTTGCAATTAAGACGTACTTAAGACATATTATTAATGCATCCTTCAGGGAGGGCAATTTTCCAGCTTGTTTAAAAGAAGCGATTATACGGCCGCTTCTAAAAAAGCCCTCCCTAGATCCCCTGGATATGAATAATTACAGACCAGTCTCCCATCTTCCATTTTTAAGCAAGGTGATCGAGAGGGCTGTTGCCCTTCAGCTCCAAGCTGTCTTGGATGAAACAGATTATCTAGATCCATTTCAAACTGGCTTCAGGTCAGGATATGGAGTTGAGACTGCCATGGTCGCCTTAGTGGATGATCTACGCCTAGGTATCGACAGGGGAAGTGTGACCCTGCTGGTACTCCTGGACCTCTCAGCGGCTTTCGATACCATAGACCACGGTATCCTTCTGGAACGCCTGAGAGGGCTGGGGATCGGAGGCACTGTACTTAAGTGGTTCCGGTCCTATCTCTCAGGTAGATACCAGATGGTGATGCTTGGGGACAGCTGCTCCTCGAAAAAGGAGCTTAAATCTGGCGTCCCTCAGGGCGCCGTCCTGTCCCCAATGCTATTTAACATCTACATGAAACCGCTGGGAGAGATCATCAGGAGGCATGGAGCAAGGTGCTATCAGTATGCTGATGACACCCAGATATATCTCTCCATGCCTCGGATAACAGCATCAACTAAGGATGGCATCTCACCTCTAAATGAATGCCTAGAAGCAGTAATGGACTGGATGAGGAAAAACAGACTGAAGCTGAATCCAGATAAGACGGAGGTACTTGCTGTTAGGGGCCCCAGCCCAGATATAGAGGTTTGTCAACCAGTTCTAGACGGGGTCACACTTCCCCTGAAAGACTGTGTCCGCAGCTTGGGAGTGCTCCTGGACTCGCCGCTTCAGATGACAGCTCAAATTGATGCGGCAGCCAGGAGTGCCTGCTATCAGCTTCGGCTGATATGCCAGCTGCGCCCCTTCCTGGACTTGGAACACCTAAAAACAGTGGTACATGCGCTGGTAACTTCACGGCTTGACTTCTGTAATGCGCTCTACATAGGGCTACCCATGTGCTTAGTCCGGAAACTTCAATTAATTCAGAATATGGCAGCCAGGTTGGTCACCGGAACATCTAAAAGTGACCACATAACACCAATTCTGAAGTCTTTACACTGGCTGCCTATTCGTTTCCGGGCACAGTACAAGGTGTTGGTTTTTACCTTTAAAGCCCTTCATGGCTTGGGGCCAGCCTACCTGCGGGATCGCCTTCTCCCATACAATCCGCCCCGCACACTAAGGTCCTCTGGGAGGAATTTACTGCAGCCAATCAGAACTAGGTTGGCTGCGGTTACCCAGAGGACCTTTTCTTCTGTCGCTCCCAAGTTATGGAATGGCCTGCCGGAGGAGACCCGGCACATTACCAGTCTTGACTGCTTTAAAAAAGCAGTCAAGACCGTTCTCTTCCGACAGGCCTTCCCAGATTAGTGTTCCACCGCCTCTCATCATTGTCTTCTGTGTTAATCTTGTTTTTAATTTGTTTTAATTAACTAATATGTTTTAGGGGGATAGAAGGGTTGGAGGGTGGGGAGGATAGGGTGCGTTTTAATGTTTTAATGTTTTTATATATTTTTGTAATGCCGCCTCGATCCATTGGGAGAGGCGGGATAGAAATAAATTTTTATTATTATTATTATTATTATTATTATTATTATTATTATTATTATTAAACCAATGGAAGGAGAAGGCTGGTATCATGAATGGGTCTTTTGGCCACCTAAAGAGGGTTGTAAATCCAGTGGCTCTAAGGTTGTCCTGACATGCTCCATATGGACTCCTTCTGCCATTGGCACCACTATCTGGTAGGATAGGTCTTCTTCTCACTGCTCCGGAAGGGGCACTTTTGTTGTTATTTACTGCCAAGTTGGCTATGATTTATGGCAACTCTAAGCGTGGCATACCTTACAAAACCCCAAGTCTTAACAGCTCTGCTCACATCTTGCAGATTCAGGGCTCTGGCTTCCTTGATTGAGTTTATCCACTTGTAATATGGTCTTCCCCTTTTCCTGCAGCCTACCACTTTACCAAGCATTGTCGTCTCTTCTAACGAGTCATGTACCCTCTGTCCAGTTCTGGGCACCATAAGTTCAGGAAGGATATTTACAAGCTGGAATGTGTCCAGAAGAGGGCATCCAAAATAGTAGAAAGCCTGGAAACCATGTCCTATGAGGACCAGCTTAGGGTGCTGGATATGTTTAGCCTGGAGAAGAAAAGGTTAAGAGGTGACATGATAGCTATGTTTGAAGGGATGACATATGGAGGACAGAGCAAACCTCTTTTCTGCTGCTCCAGAGACTAGGGCACAGAGCAATGGCTTCAAACTTCAGGAAAAAGAGATTCCATCTAAACATCAGGAAGAATTTCCTGATGGTAAGAGCAGTTCAACAGTGGAATGCACTGCTTCAAAGGTCTCCTTCTTTGGAGGTTGGATTGCCACCTGTTTGGAGTGCTTTGCTGGTGTATTCCTGCATGGCAAGGAGTTGGACTCAATGGCCCTTGTGATCTCTTCCAGCACTATGATTCTGTGTGGTTTCAGGATGGGGCCATAGTATGGTAGCCCCAGTTTTGTCGATTTGGCATCTAGTGAGAGTTTAGACTTGATTTGCTTTCAAACCCATTACTTTGCCTTTGACTATTTGTCCTTTTGGCAATCCATGGTTTCTTCTCTTCCACCACCTCATTTCAAACAAGTTGGTTTTCTTTCCGTCAGCTTTCTTCACTGTGCAGCTTTCTCATCCACACAAAGAAATCACAGATACAATGTTATGTATGATCCTGACTTTGCGATTCAGTTATATATCTTCTGACCCCATTCGGCTGGGTTCTGACAGGTTACAATGGGTCGGCTCGCTCCGTATTTTATTTTTATGGTCTTTATATTTTTTGCTTTTTCAGCTACATTTCGAATATATGCTAAAATATTCATGCAATATCACAAATGAAAAAGCCATTTAGTGCAAATTTTAAAATTGATTTTTAAAAATGCATGTATTTTTGCACACATCATCTAAAAAATAAAGTGTTTTTTTTCCTTAGAACTACTCCCCCCCCACTTCATATACATATTTATGATCCTGTCTTGCTGATTTTTCCCCATGAACTGCTCCGCAGATATGGGTGGGAGGTAGAATTTTTGAAAGATGAAAGAAAAGATAAGGTAATAGAACACGTTTGGGGCAACCTCTCACCTTTCAACCAGAGGACAACCCTGAAATTTCTCCCAGTCCTAGTAGGTATATAGGGAAATTGTGTTATTTTCCCCTTGTTTAGGACTAAGTTTTGTGCTGTTAGGTCGTTAGCTATTACTCCAATCAATGTTCTCATCTCAGGTCAGTCTTCATGGCCAGCAACCAGCTTACCAAGCAATATATAAAGGGGCAAACGCTATCATGGTGAACAGAGCTGGAAAGAAAGATGTAATCAACAATTAGCGCAGCTGCAGACTGAATGAGCTGAACATAACTCAAGAAGCTGTGCAGAAGTAACTTTTCCAGGTCCCACGTGAAGATTACCATAACCATGGTCCTGCCCCTGAAAACAGCAGCCCTATGCTGAGATCTTCTCCTCCTTAGTTTAACCAGCCTTGTATTCCCAACTACAGTCCTCCTTCCACATTTGCGGGTTTGACCTCTATGAATTTGATTATTTGCAAGCACGTGGGTCTTGTCTCTAGAGCAGCAGAAAACAAACTTGCCTCATCTTCCATATGACATCCTTTTAAATATTTCAGCATGGCTGTCATGTCACCTCTTAACCTTCTCTTCTCCAGGCTAAACATACGCAGCTCCCTAAGCCACTCCTCATAAGGCATGGTTTCCAGGCCTTCTACCATTTGGCCACCCTCCTCTGGACACATTCCAGTTTGTCAATATCCTTTCTGACCTGTGGTGCCTAGAACTGGACCCAGTATTCCAGGTGGTGTCTGAGCAAAGCAGAATAGAATGCTACCTAGACACTATACTCCTATTAATGCAGCCTTGAATTGCATTGGCTTTTTTAGCTGCCACACCACATTGTTGCCTCATGTTCAGCTTGCAGTCTACTGAGACTCCTAGATTCTTTTCACATGTATTATGGTCCCTGCATCCTTCTTAGTAATCTGCTCATTTCACCTTGATCTGGGAACAGCCTCTTTAGCTAAGATTCCCATTTTACTTTCCAAATAAGAAAATATGTCCATGGTAGTGTGTATGTGTGCATGCATCTGTATATGAATGGCAAGCAGTGAGAAACTATGACTGATACTTATTGCATAAAACTTAATAACATCACCAGAGGCCATCTCTAGGTTTCAGGTTTTGACTTAGAAACTTCAGGGTCTGGATGATCCTGAACTGGCAACTTAAGTTGAGGCCTGGACCAGGAGACCAGCAGCTAATGGGAGGGGTGGATGGCTGAACTGTGCTTTCTCTGCACATCTTTTCTATGAGCAATATACACAATTCCACACTATCTTGGGAGTTTGTCTGCACGCTAAGCCATTTCTGCACTAGACTGTTACAAGGCTATTATTCCACTGTCAACGTCCTATGGAATCCTGGGCTTTGCAGTTTAAAGCCCAGGATTCCATATGATGTTGAAAGTGGAATAATAGCCCTGTAACAGTCTAGTGCAGAAATGGCCTAAGAAAACAGGTTACAAGACTGTCTGTGGGTGAGTACGGATCTTCCTGCTTTACATGAACAGAGGCAATAATTGAACCCAGAGAGCAATTAAATCAGCCAGGGAAGACTACTCGAGCCATTTTCAACAGATAACAGTAAGGTCACATCAGCAGCAGGAGCCTTTTCAGAGATGCCATCAAGCGATCCATAATTCAGTGCTTAAAATGCAACCTTAGCGATACAATTAATGCCATTTTTATTGGGCTACAGAGGCCGCCTGGAACGACTTAAGAGCTGGAGAGCACCAGACGGTACCCGTCCCTCCCATATAAATTCATCGAATAAGATAAACTTTTAGGGCTCGTTGCAGTCTCTGGAGCTGGGAAATCTGCAAGGCCAGCAAAACTGGAGAATGGCTTTCACGTTTGATATAAGATCGCTCCTTGAGCTCTGCACACAGACACACACATGCCTCTACCTAGGGCTCATCTGCTGAAAAATGGGACAGAGCCAAGACCTTGGATGAGAGTCAAAGGCAGGACACAGTTCCTAATTTGTACTAAATCATCTCTCCTGCACGGCAGAGAAAAAAACATCAGAGCAAGAGAGAGGAAGTGAGAGGGAGAGAGAGAGAGAGTTTCCACTTTCAGAATTCATATGCAATGGAGCACTCATTTTTCTGGTTCTTTGCTCACCCAAAATGTCCAGTTCTTCAAGTTATATGCATTTATTTAGGATGTTTTCTTTGTTCATTCCTAGGCTGCCATTCCTCACAGAGATCTCCCCTGTGATTTCTGTATGTGAACTTCCCTCCTCTTGCCTCAGTGTCTAAAAATTTCCCCCACAATGACTCTGAGAGGTAGGCTGGTTCAGGAGAGAAAGCAAAGTGTCCAATGGAGCTTCCTGGGCTCACAACTCTGTGAGGTAGCTTAGAATGAGGAGGAATGACTGGGTCAAGCTTACTCTGTGTTATTTGTGGCTGGTCAGGAATGTGAACCCAGATGCACAGCTTGGAAAAGTTTGGAGAAGCAAGGAATGTGGGGTTCTGGGAGATATTCACCCCCCAAAAAATATTTTTTTCAAGCTTTGCCTGGATTGCAACAGTTGTCCTAGTTCAGTTTCCAGATACGTTAGATTACAACTCCCATTACCCCCAGCCACTGTCAAGTGGTGATGGAAGCTGTAATGGAGATGGTGGGATGGGACTCATTTGGGGAAAGCTGGCCTAAACTTCCTTTCTGTTGGCACAGGGAGACCCCATTAACACTATGCTCCAAACTGTACTTAACTTGAAACTGCTGATTACTACCCCTTGCCCACCCACCCCCCAAAAAAAAGAAAAGAAAAAGAAATTGCAGAACTGGCAGTCTCATGGATGGAAGAGTTCTTTCAGAGTAAATCCCCCTGATTTACTTCAAATCAGTAGCTTGTTTCTCTAGGTGCCTTTTGGTTGCAGTTTCCAGAAAGTTGCAATCAAATGTAAAAAAGACTTCTTTACCTTTCAGAGTCATTCAGCTGGGAAAGTTTAGCCCAGTAGTTCCCAGACTTTGGTCCTCCAAGTGTTTATCACATGCTGGTTTGTTGCAGGATTGCACTGGCTTATTTCCATTTTTGGTTGCTCCTTATTGCATTACATCGTCACTCTCCTGTTATCGGATTTCATCCCCATCATTATTGGATCCTCTCTTTTCTTTCACCAGAAATACCCGTGAATGGCTCCAATAATGCTGCTTTCCCACTTTCATTCCACTTCAATTCCAAAATTGTGACAGTCAGGTGGTGTCAGTGGGCTTTATTTTCCATTACAGTCCTTCCTGAACCCACTTCTTTTGGTTAGCCAAGTTACTGACTTCCATAGGTACAAGTCCCTTTTTGGATGGTCCTTCATGATCCTCTGCATCTGGCAGTACCAGGTGAAGAGGACCAGCTGCAGCCACCTTGCCCAAGAGCAGGAGGAGGAGGAAGGAAGGCAGAACCATTAGCTGGGATCTCCCAAATAATCAAAATCATGGAAGTCAACCCTGCTAAAGTTGAGGGCCCACTGTATAGCACATGTGCTAAGTAGTGCAGACAGGGGAAGGGAGGCGAGGTAAGTGGAGTGGTGTGGAAGACCAATTGTGGGAACATGCATCACCAAACCAGCAGCAAAGTGTGATTGCTGAGATGGTGTGGTAGTGATTGTTGTGGTATAGCATTTGGACCATTGGACTACAACCTTGGAGACCAAGCTTTGATTCCCAGCTCGGCCATGGAAAGCCACTGGGTAACCTTGGGTGCATCATAGACTCTCAGCCCCCCAAAAGCCCATAATAGGGTCACCGTACATTAGAAACAACTTGAAGGCACACAACAACAACGTTTTGTTTCCTTAAATAATGCAGATGCCATGAGACAACAGGCTGGTGTGATAAAGCCCTTGGATTTCAGTTCCCAGAATTCCTGACTGTTGGCCAAGCTGTCTGGGGCTTCTGGGGATTGAAGTCCAGGGCCATTTCCGCACTAGGCTGTTATAGTGCTATGATTCCACTTGCAACATCCTATGGAATCCTGGGGTTTGCAGTTTCGGGAGGGGCCGGCCAGCCCCTCCCTAACCTGCAAACCCCAGGATTCCAGAGGATGTTGAAAGTGGAATCATAGCGCTATAACAGTCCAGTGGGGAAATGGCCGATCTCAGGTCCCAGGTATGCTCATATGGGAAGACACATTTTTTCAGATAGCTTGGACTTAACCTCTATAGGGCTTTATAGGTCATCATCTGCACTTTTGAATTGTGCCTAGAAACAGATCACCAGCCAGTGGATATATTGTTGTTGTTCATGTATGCCTTCAAGTCATTTCCAGGTTAGAACGACCCTAAGGTGAACCTATCAGAGGGTTTTCTGGGGCTGAGAGTATGTGATGTGCCCAAGGTCACTCGGTGGGTTTCCATGGCCGAACAGGGAGTCAAACCCTGATCTCTAGGATCTTAGTCTAACACTCAAACCACTACTGTTGTAGCAAG
This sequence comes from Ctenosaura bakeri, assembly GCA_948474755.1. NCBI lineage: Eukaryota > Metazoa > Chordata > Lepidosauria > Squamata > Iguanidae > Ctenosaura > Ctenosaura bakeri. The sequence goes on from CAOLHI010001299.1 coordinate 293,514, forward strand.
GGAGTTTTATGGTACCTGTAATCATCTTGTCATTATCCACATCACAGAGGCCCTCATCTTACTTGCTAATTGAAATCTGGCTTGAAAGATCCCTTTATTCTGTATTTGTCTGCAGCGACCCAAAATGGAGAGAGGAGGACAGCTCTGCTGTTGTTTGACCTTGAATTTTCTTTTTTATTAATACTAATAATGCTAATTGTTGGCTTCTCTCTTTTCTAACAGCCTGGTCCCTGGGTGGCTCTTTGGCATGATATCCCCCAGTCCGCCTCTTGCATTATGGAGTGTTAATTTATTGTGGATGTCAGTGGCAGCTGCTCAGGCTCCTAGTGGGAATCTAAATTTCGAGCGTTTGGGGTTTGGGTTTCATCTGGCAGCATGCTGTTCAGAAGTGCAGTTGATGGGAGGGCTGGAAGTGAATTTGCATTTCTGACAGAGGCATCCCGATGCTGAGAGACTGTCACTATCCAGTGAAAGTAAGTCCAAACAAAATCTCCCCACACACAGAAAGCTATCACTGAGAAAGCTGTCACTGAGCTGAGAGAGCATGACTTGTCCAAGGTCACCCAGTGGATTACCACAGCTGAGTGGGGATTCAAACTCTGGTCCACAGTTATAATCCAATGCTCAAACCACAATGGCACGCTGTTACACCTCTGGAGACCAGGGAGACCAGAGTCTGAATCCCAGCTTGACCATCGGATGCCACAAGGTGACCTCTCTTCAGGTGACAATGTCATGGAATGCCTACCTTGTAGATCAAGCTGTGTGGAATTGGCCACATGACTTTGGGAGACTATAATGTGATATATTCCACTCCTGTGAGTAGGGGTTAAAGCTGGCTACATGGAGAAGGACTGAGGCAAAAGGTGACAGGTGGTAATGTAACTTCTGTTATGGCACTGTAGGTGAGGACCCCCAGATATCATTTTGATATCAAGCAATTCTGCCTTAGCTGGACTGTTTTCAGTCACCCCACTCCACGTGTTCGTGCGGTTCTCCGGACAAGCATGGACAGAGTACGGCCGCTAATGGTTTTTCACGTTCCAGACCCTATTGAGGCCAGCAACTCCAGCCTCTCTCGTAGCTTCAGGGAACTTCCACTTGCAAACTTCACAATAGTTGCGTGGCTCTCAGCCGAGCCAGTCTGGTAAACAAGACATTTGCATACTGACCAAACTATTGTTGTCAAGCGTTAAGCTCATCATGCTGAATTTGACCTTCCCAAATCCTTTGTCCAGTGCCAAAACTCCTTTTGTTCTCAGCTGGCTTGCCATAGCCGGTAGGCACAAACTCCCCTATAAAAACCCCTCATTTTCAAATGGTCTTTGGACTACTTTGGACTGCCATCCCGCCTTGCTACTGGTGTGTCTAAGGAACTCCCCTCAGCCAGCCATGCTGAGCTTTCTTCTTCAGAACCTCATCTTTCTCTCCAGGACAACAAGACCAGGTGTCATATTACCCATCTCTACGCTCTCCAGTTCTGCTTTCCAGTTAGTTAGCGTATGTGTGTTGTCTATTTTCTGTTTGTTTTTCAATAAAACTGTTATTTTTGGTTACTTTAAAACTTGCGTGCCTGTTCCCTGACCTGAAGCCGTAGACATTGGGTTTAAAGATCCTTGCAAAGTTACCCTGCCTCTCGTTAGCCAAAAGAGTGCTCTAGCTAATTTTCCCCCAATTGGTATTTTATTTGGCAATCTGGGTGCCCCTCCCGGGACCCCCCAAACACACAGGGTAACAGTGACCCTTATCTTACTCCTTGCAAGAAGCTGCTTCCAGCTTCCTTGGGCCCTTACTCTATGAATTGTAGTGCTATGATTCAACTTTAACTGCCATGGATGCAGCCTATGGAATCCCGGAGTTTGTAGTTTGGTGAGGCCCTAGATCTCTCTGACAAAGAATGCTAAATAGCCTTTTCCTAAATGCCGTAAAGGCACCAAATCCTGTCTGATCTTGGAAGCTAAGTTGGGTCAGCCCTGGTTTTAGTACTTGGATGGGAGGCTGCCAATGAATCCCAGGTGCTATAGGCTATATATCAGAGAACAGGAGTGGCAAAACCACCTCTGTGTATTCCTTGCCTAAGAAAACATTATGAGATTAATGAGGCTGCTGTAAGTCGACAGGTGACTTGAAGGAAAATATACACACACAAATGCCAAACCCCAGAATGTTGCAAAGGCAGTAAAATGATAGAGCCGTAATTGTGCAATGTGAAAGTCCCTTCTTTCTTTCTTTCTTTCTTTCTTTCTTTCTTTCTTTCTTTCTTTCTTTCTTTCTTTCTTTCTTTCCAGTACGAAAATGGATGAGAGAAGAGGGTAATTCTTTGGGCAGCTGAATTTCCCCTCCCTATCCATTCCTCAGCTACATTGGCCATTTTTAAACCAGTCATCGTACTTTAGCTTTGCCATCCTGTGTTATGACATTTTTTTTCCCTTCAAGCTGGAAGTTAGATGCTTTTGCGGTTCTTCTGCTGAAGAAAGGCCGTTCTGTGGTGTTCCCGGCCTAGCTGGAACCGGGAAAGGCCGTAAATCTTGCTCAGCAGGCCTAATCTCATGAGACTTCCTGCCTCTCCTTCTAGGCCAGGAAGCTTTTGGCCTCACTTCAAAGAGGCACCTGAACTCCAAAAGGCTTCTATTCCTGACCTAAGTGCTAAATCCTGCGTGAGTCACTTAAGACTACCAGCAAAATGGAGCAGGAGGGAGCATGTTTTACCCGCAGCTTGGAAGTTCTTTTTTTTAAGTAATTATTTAACAATTATTTTTCTGAGCCATCCAAAAATAGTTAGTTGTCATTAGGGTTGCTAGATCTCAAGGCCTGGCTGTGGGTTCTGGTTTTCATGGGTCCTCTCCAGCTGTGAGAGAAGGGTACAAATTCTCCCATTTTTAGTGGGCTCAGCTCCAAGCAAGAGAAACATACCATGTGTGAATCTCCAACTCAGATATTAAAGCAGCAGCTGGCTACAATTTGCATGGCTTGATGGATTTGTTGATGCAACTTGCAATGACTTTTCACAGGTGCTGCTGTATTTACAGTCCTCTCTCCACATTTGCAGGTTTGACCTTTGCAAATTTGATTATTCATGAGGTGCCTGCTTGCCTTCCATCCCCTATATCCCCCCCATTCCCTTGCCTTTTGCCCAGGCATGTCCTGCCTTCCTTCTCCATGCCCAGGCAAAAGGCAAATGAATAGGAAATGGGAGCCCTGCCCATGGATAAGGAAGGCGCATGTGAGCCTATCTCTTCCATTCTCTCCCTCCCATTCCCTTGCCTTGTGACCAGACACAGAGAAGGAAGAGAATACACCCAAGCAAAAGGCAAGGGGTGAGGAGAGGGAGAATATGGGGGTGGCAAGCATGTGGAAAAGACTGCTCCATCCCATTTGCTTGCCTTTTCCCCGGTGTGTGGAATAAAGACGGGCACCCAGGAGAAGGGCAAGAGCTATGGGCAGGGGGAATGGGAGAAGCATGTGCGTGCTTTCTTCATACCCTGGGCTACCCTCTCCAATTTGCTTGCCTTTTGCCAAGTGAGCATAGAGGAAAGGCACACACACCCAGGCAAAAGGCAAGAGAATGGGAGGGGGAGAATGAGAGGAGGCATGTGCATACCTTCTCCATGTGCAGGGCTGCTCCCTCTCATTCGCTTGCCTTTTGCCCAAGCATGGAGAAGAAAGTCACACGCGCACACACACACAGGCAAAAAGCAAGGGTATGGGATGGGGAAGCCCCGGAAGGAAAGGTACTGTACTTAGTTAACTTCTTCCTTGCACCCCAGTTTTTGTGGCACCAGGGCTCACCCTCCACTCTGCTCTGCATCCACCTTGTGTCTTGAATCCAAGTAGGATAGGTTAAAAAATTCCTTATCCTGTCTCCCTAACCAAGTGAAGAATCAATAATCCCCTTCATTTCACCTGGATCTGAGAACAGCACAGAAAAGTTTGTTCCCACTTGATGAGAATGTTGTTGCTCAGGCCATTTCCATACTAGACTCTTATAGTGCTATTATTCCACTTTCAACATCCTATGGAATCCTGGGGTTTGCAGTTTAGGGAGGGGCCTTTGAGGCCCCTCTCTAAACTGCAAATCCCAGGATTCCATAGGATGTTGAAAGTGGAATAATAGCACTATAACAGTCTAATGCAGAAATGGCTACACAGTTTGAAAGAGAAGCTGTGAGCAGCTGTGGTTGGTGCTTATTATACAACACTTAATGGCCCCAGCAGGGGCAGTTCCTAGGCCTTAGACTTTGGCTCAGAAACCTCAAGTCCTGGGAAGATCCTGAACTGGAATCCCTAATTATCTTTATAATTACAACATTATAATTACAACTTCTCAAAAGTAACTAAAGTAGCCTGGCCTGTGGTACAAAACATGTTTGCCCTGACATCACTTCAGCACAGACAATGTTGTTAGGAAACAATAGCCCAAGTCACTCAGGATTGAAACTATTAAGATACACCCGCTCCACATTTGATGGAGACCATGCACTGTAACTTAAAAGGTAACTGAGAGTTACAGTTACACCACAAAAGGAGGGGGGTTATTCTTCCCTAAGCTGTGATGTGGTTCTACCTTTGGTCATTTCCGCACTAGTCTGTTATAGTGCTATTATTCCACTTGCAACATCCTATGGAATCCTGGGGTTTGCAGCTGGCCCCTCCCGAAACTGCAAACCCCAGGATTCCATAGGATGTTGCAAGTGGAATAATAGCGCTATAACAGACTAGTGCAGAAATGGCCTTTGTTATCGGGGGAAGGTACTAATTACAAATGACTTGTTCATATTTAGCCATTCCCAAATTCTTGTTTCAGAGGAGTGTTGAATGTCATTTATGGAAAAGAAGAAGACTCTTACCAGAAGGTATCTCTGTGTAACGGGATGACTCATATTTCCCCTTCAGCACAGTGACCCAAAAGTAGGAATGTTCTTGGAATCATAACAGAAAATTCTGTCAATAACTTCTCAACTTGGGTGGTAGGCCTCTGCATGCTTACGGACAATCCTCAGTGTGTTAGTAACAAGCTGCACAACAGGGACACAGATTAAAAGCTTGCAGATCACAAACTGCAGATGCAAACTCGGTCTCCATATCTACTTTGGCAACCCTATTACAGGACCGAACAGTGTCAGAGAAGCATCTACTTGTTCATTCTCTAGTGGTATATACAGCTGGCCTTCCATATTCACAAGTTTTCCATCCATGAATCAAATCAACCACAGCTTGAAAATATTTGGGGGAAAGAAATCCCAAAAGCAAATCTTAATTTTGCTATGAGCCGAGTGGCACAGGCTCCCCCAACTTATCTGACAGGTTAGGGACTGGAACATGTTCAGAAAATGGAATTGCAGCCCAAGGAGCCCGTGAAGCTGTTGCAACAAGGGATTTGTATACTCTTTGTAGCCAGCCCCAGTTAACAACCTGGCTGCAACTATTTGGGCCAACTGGAGTTTCTGAACACGTTTCAAAGGCAGCCATAGAATACATTACAATAGTCCAAACGGGATTTAACCAAGGCATGTACCACAGTGGCCAGATCTTTTTGTGTGTGTGTGTGTGTGTGTGTGTGTGTATTCTTCTTTGATTAATTTTTTTGTAGAAAAAAAGACAAAAAATAGCAACACTATATAACAATACATAAAATTAAAAATGCATAACAATACAACATTTTAAAGAGAAAACAAACGTATGTATCAACATTTCAAGCATCTAAGAAATGACTGATCTGATAAATGGCCTCTTAGGAACACTCAAAAAAGATTTGATCTTTGGAAGGAAAGAAGGAAAGGAAGGAAGGAAGGAAGGAAGGAAGGAAGGAAGGAAGGAAGGAAGGAAGGAAGGAAGGAGGAATGATTTTCATGAAGAAAGACATCTGTAAGAATCAGGAGAAGAGTCAGGACATTGAGAAAAAAATGGATTTATTAATGTTGATTACTGGAAGGGCCAGATCTGACTTCTCCAGGAATGGGTACATATGTGCATGCATGTACACATACAAAAACACACACTTTATATTCATATCCTGACTCCTTCCATTCATTTTTAATTGTTTCTCCTGTCTAGGGTACCAGGTCAGGGACAATCCAGGCCCTGAGATTTCAGGCCCAGAGACCTACAAATGCCTGCTGTGGGTGCCGGAGGGGGTGGGTCCTGGTGAGGTCATTAAGTACGATACAAAAAGCATCAACCACAGTGGCCATTTCTGCACCCTACCTGATCCCATTGTCCTCCCATCGCAATCCCAGCAGCGCCTTTGCTGGGAAGGGAGTGTAATGGGAATGTTTCCCTCCATAACCAGCTGGCTCCCTGCAGAAGGGAGCACGAGTGACATGTGCCTGCCTTCCACAGTGCAGCCGGGCTCTTTCTGCACTGGGGAAGGAAGCGCCTCCATCATGCTTCCTGTCCTTCCACATGGCTAGGAAGAACGGGAGCGTCACAAGATCATGGTTGCTTAACAGATTTATTCCATTAAGTGAATATCCTGGGATCATGAGAGGTGGGGGTGGTGTGAAGCGGGACTGTGACGACACCGTGCAGAAGCATGACCCATGGACTGCTGCCGTTGCGCCTTCATTGCTCAACAGCCCCATTGTGTGGATATGCCCAGTGGCTTCAAGCATGCAATTCAGATAATTCAGTATGGAACAGTCACATAGGGATTGGGGGGGCGATGGGGACAGTTCATCCATGGCAACAATGTTTTTGGGGTATCCCAGCTCATAGCCATAGCCTGCATGCCATGGCCGCACTCCCATGCCCCCACACACCGTAACCATGCCTCCACACACCGTGGCCACACTCTGGCACTGTAGACCTGTCCCCTCCCACCCACTCCCATGCACTCCAAGCTATGCTGCTGGTATGGAACTTGCAGTTATATAAGTGGACTTATATCTGCAAGAAATAGATTTGAGACCAACGCTCATTAGGGCACTCTTGTTGATGCCCTGAGAAGCAGCTTTGCAATTCTCTAGGAGAGCTCTGTAGCACCTCTGCCACATTGGCTAAGTATGTGTAAAGTTACTGAGATACAGAACTGCAGCCACAGACTTTTCCCAGAAATGTTCTGAAGACCTTTGCAGGCGCTACTTTTAACAGCATCCATGAAAAAGTTTTCCACGCTCTGCTTTGAACAGAAAATACCTACTGTAACCACGCTAAAACAGCCTGCAAGACCACACAGAGGCAGGCAGGCAGACAAATAAATAAATAAATAGATAAATAACTTTCATGGTGATGCTTTCACCCTGAGTTTCCTCCCTTTCCTCCTGAGGAATGAAGAACTGGTACCAAAACTTGAGATTTGGGAACCCTCTTCCACTTGAAAACAGAATGTGGTTGTGGAATCCCATCTGCACTTGGGCATTCTCTTTGATACAATTAGGTGGCAGCCAACAATGCACATTTTGGAAGGCAGTAGGCAGACTAATTTAATAGAGCTCATCCTCCATTCTAATTAGGGCTTGATAGGCTTTTAATTAGCCCAGATTTGACTAATTTAAGCTATCCTTGTTTGGGGCTGAGGGGAAGAGACTTCTGTTCCATAACTGTTCTCACTCAAATATTCATTCTGCGGGGTCGGTCAAGGGAGCGGAATGAGGTTTGTTTTTATACTGTAAGGTTGTTTTTCTTGCTCTTCCCCCCACCATTTCCCTTTCTTGCCAAAAAAAACCCCTCCCACCCACCCCACGCTTTAGTAAAAAGCCACTCGGTGAAAGCTTGTTCCCACCAGATGCGCTTACACAGCTGACAAATAAATATCTCTTGCCCACAACCTATAAAGCGAATTTTGGGTTGTAAGAAAAATATATGACCTCCACGTATGGTGAGCACGACGCTCAGGAAGTGACTTTTTAAGAAGAATGAATATAATTACAGAGCCAGCATGGTGTAGTGGTTTGAATGTTGAGGAGGTCTCCATGGGACCAGGGTTCAATTCCCTCCAGTTCACCCATAGAAACCTCACTGGGTGGCCTTGGGCTCATCTTCAGATGAATGCACTGACAAACCTCTGGATAAATCTTGCCAAGAAAACCCCATAGTAGAACTTGATGGCATCCAACAATACCAAATAAAGTAGTTAGATGTTCATGCTATCCATAACACACCTGTGGTACCATCACAGCTTGGAAAAGTTGGAGTACACAACTCAGAATTCCCCAGCTAGCATGGTGCTGGCTGGGGATTTTGGAAATCACAGTTCCCCCAAAAGGAACTTTTTCCAGGCTTTACATACTTATTATGAAACCAATCAAGACTCTTGTGGCACTTTATAGTCTAACAAAATTGTTACCACCTCAGTCAACCTTCCCTAGCTTGGTGCCTTCCAGGTATAGCCCTTGGTATCTGCTAGGCTTTGGTTCCAGGACCTCCCGTGGATACCAAATTTCATGGATGCTCAAGTCCCATTACGTACAATGATGTATTAAAATGGCATCTCTTATATAAAAAAACAAAATCAAAGTTAATTTTTGGGATTTTTTTTTTAATATTTGCAAGCCGTGGTTGGTTGAATCTGTGGATAGAGAATCTGTAGATATGGAGGGCTGAGTGTATGATAGACCATAATTCCCACCCTTCACAGCCATCATACTGGCTGAAATGAGTGGGAATTATAGTCTAACATGTTTAATGGACAACAATTTGGCAATGCTGGCATAATTTTTGTGGTCCACAGTCAGATAAATGAATTGTTATCTTGAACTGGCAAGTAAATATATGAATGGAGAACATTACCAGAGAGAAAGAAAATAATATTACCAGCGAGATCAGAACAGAGTGCCAGAAATACAGGTGGTGGTTATGTTCAGGCTTCAGTGTATCCAAAATAACTACAACGTCTGTTCACAAAGTAGTGTTGATAACTATTCCACAATAATTATTACCTGCTATCAGATAATCTTGATTCAAGTCATAGATGAAAGACTTAAACTACAATCAGTCTTAATTTAGCAGTTTCACACTGGAGTCTGCTTTTGAGGTTCGTTTCTGAAGGGCCATTTCCGCCCTACTATTCTTATCTATTATTCCACTTTTGACATCCTGTGGAATCCTGGGGTTTGTAGTTTCCTGAGGCCCAAGAGCTCTCTGGCTGAGAATTCTCAGTGCCCCTCCCTAAACTGCAAACCCCAGGATTCCATAGGAGGTTGAAAGTGGAATGATAGCACTATGACAGTGTAGGGCTGAAATGGCCTTAGCTAAGTACTTAGTTCAGTATAAGCTGATACAGGATCCCAGCTGAAGATTTTGGGGGTTGGGTGACTCACATCATCATAAAAAAAAAAAAAGGAACCTGCATAAGGAACCTTCAAAACCCTGCCTAGAAAACCACAAAATAATCCTATGGTGAAAAATGGGCCAACAAATCAAAGGATGGAGCCAGAAGGCATTGAGCTAGAAATGTTTTGATCAGGTGTTGGTAGGGAGAGGCAGAGTCTAGGCGAGGGCCAAGTGTAGGACCATATTCTCCCTCGCAAACCTGCAAGTGTTTCTGTAACTTCCGTGCCCCATTACCCTCACAAGTATATTTGTTGGGAACACCAGAGAGGGGCTTCTTGGTGACTGCTCCCAGGTTCTCAAACTCCCTCCCCAGAAAGATTAATCAGGCACCCTCCTTGCTATCTTTCCTCAGGCAGGCCTTGGAAAACCAATGGCTTATGGGGAAAGGGCTGTGAATAAAGTATTGGATTTTCTATTTGCTGTTTGCCTTTTAAAGGTTTGTGTTTTTAACAGGTTTTCATTTTTTTGATAGTTTCCTTGGATTTTAAATTTCTGTACACTGTGAATTTTTAGCTCCGTTAGTTTTAACAGTAGTAGGCAGCCTTGGGGGAAAGGTGGAAAATAAATAAATAAATAAAATAAACTGAACATCACACCTGTGTTTCCTTCTGAGCAGCTGATTAGTAGATTGTTGGTGGTGGTGTGTGTTTTCAACTCGTTTCTAATTAATGGTGTCCCTACGGAGAACCTATCATGGGGTTTTCTGGGGCTGAGAGTAGGTGACACACCCAAGGTCACCCAGTGGATTTCCATGACCAAGTGGGGAATCAAATGCTGGTCTCCAGGCTCATTGTCCAGTGCTCAGACCACTACATCATGCTGGCATGGTAACGTAGGGAATGCACAGGGGCTGTTCCTATAATCCCAGTGAATGAAATGGTACATTGAAGGTAGTGACAAATAGTCACACACCCTCCAAGAGTATGTAACTGCATAGCTCAGATCATGTTGGTTAGTCCCAGCTGGAGGAGGCTTGCTGAACCAATTGTTGAGCGCTGAGTAAATCCAACTACAGTCATCCCTCCACATTCACAAGAGTAAGGGGCTCAGGATCCCCATGAAAGTGGAAAAAACATGAATAACTCTAGGCTCTCCAAGACCATATTTAACACACAAAAATTTATGATCACCATTTTCAACCCACCATGGATTTCTTTGAGCCATCAAGGTTCTTTCACAAGGCAGAAGTGGGTAGCTGGTGGGACTTACTACCACCTCCACTGCTGCCCCACACCATTTTTAATAGGGACTCAATAGCCTTGTTTGCAGTTTCTCAGTCTCACGAGGCTTGCAGTCCCTATTAAAAATGGCATAAGGAGGCAGCAGAGGGGACAGTAAATAATCCGTGAATAATCAAATCTGCAAAAGTGAAACCTGCAAATGTGGAGGGCTGACTGTAATTCAAGGCTTCTCCTCTATTTGGGACTAACGACAGGGTTTAAGCCCATGTGGAATGGTTACTCTTCTGGAAGTTCCCTTATGCAACATGAATTGAATGTATCCATTGCACAGTGGCAAAAAAAAAAAAAAAGGTGCAACCACATGTGTGAGGGAACATATACAGGTGTACAACACAGACAGGATTCCAGCCTCTATTAAAAACAGATCCTTTTTAGCCACACAACTACGACTGGGTTAGTCATGCTCTGGAAGCCTGCCAAGGCACCTTTGGTCTCTGAAAGATTAACAACACAATCCTATGGGTGTTTACTCAGACGTACATTCCATTTTGCCCCCAATGGGATTTCTTCCCTAGTAAGCGTGTTCTCGGACTGCAGCCTAAGAAAGCTATCTGATGGTACAGGGATGGGAAAAATTGGTGTAGCTACAGAATGGCATCTGTAAACAGAAATCATGGAGTTTTTTTGGAGGGGAGAAGAAACCACAAAGCAGCCTTGTAGTCTGTTAGTGAGAACAAATGAACCCAAACCAGAGATGGTGGTTATTAGGGTAATTAGGACCACTAAAGTTTTGCCAAAGAAGCACATAAGTGACTTTGAAGTTCTCCATGGTCCTTTATTAGTGGTGCTAAAATTAGAATAGAGAAAATATCCAGATCTGGCCTGATGAACTGGCCACTACGAGTGTCTTCAGCTGCAAGACGGAATCGCTGAGCTTTGTTGTTGTTCTCACTTGTGGCTTCTTTGTGTGTGTACGTTTAAAAATATAACATGGTTTTTGTTTGCATATCCCATTCCTTAGCTGCACTCCTTTTCTCTGGGAAAAGAAGAGGTGTTAACATATGAGCTTTCACCCTGCTGAGATTCAATGTTTTGAGGCCTCTTTTTCATCCCCACTCACCACAGAGAGGGCTAATGCCCTGAGAGCTTCTCATGGCCTTTTCCATAGAGGCCTGAGCTGGCTGAGAGCAAAGGCATGAAGCAACATGGCAAGTTATACTTATTCCCCAGTACAACATATTTCCCAAGCAACAAACAGTGTGGCTCAGGGGATTGAAGAAAAGGGGCACAGAACTGCTTTTCTGCTCAGAGCTGCATTTCCTTGGGACTAACTTGTTGGGGTGTTCGGGAAGACAAAAGCTAGTAGTAGTGGGAGCATCACTTTATTTTCTCACCTGCCTTCTTTTTCATATCTCCTCCTCTCTCCCTCTCCTTCTCTCTGATGCATTTTAAGCACCAGTCATTGCAAAGAGTATGCTGTTCAAATAAAAATAACAACTCAACATATCCTCCAATTGTCCTTATCTGGCAGGGACATTCCCAATCAATCCTCTGTCATCCCAATTTTTCAGCTGCTTTTAAAATGTCTCAGTTTCTCTGTTCTCCTCCCACTTTCTCCCTTTATCCTCAGCTCACTTCAGTTGCTGCAAATTGAGTTCAAAGTCCAGAACTACAGGCTTCATCCTCTTATCTGACAGGTTCAGCACCAGAGCACTGTCAGAAAATGGAATTGGTTGAAAAGTGGAACTCATGTACTGGACTGTACAGAACATGAAGGACTTATGAATTACCAATCCCACACGCATTGCTTGGAAAGACTCAGCCAGTGTGGTGCCTGGAGTACTGTGTCCAGTTCTGGGCACCTCAATTCAAGAAGGATATCGACAAGCTGGAACGTGTCCAGAGGAGGGGAACCAGAATGGTGAAGGGTCTGGAAGCCATGCCCTGTGAGTAATGGGTTAGGGAGCAGGGGATGTTTAGTCTGCAGAAGAGAAGGTTAAGAGGGGACATGATAGCCATGTTTAAATATTTGAAGGGAAGTCATGTCAAGGAGGGAGCGGGCTTGTTTTCTGCTGCTCCAGAGACTTGATTCAAGCTTCAGGAAAGGAGATTCCACTTAAATGTCAGGAAAAACTTCCTGACAGTTAGAGCGGTCCGGCAGTGGAATAGGCTGCCTCAGTGTGGTGGAGTCTCCTTCTTTGGAGGTTTTTAAGCAGAGGCTGGATGGCCATCGGGAATGTTTTGATGGGTGTTCCTGCACAGCAGGGGGTTGGACTCAATGGCTCCTGGGTCTCTTCCAACTCTATGATTCTATGATTCTATTTCCCTCTCAGCTCATTTTGTAAGCAGTGCATTCATGTGAGCAGTTCGAAGACAACCTGAGGTCTGCAAGACCTAAATTGCTTTTAAAATAGTGCTGACCTAGAGTGCTAGAGTCCTTTCTCCCCTTCATGTTGTCCTCAAAACAACCTTGCAAGGTAGGTATGGCTGAGAGAGAGAAAGAAAAAATGATGGGCCCAAGAGAAGCCAATGAGCTTTAATGATGCTCAGTGATTGTTATGAAAAGGAACAACTATTATAAGAAACAACTTTGGTTGTCTTGGTAGATCACCTACACAGGGAACCAGACAGGGCAAGTATGTCCTTGTTGGTTCTGCTGGAATTCTCAGTGGTTTTCAGTATCATCAACTATAGTATCCTTCTGGGTCACCTCTCTACCATGGGACCCGCAGGCACTGTCTGGACCTTCTTGGAGGAGCAGACTAGAAGATGATGCTGAAGGATGTCCCCTTGACACCCTGGCCGCTGGCCTGTGGTGTCTCTCAGGACTTGGTTCTGTCCCCCATGCTGTTTAATATTTACATAAAACCTGGTTGGAGAGATCATCTGAAGTTTGGGGGTTTAGTGTCACCAATATACCAATAGAACCTGACTCTGTCTCTGCTTTCCATCTGATTCCAAGGAAGCTGTTTCTGTACTAAACCAGTATCTGCTGTCAGTAACGAATTGGATGAAGCTGAACAAATTGAAACTTAATCTAGATGAGACAAGAGGCACTCCTGGTCAATCAATGGCAGATTAGGGAATAGGGACTCTACTTGTGTTTGATTGGGTTATGTTCCCCTTGAAATCTCAGGTTCATATCTTCAGTGTGTATTCCTGGACTCTGATTTGAGTCTGGATGCCCATGCTTTGAGGGTGACTAGGTGTCCATTTGCACAGTTAAAGCTAATATGCCAATTGCACCCATTCCTTAAGTCTGATCTGGCTACAACAACACATGCCTTGATTATATCCCATTCGGATTACTGTAACGCACTCTACACGGGGCTGCCTTCAGAAACTATTTGGAAACTTGAGCAGGTTCAAAATGCTGCAGTGAGACTTTTGACTGGGTCTAATTACAGGGATCACGTTCCCTGTTGAAACAATTTCACTGGTTGTCACTTTGTTTCTGAGCAGAGAGTTCAAAGTGCAGGTTTTGACCTTTAAAACCCTCCACGGCTTGAGTCCAGATTACCTGAAAGACCATTACCTTCCTCTATACAAACCAGCATGAGCTTTAAGATCTGCAGGAGAGGCATGTTTGATGAGGATATCAGAGACAGCCTTCTCTGTGGCTGTTCCTAGGCTTTGGAACTCCCTTCCTTGAGAGGTTTGATTGACCCCCCCTCTCTGCTTTCTTTCCACCCACAGGTGAAGACCTTTTTACACAGACAGCCTTTGAGTTTTAAATTATATAGCAGTAGTGTGTGAGAGAGCCAGCATGGTGCAAGGACTTTGACCATAGAGACTATAGTCAGGTTCTCCTGTTATCTCCCTGGAAAAACCCTATCCTGGGGTCTACAAGTTTGATATCAAAATATGATTCAATGTGCTTGAGAGGTCACCTGGATGGGCACGTAGGCAGCAATGGTCAAAGATCGAAAACGAGGTCAGGCCAGTAAAATCCCCAGTCACGTAGCCCTAGGAGACCTCAAGATGTGTAAACCCACAATAAACAAAGGGTCCTCAGCCCCAGGAAGCCAACTTGAGGGGATTAGCGTGTCTGCCCCAAGTTGAGCAAATATTCCATCAGGCAAGGACCATTTACATGAAGTCACACCACAAATGAACACAGCCAAAGATCCTGAGACTTTGGCAACACTTTGTAATCCCATCACACAAAGAAAATTGCTATGGTGGAACTTCATTATCGCTCCAACACCCATTGTTCTCCCCAGGAAAGGATTAGTCCTCCAGGTACTTTTTCCCCTACAAATAGTCCCAGTTTTTGAATGGTTCTTTGGATCACTTCCAGTCACCCCAGCAGACCATTTCTCCATCCGCTGAGTGATCCCCTCAGCCCTCTCCGTGCTGAGCCTCACTTCTCCGCTGCCTTCCCAGACCCAGGACTTCAGGAAAAGGTGCAGTATTACCCCAACTGTACCCCTCCAATACTCCCCTATCCAATTTCCTCTCTTTTATCTCTTAATAGTTCTTGGGTGAGTGTGTGTATGATTGCATTGGTGTGTGAGACTTGCATTCAATAAAATCATTTATTGGACATTCTTGTCTGGTTTTTGGCTTGGCCTGACCGTGTAAAGACTGGGTAAAAAGACTCTGCTAGGTTACCCTGCCTCTCGCATTGCTATTGCTCGTGCTCTGGCTAGTTTCCATTCCCCATCACATGGAGCACATTGAGGTGTCCCCCAAGGGAGCCCAGAAAT
This sequence comes from Ctenosaura bakeri, assembly GCA_948474755.1. Taxonomy (NCBI): domain Eukaryota; kingdom Metazoa; phylum Chordata; class Lepidosauria; order Squamata; family Iguanidae; genus Ctenosaura; species Ctenosaura bakeri. The sequence goes on from CAOLHI010001299.1 coordinate 308,674, forward strand.
CAAGGTAACACTCCGCTCAGCCCTTGAGACTCATTGGGGTGACCTCGGGTACATCACACATTCTCAGCCCCAGAAAAACCCATGACAAATTTGCCTTAGAATCACCATAAGTCAGTCAAGTCAACTTGAAGGCACACAACAACAAGTGTGTGCAAAGTGGTATGTTGTATTTTAGTTTTTTAAAAATCTTTTATTAGTAATTATGTTTTAAATGTGTTTTTAACCATTTTAATACTGTTGTTTAATCCTCGTTTTAACTTTTGCAAAATAAGATTTTAATTGAATCTTGTTTGAAAATTCTGTAAGCCATCTTGGATCTCATCCTGGGAGAAAGGTGGGGTGTAAATTTAATAAATTGATTGAATAAATATAAGCTGTTGCGGAATTAAATGCAACAACTAATCGCAACAAGGTCTTTGTGCATGAAGACTATGAAATCTTAGTCTTCCCAATTTGTTTGCTTGTTTTTTTTGATAGATTTCTGTCCTGCCCTGTATTGCAGACCTACTCTTGAATATTCTAGGAAATAGCTTATTGATATGCACATGGAAGGCTTTTGCTTATTTTTCTGACGTTCGATCATACAATGAAACATTTATTCAAGTGTCAGCTAGACAAAGACCTTTGATTTTCACTGCCCAACTTTGTGGGCTAAAAAACTCATCATGGTCCTTCCACAGGAAACAGCTAAGATTTAGTGTGTGCATGGCCAGCCCTACTATTAGGAAGAGGGAGCCAATTGCCTCAGGCTGCATAAGCTGGAGAACAGTAGTGGCACTGTCAAGATCATTCCTTTCTTTTAAAGGACTGTGCTGATGTCCTTAAGTTAGTGAAGGATGCAGATCCCTTGACGGTGTTAAGGTTCACTGGCCAGTCCACTTGACTTTTGTATATGGGATGGAATACAGCCTGGGGGGAGACATCTTCCTTTTTAGCTCAAGCTCAAAAAATCTCTTAGGTAAGCTGTAGGAACCCTGCTCTAAGGCAAAATTTGCCACAGTACATACATTAACCTTTGAAACAGTGATTATTACTAAAGTCTGGGGTGGGGTGTCATCAGAAAGAATGGAACTCATTGTCAACAGGAATGGGTGAATGGCAATTTACATTTGTACTACAGGGTATGGATTGCAAAGTAGTTGTGTGAACTTAACTGAGGACTGGACTTCATCCAAGCCAGTGCATTTCTGACTCATCAGCATCCTTATACCTGTTTGTGGCAGGTCGCAGCATTTTAACGCAGGGCTGTGTTACTGCAAGTTAGGCCTCCTTGGAGATAGCATAAAGATATCATTTTGATATCAATAATTTGGCTCTCTTCCACCACCCCATCCACGTGTTTGTGAGGCCCCCAGACAAGCACAGAACTAGGCTCGGCCATCAAACACTGCAATTTCCCAAAACAATACAGGCAGGCCAGAAATAGCCAGATCACCGCTTTAGGAGACCTCTCTGCAAACACCCTCATTATGTATGCACACTGTTTACAAAGGACTCCTTGCCCCGAGCAACTTGGCAAGCTGAATACTCAACTGCCAAACACTAAGTATTTGCATACTGGCTACCTCTTTGTCAATTCGAACTTAACTCAATCATGCTAAATTTTGCTGATCATGCTAAATTTTGACCATTCCAAAGTTTTGTCTCGTGCCCGAAACTCATTGTTTTCCCCAAGTACGGAATAGCCTGCAGTTACATTTCTCCCTATAAAAACCCCTGATTCCCTAGTTAATTGAGAGCCCATATAGGTGTCCCTCCCGGGACCCCCAGTAAACAGGGTAACACTGGATCCAAGCTTAATTTGTACCTTAACTGTAAGATGTGCTAAATTCCCAGCACGTCCAATGTGTGCCCAAAATCTCCCTTGAGGAGTCCTCCTCTGTTTTTTGTTTTGTTTTTTGTCACCTGCATAGGGTGGCTTGGGGTTATGCAGCTGTGTGTGTTATCTGTCACCATTTGGCACCTTCACAGGGTGAAAGAGAAACAAAAGTGGCTGAGATGGTGACAAGGTGAAGGACCTCAGAGAACACTGTGTGAAAAGATTCTCACCTTGTCTGGCACATCGTGTTTTCTCAGGTTTCCGAGGAGGTGAGAGATTCTCACTTGAACACTGAAAGCCTCTGCTGAAACCATTCTCCAAAGTGGGCTCTTCTCAAGACAAAACTGCCAACTATTTGCTGTAATACTAATTGCTAATTAAGTGCTAATTGGAATAATTAATTCCCTCCAAACTGCATTGTGAGAAATATTGACCAGGATTTTGGTGCTTTACGCATGTGTAAGATCCCCAGTGGAAACAATTGGACATGTTTCTCTGACCTGGAATGTCTGCACTCAGTTCAGGACTGCAGAAAAAAAGTTGCAGATGTGGTGCCATTGCTCATATGGATACACAGTTGCTAGTATCCATGCATACGCATTCATGTACATGCATATTCAGTTGTGTATTTGGTTGCACATTCAGCAGTGCATTCAATTGCACCACTATGCCATAGAATACAAGGTTTCTGTAATGCAATCAATTCATAATTCCATGTGCAGAGATATATACTATATAATGGCAATGTAAGACCTGAGCCATTATGTTGTGGCATCCTGGCATTTTAACAGGAGGTTACAGTAACACTCTTCTTACCACCATCAGATCCTTGCAATTAGCTTTCAGTTCTGTACATCCAATTATGGTTGATAGCCACTGAATATCCCTCCCAAAATTTATTTAGGACACACCTGGACCGATTTAAAAGTTCCAGACTTTGTTCCTGTTCTTTCCAATGTTATACTGAGTTACAACAGACAGACCTGGAGAGTGGGTATAAAAAGTTTCTGGGTGCATCCAAACTGATTCAAAGGTCGTAGAGTCGGCCCCTATTCTTTCTAATGTTATGCTGGCTTAAAATAAACCAACCTGGGGAAAGCTGTTACAAAAAGTCTCTGGTAGTACCAGGAACTGACTGAAAATATTCTGGGATAAAGAAAACATATATGGATCTCTAAATTAAAATCAGAAAGAACAGGAACAAGATCTTTTTAGGATGCATCAGACTGACTGAAAAGTCCCAAATTCTGTTCCTATTCTTTCTGATTTTATACATCAGGTTCAAATAAACTGACCTGGGGAGGTGATACAAAAAGTCTCTGATCGTACCAGAATATGACAGAAAATATTCTGGGATAAACAAAATGAATAACATCGGGGGGAGGACAAAATCTGGGACTTTTTAGTCTTTTTCATCAGTCTGAACATGACCTTAATCAGCCTGGATGCGCCTTCACCCTCTTTCAAAGCCCTCAGTAGTCATGGCTGTGGCCCCATATATCTTGTAGCCGCAAATTTTGCCAATCCATTCAACACTCTTTGAAGTCATGCTTTCTTTTCTTTGCCATGGATCTGACTGCTAATCAATTTCTGTGGATGACCCCTGGGGTTCTAGTGTTACAGGAGAGAAAAGACTTCTATCTTGAATTGGAATCAGTGTGGGAGGCTGTGAAAATAAAGCACTCCAGGATGTAGGAGTTCCGATTGAGTTTTGTTACTGTGTGTTGAGTTTTCTTACACCCCCGTGGTATGCACATAAATCTAGAGACCTTGGAGCCAGGAAAGCTGGCTGAATCTCACAGTAGAGAGCCAAGGGTGCTAGCCAAATGAGCTCTCCCCACCCAGTCCACTTCCTTTTCCTGTCACACCAATTTTCTGAAGAAGAAAAAAACTCTTCAGAAAAGCCAGCCAATTTTGCTTTCTGGTGGTGTTTTGCTTCGGTTATCCATATCCAAGATTATGGGTATTGTAAGTAGTGAGAGAGGGAGGGAGGGATAGACAGACATACCTCCCAACTGTCCCAGTTTAGCAGGACAATTCCAATTAATTCTTTGTCATCCTACTTTTTCAGCTGATTTTAAAATATCCCTGTTTCTCTCTTCTCTCACTTTCACTTTGTCCTCAGCTTACTTACTTTCTCTAGGACCTCCTCTAGGACCTCTAAAGGAACCCTGGGAAGTACCGGAGAATACCTTCACCATCATTCATCTGGTTATAGGGACATACGCTTCTTAGGTATCTCCCATTACAGAGATCCATCCATCCATGAATGTGCAAATGGTGGGTTTACAGGGCAGGCGGTATGATGCACTTCCATCTGCAGAAATTTTAGGCTATGCCTCTGCAATGCCAAATCTCAGTTGTTATTTGTAAGCAGTTGCTTCCAGGTTGCATTAGACCTATCATATAGAGCAGCATCAACCCATGTCATTCCCTACGACCACATGCAAAGACAGGCAGGATCCTCCCTAACAGCCAAGACACACAGATATGAACAGGACAAAACTTACTGCAGCCCAACATAGACAAGAAAGGGAGAGGCCATGAGGCTCAGAGCACTTATATAGGGAAGTCTCATTAATAAAGCAAACAGTTGTGGGAGGCTGCTGGCCAATAAATAACAGAGGTGGGACAGAAGGAAGTCTGTTGCAGACAACTGTTGATTCTGGTGGAAACAATATGCTCTTCTTTTGATCCTTGGCTTGCGCTCCTGAAAAACCTTGACTCTTGCTTTGTGTGCTGACTATGCTGCTGAGTATTTCCTTGAACTGACACTCTGAATTTATTGTTGATCTGGACTGCTGAAACAAGAACGGCAATTGACTGTAAACCAGGTTTCTGTAAACCTTGATTGTGGTTGCTACTATAGTCCCTGTTTAGCTGTCAGGACAGTCCACAGATTTCTCTTCTATTCAATAGTGGTTTGAAGCTTCCATTTCAGTAGATCAACTCTGGGGTTTAATCAGAACTTTAAAGGCAATACCAGAGTGCTGAAACTATTTGGGGGACAGAGCTTGGCCCTTTGGAGAGCTCCTTAAAGTTCTGGCTATGGCCAGAGTGGACTGACAATCCCAATGTCATGGAAGCCACGAACCCCTAGTGCCTCTGGATGTGTCTTCAATCTTCAAGTTCTCAGTCTTTGCTCTCCTCTTTCAAAAGTCTGGGTGTGTGCACTATGGTGGGTCAGAAACAGAGACCATGTCAAGGCAATTGCTAGAATGGGAGTCAATAAAAGCAAGACCCTGCCAGAGACCCAGAGGTACACAAACCCATGAACATCAGACTGAAACTTCTCCTGCAATGTTGAGTTTCAAGAGTTTCTACAACAGTCCATCTGCTTGTGATATGGCAAGCAAGGCTGCAACCTTGAGCAAGCAAAGCAGCAGTAATATCATAGGGAATAACCTCCCAGTTACACAAGAACAAAAGCAAAGAAAAACTGTGAAAAGTCAATGTTTCAGAAGCCAGGATGATACACATCACTCAAGTTCAATCTTTTCACCTTTCTGTGGGGGAAGCGGGAACCTTGTATGATGTGATGCAAGGTGTTTGAGCAAGCAGGCAGGAAAATAGGGCAGGTTTTGTGACATAATGCTGGGGTGGTGGAGGGGGAGAGAGATTAGGATGTCACTTTTCAAGATCTTGGGAAGAAGCAGACAGAAAGTAGGTTAGGTTGGTAGAGGGAGCGATCAAGGGAGAGAGAGAGAAAAGATAATCAGACCCCAAAATAACTAATGTTAACAGGCTACAGAAGAAATGTATGTGAGAAACAAGCCAAGATCTGGATGACACACATTTTTTAAAAAAAAACAGCCTTTGGGCTCTTTGCCATAAGCGAAGTCTGGATTAGAGCTTGGAAAAGTTACTTTTGTGGAGAACAAGTCCCAAATGATGGTATAACCTATGAAGCCCTATATGACTTGGTCCCAGGCCACCACTTGAATCCCCTAGTAGTCCCAACTAGCATATATCTATCAAATCAATGTGATTACAGTATTAACTCACCATTGAATAACTGGTTCAATGGGTCTACTCAGGTTGGGACTACTGATAGGATAGAAGCTCATGTATCCATAACCTCCAAGTGTCCTGATTTTGGGGCTGAGATAATTCCAATGAAGCCTCTGTCGTCCTGCTGTTTTCAGCTGCTCTTAAAATATCTCAGTTTCTCTCTCCTCCTGCCACTTTCCCTTTCTGTCTTCAGCTTACTTCAATGGCTGCAAACTGTGTTCAAAGTGCAAAAGTGGTTTGAACTCAATTCAGCAGTGGGAGAAGAGCGAAGGGGGTAGACTCTTGTCCTTCCCAGTAGGCTTAGGCAAAAGTAAACTTCTGTGACCTCTCTTAGCTTATGTGATCTTCTTTATTTATAACATTTGCCATCATGGCCACACTCTGATGTTGGTTGGTCACACATGTCCCAGATTTAGTCTGTGAAAGGGTTGGAAGGTATGCATCTCCTTATATGAACCAGTGCAACTTTTGAGATCCTCAAGGGAAGGCTTTAGCTCACTCCCACCATTTTCAAAGGTACATCTGGCAATGAAACAAGGAAGGGCCTTTTTGGTGGCTGCTCCCAATTTGTGGACTTCCCTACCAAAGAGGCTAGGGTAGCCCCCTCTTTACTTTCTTTCCAGTGGCAGGCAAAAACTTTTTTATTTAAGCAGGCTTTTGGCTGTTACCCAGTTGCTTCAGAAAAGTCTTTTATTTAGTGCTGCAGTTTTATGCTTATGGTTTTAAAAATGCTTTTAAACTGTTCTATTTTAGTGCTGTTTTGAAGAGGACAATTTATTTGTTTTCAATTTTTTAAAGCTGTATTAGGGAAAAGGAGGCATATAAATGCAAAATATTTTCAAAAGTACCCAGATCCCCATGCTTGCTAGGGGACTTTTGAGATGGAGTTTTCTAAGTTCTTGTCTAGATACAAGTAGAGAATCCCTATTGACAGTCTTCTGACCTCACATGTTTACTTCTACCATAGCGAATACTCCCTAAGGTGGCCTTCACTTGACATTTTAAACAGGGACTATCTCTTCGCAGAGTTTCCCCTCCACAAGCACAGTATCTTGCAAGCACATCAAAAGCTGAAGTTTCCCAGTACCAGGTAAATGTCAAAATTTGACCTGACTCTAGTTAATGGGAAACTCGAAGATAAAAAGAGGAAGCCCCATTATACAGACAACCAGACACAATGAATCATTGCAAGAAAGCCCCTACCATTCCAAGTTCCCACACTTCCTTGTTACTTCTGTAACTTGGCCCCACATCTGGGAAATCTCCTGGAAGGGGCTGAAAATAGGACCAGGGGTTGCCCCTAAATGGAGTTTGGGAGAGGGAATTAAGTAGATGACAGCTCCCCAATTCCCCTGCTCAGCATGGCCAAGACTCTGGGGAATATAGTCCCTGTCCAGTAGTGGTTTTGTGTTCCTTCCCCTGAGTGAATATGGCCTAGAGCTGAAAAAGGGTCGCCACTCACTCCCTTCCTGCTACCTGATCCATTTAACATATCCTCCAAAATTTCACAGATGAAAGCTGGGACATGTGTAGCCAAGCAATATCAGAGTGTCGTCAGGATGGCAAACATTATTAATGAGGAAGAGCACACAAGGTAGGAGAAGCTGCCACACTTTGATTTTGCCTGAGCTTACCAAGAAAGGCAAAATTCTGCCCCTTCCCTCTTATGCAGTTAAGTTAATTTAGTGCAAACTACTTTTATGCTTTGAGCTGAACTTGCAGCAAATGAAGTAAGCTGAGATCAAAGGGAAGAAGTGGGAGGAAGAGAAAGAAACTGGGACATTTTAAAAGCAGTTGAAAAACTGGGACAGCAGAGAGTTAACTAGGATTGTCTTTGCCAAAAGCAGGACAGTATGGAGAGTATGATTTAACTGGGGCTGCACACAAAATACATGAATGGTCTAGAACCTGGGGAAGTCACTTTTTTTTTTTTACTACCAGAACATACCAGCCAACAAGGGCAGTGAAAGAAAAAGAGTAACATAACCAAGGTGGCAAAATGACACTAAGACAACAGAAATGATGATGCCAATGATGGAATGAGGAAAGATAATGGTTTGCACAATCAAATTGGCTTTGGGGAAATGTTTGCTAATTTTTCCATGTGCATTTTCAGCTCAAAAATCTAACCTGGAGAGTTTAAATTGGGGGAGGGGGGTGAGTGTATTACCCCACCATAAGAATTCTGTCTCCCAAATGAAATTTTCTTTTATTATCCAAATTTCTAGCATTGTAGAGAGTGAAGCACTGAAAATGCTTCACACTAAGAACTCTTCCATTTGTTGTGTTCATATTCTCCTGGTAACTTTTCCTTAACTTTAGATGCCTACATGATCAACTGAAGCTACTGCAATGATAGAAATTTGGGGTCTGAAGGGAGGCCAGAATTCTTATTTTGGGGGAGCAATTCTTGTTTGTCCACACACACACCCAAGCTTGACCCCTGTGTTCCCTATTGCACAATGAGACACAAGCAGACAGATTGACAGATACACAACTGGTTCCACAATGCAGGTATTCAGCTCAAGGGCAATACAGTGTAACTCCTATGTAAATATGAGAATGCAGATTTACACTATGCAAACACAGTTTAGGATCTCAGCCATTAATTTGAGAAAAGAAAGTGCAAAAGCATTGCTACCATCATTGTAAATAATATATATGTACCAAACAGCAAATCTTTCCTTCCCAGCCTTCCAACATGGTATCTTGGGCAGGGGCTACCCCAGGTGATTTCCTGTTTTGTGGGCCAGTCTACTGAATGTTGGTCTTTGGTCCTGAATACCCCTGGATATAGTCGCCAAGGGCTTCTATTTTTGGACAGTCTCCTGCCAGCCGTCTCCCCCAGCGGTGAATAGAGCTTCCCTTCTCTCTCAATCAATTGCGTCTGGAGAAGGGCAGGCGAGCACTTGCTTCATCTCATTTGAAAGCTTAAGCAAACAGCCTCGCTCCCTAGTGAGGCAACGCTAAGTTGATTTTTCCAGATACTCAACTGCTCCAACTGTGTGTATAATATGCTGAACTTTGAAACAAATGCCCTTTTCCGCCAATGCAGCAATTTATGTCAAGAAAATCTGAGATGCACTGGAGAACGTGATGATATTAGCTGACATGCTGCAGCCTCAATGCAGTCTAGCTTCTGTACCCCAAGCCCCCAGAGATCAAAAGGAACAAGTTACAAATAACTACTTACAAACAACTAGTTACTTAGAATTGATTCCTTTGGGGGGCAAAAGCCAAGACATAACTTAGTTTCATTATGGCTTTACCATAAACAGGGAAAACCTCAGTCTTGATGCAGTAATATCATTACTTTTAGACTTACGGGAGACTCAAAGTCTGAAGAGGAATATTATCTGTACTTATCCGTGCCTTGTAGGTATTGAGGTGATGATGGGGTGGGAAGAAGAAAAGTGTGCTTTGTATCATTAGCCAGCAGTTTGTAGCGCTCAGTTTGTGTTTTTCAAAGAAGTTAAAGTAACTAGTTGTTTTGGAGAAAGTAAATAACTACTTTTTAGGCCTCAGAACTATAACTATAGTGAACACCTTTTAGAAGTAACTTTCTAATCTTTGCATAATCCATCACTGCTGTTGATTCTTTCTGCAGCCAGAAGCAAATAATTTAAGCTACAACTGTGTTTCAGGTGAGTAGATAAATCATTAAATCATTATGGATATGTTGTCATACATACTCACTAGAGGTACTCCCAATTTTGTCTTTCTGCCATAGTTTGTGCTGCTGTTATTTCAGAGTTAACAACTATGGATTTCAGCTGAAGACTACACATCTTCTGCACGTTCATTTTCCATTGTAGGAGCAATGCAACATGGGACTTCCAGTCTGTTAAATCCACAAGTGTTTAGGCTGTGCACGGCACCATTGGTTTTGAAGTCTTGAAGCGGCATAAAAAATTTGCTGGTCCGTCACATATACATTTCATTATTTCATTCACTCACAGAGTGTATTCCCACCTTGTCACTATGAGCAACTTTAGGACTTTCTGCACTAGCCTGTTATAGCATAATGATTCCACTTTCAACATTCTCTGGAATCCTGGGGTTTGCAGTTTTGGGAGGGGCCAAAACTGCAAACCCCAGGATCCAGAGGATGTTGAAAGTGGAATCATTGTGCTATAACAGGCTAGTGCGGAAGTGGCCTAAGACAGTAAATGCTGAAAAGTCAGCAACCAGCAGATTAAAATGTAGGAACAACCACTGAAAGTAGAAGTGGTTCTACTGGACCTCTAAGCAGCTTTCGATACCATCAGCTGTGGTATTTGTCTGGGTCAACTCACCAGAATGGAACTTGGCAATGCTATTCTATAGTAGCGCCACTGGTATTAAGGGGGTCCTGTTTGACCTTTTGGCCATTGGACTTTGGAGTCCCTCAGCGTTCTGTCCATGCTGTTTAACATATACATGAAATCACTGGGAAATGTTGTCCAGAGTTGTGGGATCAAGTGTCACGAGCATGCTAATGATGCTCAGCTCCATTACTCCTTTCCACCTAATTTCAATGAAGCTGTTTCTGTCCTAAGCCAGTGCCTGGCATCTGTAATCAATGAGGGCAAACAAACTGAAGCTCAATCCAGGCAAGACAAAAGTGTTCCTGGTCCATCAAAATACAGGTCTGATCACAGGGATTCAGGCTGTGTTAGATGGGGTTTACACTCCCCCTGAAAACACAAGTTCACAGTTTGGGGGTAACTCCTGCATTCAACCTGGAGGCCCAGATTTCAGGAATGCATTTCCGCTGTTAAAGCGAGCATACCAACAATGCCTGTTCCTGGAGAGGTTTGATCTGGCCACAGTAATGCATGCCTATTCTTACATCCTGTTTGGATTATTGCAATGCACTCTGTGTGGGGCTGCCTTTGAAAAGTGTTTGGAAATTTAACTGGTCCCAAAAGCTGCAGCCAGATAATAAACTGGAGCTGGCTGCAGGAGGCACACAATTCCCTTGTTGTAACAGCTTCACTGGTTGCCTAGTCTGGTTCTGGGCATAATTCAAGGTCTGGTGATGACCTATAAAGCATGAGCCAGCTTGGACCAGGACTATTTGAAGGATGGTTTCTCCCTATATAAGCCCATTAGAGCTCTAAGATTTTCTGCCTACCACCTTTTCAGGTTCCTTTGGTAGGAACACATGAGTGCCTTTTTGGTGTCTGCTTCCAGACTTTGGCCTTTTCCGCACTACACTCTTATAGCGCGATGATTCCACTTTCAACATCCTATGGAATCTGGGGGTTTGCAGTTTAGGGAGGGGCCAGCTGGCCCCTCCCGAAACTGCAAACCCCCGGATTCCATAGGATGTTGAAAGTGGAATCATCACGCTGTGACAGGCTAATGCGGAAAAGGCCCTAGGAACTCCCTTCCTAGGAAAGCCAAAACAACCTTCTTCTTGGTTTGCTTCCACCAGAAAATCAAAACATCCTTAGACTGGCAGGGTTTTAGAAACTGACTGTAGTGAGCTTCCAAAGGTGTGTTGTGCTGTTTTGCAGTTTGTATATGGTCTCTTAATGAATTTAATGGTTTTAACTTTACAGATGGTTTAATTGTCTTTTAAATAACCTTTGTATTCACACTTTTTATTGATGTTTTTGTGTAGTTTTATAATATCATATATCATTTTTAACACATAAGATGCTTTGAGTCCCATTACTGGGGAAAAAGTGGAACAGAAATGAAAAAAGTGAATAATAAAGAAATAAAGGTCAACGTGGTATAGAGGTTTGAGTACTGAACTATGACCTTGGAGACCAGGGTTCGATTCCCCACGGCCATGGAAGCCCTCTGGGTGACCTTGGGCATGTCACAGACTCTCAGCCCCAGAAAACCCCATGATAGGTTCTCCTAATGGTCATCATAAGTAAGAAATTCTTTGAAGGCATAAAGCAACAACAACAAAGAAATAAAGAGTGAAAGACGTTACAAAAGTGGTGCCGGGAAAATAATAGTATCATAGAATCCTAGAGCTGGAAGAGACCACAAAGGCTATCTCGTCCAGCCCCCTGTCAAATGCATCAAGGGAAGGAGTGTTATAACTTGGGAGCCATCCCAAGAAAGGCTTGCTCTCCCTTCTCATTATCCACTTGACAGGGGTATACAGGGAGTGGCTTCTGCTCAAGATTTGGACAGATTTGTGAAGGAGAATACAATCTGTATCACAATCTACTTTGTGCTGATATTTTGGGATTTGCTGTCAGGAGAAGAGATGATCAGGGATGAAAGGATTACCATCTCAAGGTAATACCTGGCCTAAACAATTTAAACCTACATTTTAAAATTCTATTGAAACTGATTAAAAGCAATATAGCTTCCTGCTGAGGAAGGATAGCAAGGGGGGGCACATTCTGGAATGGGGTTCCAGGCACTAGGGACTGCCACTGAAAAGGCCCTGTCCTACATCCCCACCAGAAGTGCCCGTGATGTTGGTGGCATGAGAAAAGGTTGTCTCCTGAGGATCTCAGGCAGGTTCCAGTGGGAAGATACTGGCTGTCAGATAGCTTGTTTGCTATTGTTGTATGCCTTCAAATCTTTTCTGACTTATGGCAACCCTCAGGCAAACCTATCCAGACCAAACCAGATTGGAGAGCTGGGCCAAAGCTAACAAAATTAATTTCAACAGAGAGAAATGTAAGGTCCTGCACTTAGGCAGAAAAAATGGAATGCACAAATATAGGATGGGGAACATGTTGCATCAATAAGAGTATGGTATCTAGATTGAGAGAGGTAATGGAGAAGGTTAAGAGGGGACATGATAGCCATGTTTAAATATTTGAAGGGATGTCATGTCAAGGGGGGAGTGGACTTGTTTTCTGCTGCTCCAGAGACTAGGGCAAGGATTCAAACTGCAGGAAAAGAGACTCCACTTAAATCTCAAGAAGAACTTCCTGACGGTCAGAGCTGTTCAGCAGTGGAATATGCTGCCTCGGAATGTGGTGGAATCGCCTTCCTTGGAGGTTTTTAAGCAGAGGCTGGATAGCCATCTGTCAGGAGTGCTCTGATATAGGTTCCTGCATGGCAAGGGGTTAGAATGGATGGCCCCTGTGGTCTCTTCCAACTCTATGATTCTATGAATCCATGATTCTGTCATGGAGTTTTCTGGGGCTGAGAGTGTGTGATGTGCCTAAGGTCATCCATTCAGTTTCCACAACCAAACAGGGAACAGAACCCTGGTCTTCAGAGTTGTAGTCCAACGCTAAAATCACCATATGACACTGGCTTTCTAGATAGCCTGGATCTAAGCTCTATGGCACATTATAGGTCATGATCTGCACTTTGGTGAGGAAGGCTGGAAGTTGCTGCCCATTAGCCATCCTTCCTTTAACCGGCCTGGGGTCCTGGGCTCCACTACCCAAGCCCACTCTCCAGTTTCACAAATATTACCTCCTTTCTCCTCAAATTCCACATTTTCTAATGGAGTCCATTGACCCATCCAGCTAACAAGGACTCCAGCAACGGCCATGCACGTATGGGCAGCTGATGTCAAACCTTCTGAGCTCTTACAGGCATCGTTTTCTGCAAGGCTGTAGAAAAAAACAACTCAAACAAATACGAAAGCCTGTGACATGCCTCTTGGCTTGTGAAGCCAAGCTTCAAGTCGGAGCTGCTGATTGAAACTGAAGTGGCCTAAGCTAACCCGAAATGGCACTCAGAGTAGCAGACCTGGCCAAGCAGCCCTGACAGATCCGGCATGCTCTGATGTGCTCCCCCTTGACCCAGATAGCATCACGCTGAAGCATGTGCCGAATCTGGCAAGCAGCCTCAGTCTCCAGTGTGTTTTCATTCTTTTTTCTTTCACATTTGAAGAACCGCACACATTTGAAGAACCACACACTAGTTTAAGGGGAGCAAATCCAATGCCACACAGACCTGAGTCTAAATATTCTAAGTGTCATGTCATAAGCTGAGCTAAGTAGCCCCTGGATCTTGCTTTTGCAGCCCCTGAATGTGATTGTTGTGCATTTTTCACTCAAAAGGCATGTGGAATGTCCCCCAAGTGTATAAAAAGACTTCTGGCCCCACACAGAAAACATCTGAGAAGCCCTAAATACCTCTATTTCCATCTGAAGCCTTTTCAAAATGGCAACAGGAAGTCATGTAATGTCACTTCCAGTCACCATTTTGGGAAGGACTCCAACAAAGACACAAGTATTTGAGAGAAATGCTAGGTGGTCCAGCCCATGGTGGGGTCAAGGCGAAAACTGGCCTCTGACCCCTGTACAGTTGTTCAGTCCACCAAAAGTGGAATTTGTCCCCATGCAGCCAGTCTATGTGCAACTTTGGAGTCAGATGCAGGAGGGGTTTAACAGCATGCTGGTCTCTGGTTTACATGGGAAAGCTAGCTGCGGTCCCCGAGATCTGGAAACACTATCCTTGGCTAACAAAACCAGCTAGCTGTTCTGCAGACATACCACTGCTCTCCTTGGAGTCTCTTATGGCCAGAGTGTTCCCATAAGGATTTTGTCCCTCCCTGTGGGTGCCCAGCTAAGAAAAGGACCCAGAAGGAGACTAGGAAGTCTTATACCACAGTAGTAGAACTTCTGTTCTGTGCTTCGAACTTTCGCAGTGATCTACCCAGGCTTCAGGATAGGTGTAGTATCTCCCAAATCAACGATCCCTCTCAAAAATCCCTCTATACCTCTCCAACCTTTATTTTCTATAGTTATCTGTGTGAGTGTGTTGCATACACTGTTTGTCTGTATTTTAATAAAGATCACAGTTATTATTTCAATCCTGTTTGCTCCTTGACTTGGCCTGACGCCGTAGACATTGGGTAAAAGATTCCGTTGCATTGCATTGCATTGCTAGCTTGCTCTCTTTGACTAATTTCCCCAACTTGTTTAATTGTGAGCACATTTAGGTGTCCCTCATGGGACCCCCAGTAAACAGGGTAACAGAATGGTGGAGCAACATGGGCAACCCCGGTACCCCTAATTTGAGTAGGAGTTGCAAACCTTCTCAAATCAGGCTGGTACTGACTTAGGGAACGGCCAGTCAAGTCACTAGAGCTTTGGTTAGTCAGGAACACACACGTGTGTGTGTGTGTGTGTGTGTGTGTGTGTGTGTGTGTGTGTGAAATCTGTGTGCTTGAGCTCCAGGAGCTACTCTATCTGGGTTGGAAATCTGCTCCCCTTCTCGCTTGGTTTGTGTATGTCAGCCGCCCCAGCACTGCTGATAGCAAGGGGTGTGCACAAGCTGTCCTGGGAATCACATCCCTAACTTGGGGTCTATCATGGGCTGAGATCCTAGTGCTAGTGGATATGTTAGGAACAGTCCACACTCATCTAAGACCGTAGCGGCAAGGCAGATGACAACACTTAGGAAAAGAGTCTCCCCCCCCCAGAGTAACGCGGGTGCGTCCCGTTTGGTAGGTTGGTAGTTGTAGTGAAAGCACGGGTGTGTCCCAGGTGTGTAATTCTTGGGTGTGTCCCAATTGCTAGCATACTGGGTGTGGGTGGTGACTCCCGACCTAGCCCAGGGTTTAGAAAGTTTGGCCCGTGGTGGAGGAAGGTGCCCCTCAACCGAAAAACTGTTAGGGACTGTTCAGTTTGGTTCCTTGCCACTTTTTCCCCGCTGCTTGGCCAGGCGGTGCTGTAAGTTCCACTGGGTTCATTTCCCCCCTTCATTGGCAGGCTGAGTACTCCTGAAGGTTTCCCCCAGAGTCTAGGTGACTCTCCCTGTCCCTGAACCGTTGCCTCGTCCTTTTGTCTCTAAGCTGTCGAGGTGGAAGGCCGGGCTTAGGTGTACAAAAGTGACTTGTAATAGGCAGACTGGAGTTAGGTTCTGTTCCCTCTTCCCTCACATAGTTCCACTGAGTTTGTGTCCCTAGAATCCCCCAGGGGTCTCGGTGATCCTACCCTTCCCTCCAGATTCTGGTCCTTTTTGGCTTTTGGCAGTGTGATTGAGATTAGTGTAGACATGGCTGAGTGTAATAAGGTAGCAGCGAAGGACCTCATGTTAGAGAAGGAGGTCCGAGGCAAGTTAGAGAAGTGGGTCCTCGGTAAGGGGAAATGTCCCTAGAAGGAGTCTAGCTTCCAGATGACAGATCCCTTTGCCACACTAGGGAGGTGTATGCTCAGGCGTGCCAGTCAAAGCACACATTCGGGCCACCAAAGGATGCTTTGGCCTCCTGGGGACTTTGGCTGACCGCCAGAGATGCCTCAAAAGCCCTGGTTGAGACCAGAGACAAGGTTAGCGAGCTAGAAAAGGAGAATGCCTGGCTTCATGCCGAGATGGAGGCCCTGCGCATGGACAAAGTAACGTTCATGTCCGTTGCGCAGGCCACCTCCCAAAAATTGACTGCTGCCACCCTTCAGGCACAGGCTTAGGAGGAGAAGGCTCATGCCTTAGAGGATGAGCTTACTCACGCCAGGTCTGCAGCCAAGTTTATGGTGACCCAAGTGAAAGAACAGCACAAGGCTGTCAGTCACGAGGCTTGCCATAAACAAATTGTGCTGGAGAGCCAGCTCCACACCCGGAGAGCTTTGATCTCTGCGGTGTGCCCTGAGCTTCTCCCCTTGTTTCCACATGAGGAGCCACTGCCAGAGGACACTCTTGCCACCCTTCTTCACAACCCAGATTGGAGCGACCACAAGGTCCCAGCCCAACCCATAGAGACCCGGTCAATGACCAAGAGGAGTACCCCCACAGGAGAGGGAGCCGCAGATAGCACAAAGGTTCAGGAGACCCAAGTAATTGAGACTAGGGTCCCCTGAAGGCCACCGAGGCCAAGGCAATTGCGGACCAGCTGGGTCCCTTGAACAAGTCCACGGGAATAATGTGGCTGAATGCAGCCATACATTCCCACCCTATGGCCAATGGCCAGGACTTGACCCAGCTGGCTCGACTTTGCATGTCACCGTCCGAGCTCCCCACCCTTGAATCAGCCGTGGCCGCTCGAGGCTTGGTAAGGCTCAAGGCCCATGACTGGATGAGGGAGGTGATCCGGATTCTTTGGCCAGGACAGAGTGCCAGTGTGTTGTACATTATGGAGCGACAGGATCCTTGAGAGAACCCTGAGGCTTGGGTAGTGTGCAAACAGCTGCTGGCCATTCTAGTGGAGAAGGTCCCCTTAGCTCCAGGAGGATATAACTTTAATCATGTGGAATTGATTTTGTTGTCGTTATTGTGTGCCTTCATAGAATCATAGAATCATAGAGTTGGAAGAGACCCCAGGGGCCATCGAGTCCAACCCCCTGCTATGCAGGAAGACCCATCAAAGCATTCCCAACAGATGGCCATCCAGCCTCTGCTTAAAAACCTCCAAAGAAGGAGACTCAACCACACTCCGAGGCAGCCTATTCCACTGCTGGACAGCTCTGACCGTCAGGAAGTTCTTCCTGAGGTTCAAGTGGAATCTCCTTTCCTGCAGCTTGAAAGTCATCCCATCATTTGAAAGTCATTTGAAAGTCAAGTCATTTCGAATTTATTCAGACCCTAAGGCGCACATATCACAGGGTTCTCTTTGCAAGATTTGTTCAGAGGGGGTTTGCTTTTGCCTTCTTCTAATTCAGAGAGAGTAGGACTTGCCCAGGTCACCCAGAGGGTTTCCATGCTAAGTGGAGATTCAAACTCTTTCCCTTCAATCTAACTTCTTCAGATGTTTAGAACTACAGTTTCCACATGTCATAGCCATGTGGCCAATGGATAGGAATGCTGAGTTGTAGTTTAACATATCTGAGAAATCCTCCATTAGAATCTTAGGCTACAGAAAACCACTGCGGCGCAGTGGTTAAATGCAGTACTGCAAGCCACAAGGTTGTGAGTTCGATCCTGCCGGGCTCCAAGGTTGACTCAGCCTTCCATCCTTCCGCAGGTCAGTAAAATGAGTACCCAACTTGTTAGAGGCATGTATAGAAATACATGCTATTTGTAAGTTGTTCGCTGCCTCAATCCATATGGAAAGGTGGGATACAAATAAATAATAATAAAAAAATTAAAATGTTCTAGACCCCTTTGAGCTAGGAAATTCACCATTTGACCTCAGACCAGTTTGTCTCTCAGCCTGACCTAGTATTGTTGTGCAGAGAAAAATAATCATGTACATTGTCTTCAGCTCATTGAAAATAAATGTAGGATAAGAAAATAGCTAATAAAATAAACCAACATACCCTAAAAGCACCAGATGCCGTCTGATCTTGGAAGCTAAGCTGGGTCTGCCCTGGTTACTATGGGGATGGGAAAGTGCCAACAAATATTAGACTGGGTATTTCAGAGGAAAACCCCAGGAAATTCATGGAGTTGCCATAAGTTGACAGGTGACTTGAAGGCACAATACACAGAGGGAGAGGGAGAGAGAGAGAACAGCTATATTAGTAGATTATGAACAGATAAAATATAGTTTTTTTAAAAAAAAATTCAACATGAAGCAATATTTGAAGAGGCAAGAAGAGAGAGGGATTCTGGGAGTAGCAGTCCAAAAATGGATTTTTTCAAGCTCTGGCAAAAGGCATTATCTCAGGTGGAGACGCTGTTAAAAGACTCAAGGAAATCTTGCCTTTCCTTCTCACCTCCTCTAGAAACAGAAGAGAATTTGGTGATGATGAGAGTTTGCAAAGGCTCCGGTTATTCATTTCAGTTTTTGGCAGATGGTAATTCTAAGAATAGCCCACTTGACCTGGCGGAAACAAATGCATGCAAAACAGTTCCAGGTTCCCACCATCTCAGGTCTACAGCTGTCATGGATCAAAACAGATGCTCTTTCTTCATAGCTCTACAGGAGCTTTCCTTTCTTGACATGTCTGGACACTGTAGCCCTGACTGGAAACTAGCACCAAGAACAGCTTCAAATCTTATGGTTGGTTAATCTACCCATTAAAACTTGCACTGGAGGTTTATTGGCATCCAGTTCACTTCCTTTTGGACCAGCATCATATGGTTTCTGTACGATGTTCTAGCTGCTGCTGTTTACACTACTCCTTCCAAGTCATCTTCAAGGGTAGCCCCACTTAGAGTGCATTGCAGTAGTCTAATTGGGGAGCTGTCAGTGTGTGAACTCTTCTGGTAGTTCTTTCACACAGAAATACTCTGTCACACTCATCCACATACATGCTCCTCACACCATGAAGGTTTGGAAATAGGCAAAATATTCTGATAATCAAAGTTATTTTTGGACTGAGACAGGCATTGCCCCCAGGCCTTCAGCCAACAGGAACCTCCCACAGCTACCTTTCCTTCCCTCAATACCTTCTATGAACAGACAAGACAGCAGGGTCTGTGCTCAGAGGATGCAGTAGTATTCTATGTGTCTGGGGATTAGGTTAACCAAGTCAGGATTTGGCCCTGAAATTTCATCCTCCAAACAGGGGGATATTATGGAGGAGGATCTTGGTGATGTTACAAGAAGGATTTGGCAAGCAGCATCTCCTGGAGGTGTCATTAAGCAGCATACATTACACATCAACCACAGTTGCACAGAGTATGCTATTGACATTTTTTAAAAATACCAGCTGCGATCCCACATCAGATATGTAGCCACAATGTCACAGATATGCATTAACTCCCCATG
Organism: Ctenosaura bakeri; assembly: GCA_948474755.1. Taxonomy (NCBI): domain Eukaryota; kingdom Metazoa; phylum Chordata; class Lepidosauria; order Squamata; family Iguanidae; genus Ctenosaura; species Ctenosaura bakeri. Next base: position 328,017 of record CAOLHI010001299.1, read on the forward strand.
TGATTCCTGCACCACCACCCCTGGTGGGAAAGGGCTGGCAACATCATCCTTCAGCACCCCACTCAGTGGTAGCACAGACCTCCATCTCTCTCAACAGCTGACTGGCTTTTACAGTTGGTTTCAGAGTCATTTGCAGCCATGGCAAACAGTGCCACAAATGTAAAGCATTGGACTATGACTCTGGGACCAAGACTCAAATCCCCACTTGGCCATGGAAACCCATTGGGTGAGCTTGGGAAAGTCACATTCTCTCACCTTCAGAGGAAAACAAAGGCAAACCCCCTCTGAACAAATCTTGCTATGAAAACTCCATGATGGGTTTGCCTTTGGGTCGCCATAAGTCAGAAATGACTTGAAGGCACACAACAACAAAATGCAAACCAAGCCTGAGCTCTCCTTAGAAGCCAAGATGACTAAACCGAGACTGTTGTGCTTTGGACATATCATGAGAAGACAGGGCTTACCAGAAAAGACAACAATAGCTGGGCCATTTCCACACTACACTCTTATAGCGCGATGATTCCACTTTCAATACCCTATGGAATCAGTTTAGGGAGGGGCCGGCCGGCTCGTCCCTAAACTGCAAACCCTGGGATTCCATAGGATGTTGAAAGTGGAATCATCGCGCTATAACAGTCCAGTGCAGAAATGGCACTGGTAAGGTAAAAGGGAGTAGAAAAAGAGGAAGATCCCATTACAGATGGATAGATGCAATCAAGGAAGCCATGGCCCTGGATCTGCAAGAACTGAACAGGGTGGCTGATGACAGGGTGCCTTAAGTCCAAGTTGGCTGGCAGTTAACAACAACAAACTGCGGATGAACAGAGATAGTATCTGAAATGCATGTGTCTCTCCAGTTCTTAGAGATTTGTTCTTAGAAAGGAGAAGGGCAGGAACGAGGCAGGGAGAGAACAGAAAGGGAGAGCCGTAAGGCTTCGGTTGGCAACTGTCACCACTGGAAAGTGTTACTGTCTCAGCTGCGAGAGCGTCAGATTGCAAGAGTCCAACACAACAGTGCTCTGCCGAGTCAGAGGGAACAACCGAAGCAGCGCTGACGTCTCTTGCTTCTGCCACTGTGACGCAGGGGAAAGGCCGTACCCTGTTGTTGGCAGCACACAAAGACACTGGCCAAGGCGACATAAACAGGTGCCAATTCTTCAGAGGAGTCCTGCCAAGAAGGAAGCTCAGCCACAGAGTGAGCCATAGGGCATGCTCAGAGCTGGGAAAGAGATAGAGAAGGCTAGAAACAACGATTAGCTGTAGGAAAGGAGAAATGCTGTGCATCCAGGTACAGAGAGTTGGAGTGTGCATCTGTTTAGAAAACTAGCAAAATACCCAGTCTCATACCCTCCAACTTCTCACAAATGAAAACCAAGACACGTGTGGTCAAACATCAGACTGTGGCCAAGATGGCAAAAGTTATTAATAAGGAAGAACATGCAAGCTAAGAGAGGATGTGGCAGTTTGCTTTTGCCTGAGCTTACTGGGAAGGGCAAGATTCTGCTCCCTCTTATCCCCTTCCTCCTGCTAAATTAACTGCGTGCAAATTACAATTGCAATTTTAATGCAGTTTTCAGCAACTGAAGTAAGCTGGAGACAAAAGGGACAAATACAAGGAGGAGAGAGGGAAATTGGGACATCTTAAAAGCAGCCAAAAATGTGGGATGACAGAGGATTATTAGGATTACCCCTCCCAGTAACCTGGACACTTGGAGGCGTATGTAATTAAGATTTGCAAGGGGCAGTTACTATTTTAGACTCCAACTCCCAGAACCCACTGTTCTGGCTGGGAAGTTCTGGCAGTTGTAGATCATGCTGGCTAGGGGAATTCTACAAATTGTAGTGTCCCAAATGTAACTTGTCTAAATTTTGCTCAAGCATATTATGAGGACTGTTGTGAGTTATGCCATCAGGTGCAGGTAAATGATTACATGGCATGTTTGCTTAAATTGAATACTCACTGCTACAGGGGCTGGGAGGTGGAGAAGAGAAAGGTCAGGAGGGTAACAAAGATATTTAACCATGAAATCAATAAGAGCTTCCTCTTTAGGGTAATAGTAATGTTTTCAAAGCCAGGAAGGAAAAGGTTAAGCCATACTGCAGCTCTACTAGACTCTCAGCCCTTTCCCCCTCCCTCACAGTGGTTATTTAATTCAAGCAAACACACAAGTTAATTGCTTCTATGAGAATGATGTCACAACTTATCTAGTCTGCATATACTCTTAACCAAAGTTACTTTTGGGGGACCTTTTCTGAGACAGTTCTATGCTGCAAACTTGGATGTGGCAAGTACAGAAGATAGCAAACATTTCAAAGCTATGAACAGGATTTGCTTACATGCAATTAATATATTATATTATTTGCCCCAAGAGGTGATTTATGCAAGACCTTCTCCTAAGAGACAGGGCTGGCCCTACCATTAGACAAAGTCAAGTGGTTGCTTCATGCAGTAAATTTGGGATATCATAAAAGTGCAGCAAATTTGTTGATTGTATTTTTTTTTCTGTCAGAGATGGAGAGAAGTGTTTGTGAGTTTTTCTGCCCCTCAATAACCTGTCTGGCTTTGGTGCTATGCACCCAGACCTGGTACTTCTATAGGTACCATCTGCCCCTCTGCTTCAGGCAGCAAGATATCAGCCCTGCTTAGAGATCTAGCAACACACATATAGAAGAGCTGTACAGACTAAAGGCCTATGCAGTCCAGCATACTATTCTTGCAATGGCCAAACCAACACCTTTGGGAAGCCCATGAACAGGACACCAGATCTTCTCCTGTTCATGTTCCTCAGATCCTGGTGTTGAGAGACATGTGGATTCTGATAAGGAAGGCTGGGAATCATACAGCCCTCCAGGTATTATTGGACTACAACAACATCTGGAAGACCACATGAGTCCTATCTCTGTAAAATGTTGCATTCTAGAACAATGAGGTTTTGACCATTCAGCATTAAGCGTGCAAGGAGCTCACACAACACCACTTCCATTTTCCCCATAGGCCTGAATACTTCTATAGGATTTTTGCTTCTATAGGATAAGTGAAAGGGAATGCCAATGAACTGAGGTCTTACACCTATTGTGTACCTTCAGTAAAGCCAGAAATTAAGAACCGAGACCTTTTTGATCTACGATTGTCCAGAACCACAGCCAGTCTTCCTCACTAGAAGAGATAGCCATGTTTCCAGTGGATCAAACTGAGCTAAATGTCTCCTCACTTTGGTCCAAGGTATGACAGGGAAGTAATAATAAATTTACTCTCTCCATTTAAGTTAGCATTCCTGTCTGGTCTCTAAGAACCTCAGACATATATGTTTGGGGCAATACTGATCAAATAAGGCCCATCTATGTCACATCCACTATCCCTGGGCCCATCACCTGTGGTCACTTTCTTGGATAAGATCTGATAATCACCTCAACAATCTGGATTTATGTCTGTCTAATTTTAAACTTATTGGCCCATGATAGGATTTCTGTAAATGTTGACAGTGGAAAAACACACCAAATGGGAGAGGAGGATAGATGCTCTGCCTCCCACATTCCCAGTTATCTGTAGGGCACAACTTGGGGGGGGGGAATTATATTTTTAGATGGCAGCTTCCCAAATTCCTTGGGAATAGGGCATAGCCATGTTATCTGGCATATTCAGGAAGCTGTCATCCAAAAAAGATATAATAATTTTTCTAAACTCTGCTATGGGCAACCATATTAAAATCCAACACTCCCATCAATACAAACGGCCTTGAAGATTTGGTCCAAAATTACCTTGCCAAGTTTCCCCTCCAACATGTAATGTCGAGTGAACCATATGACTTCATCCAGATGCAAGGTCTTTAAAAAAAAAAAAATAGAAGAAGCTTTTTTCTTTCTTTCTTTCTTCTCAAAAATAATGAGAGGCGTTAGGTTGTTTCCTTTTCCAAAAAGTTGCTTGCAGTCATTTCAAAACCACAAAGGTTTCACCCTTAAGAGCAGCTGGCGAACCAAGGATCTGTCACAGCAACTGAAACAGAAATCCGGATGCAGCTGTAACTGTTTGTGGTGTTGCTAACTTCACTCACATTTGGGTTTTCCTTCTACTTTCTGCCCTCCTTGTGCAAAGATGTACAGAAGAGAGTGTCTCTGTTTGGACAGCATGCAAAACCACAGCTTCTTATGATGGAAATGTGCTTTGGTGTGTCTTAGGCTCATCACGCTCACGCCTCTCCTCCTTCATGACAGCCACAAAAAGTTCAGCTGCTTCTGTTTTTAATTGTCCACAGATTCCTGTTTTGTCTGAATCCAACAAACTGTGGTTAATAGGGCTTCTTTGAAACCGTCCAGTTTCAAACTGTGGGCTACGAAGCTGGTTGCCTCAGCAAACCAGAGTCAAAGTTTGCTGTAGTTTTGGCTTAAGTTTTGGTGTAACACTGAATGGAGGTCAATAGAAAGTGGGACGCAAAACTTTGTGATCTCCTTGCCACTGGATGAGAAGAGGCAATAGAAAGGATGTGTTGTTGCATTGAACAAAGGACAAGATGATGGTCCTTCCATACAAGGAAGCCAATTGGAGTGAGAAGCAAACCTTTTCAACACTGACAATGGATTAACATTGGGTGTTAGGTGGAGATCTTATGCTCCTGCAGAAAGGAACAGTTGAGAAGCTGCCACGCCTGCCCCACAATATCTTCTAATTTGAAGCCATTGCTGCATTCTGCCTAATGGTAGGGCCAGACTTGTGCACAAAACAAAAGCTTGCCTAAACTCCATTCCTATTGCAATAAGCCATGGTAGCCATGATGTCCACATGCAGCTCCTAGTCTTGCGACACACAATTCTTTGCATTTTTAAAGGATGACCAGTATTCTGTATCAGCTACTTAGTTAAGTATACTTAAGGCATTTCCGCACTAAACTATCATAGTGCTATCATTCCACTTTCAACGTCCTGTGGAATTTTCGGGTTTGTAGTTTTTACTGAGACCAAAGAGCTCTCTGGCTGAGAATTCTCAATGCCCCTCCCTAAACTGCAAACCCCAGGATTCCATTGAATGCTGAAAGTGGAATAATAGCACTATAACAGTGCAGAGTGGAAATAGTCTTAGTTAGGCATACTTAACCAAGTAATTTCTCCTGGCCTGACCCATCCCGTCCCCAAACCTAACAGAAACATCACTAACCGATGCTCCAATGATGGCAGAACAGACCTCTTTCTCCCCATGCAGGTGATGGTAGAATGGAATGGGGAGTATAATTAGGGGAGTATCTACTTGCCCAGGAAACATGTCTGAGAAGCACTTAATATTAGTGTCAAAACTACTTTTCTCCATTGAATGTTACTTTTTTTTTTTACTACAATACCCAGAATTCCCTAGCTAGCAATGCCAGTGGACATGCTGCTTGGAGAATTCTGGAAGCTGTAGTTGAGAAAAGTTATATTTCCCAGCTCTGGCATGACACAATCCATATTGATCTGGCAGTTTGGTCCACAGTTGTCTAATATGTAGGTCAGTTGGACGACGACATTGCAAAACTAGGGCTCTGACTACTTCATCTGAACTAGATGTATCATCACATGGAAAGTGATTCATTCATTCATTCAAAAAAAAAGAAAGAAAGATTTTGCTTTTCTAACACAATTTCATTCATACCAAAGCAAGGGCAAGTGTTGCACGAGGGAGCAGCTTCCTTAATGCTCCACGCACATGGGCGAGGCTATAATAAGCCACAGGGCTAGAAATCAAGCGCAAGCTGGGGCTGAGAGCATGTCTGCCCATTGATAATCATTGTAAGCATGTGCCATTCCACTTTTTAGACAGGGCAATGGCCTCTGGAGAAAGACAGTGTTGAATGATTAAAGCCTCAAATAGCATCTTGATGAATCAGGCATGCAGATATTCTACTGTTCAAGGCAATGGTGGATAACCCTTTTGGAGTCCTAAGTTCTGTTACCCTGATTTCAGGGGGTCCCGTGAGGGACACCTAAGTGCACTCCAAATATTACAAAGTTGGGAATTAGCAAAGAGCACAAGCTAGCACTACGAGAGGCAGGGCAACATAGCGAGATCTTTTACCCAATGTCTATGGGGTCAAGCCGAGTCAAGGAGCAAACAGAAGTAAATAATAATAATTGTTTTATTGATGTACAGTCAAACACGTGTATGCAACACACTCACACAGAGAACTATTGAAAATAAAGGTAGGAGTTGGATAGAGGGATTTTAAGAGGAGGTTTTGTAAGGGAAACACTACGCCTGTCCTGAAGCCCGGGTAGTCTGAAGAAGAGTTCGTGGAAGTGAGGATTCTCAGCACGAGGAGCTGAGGGGAAGGCTCACCGGACGAAGCGACAGCAAGGCAGGATGGAAGCCAAGAGCAATCCAAGGAAGCGCTCAAAGGCCTTTTCCACATTTTATTTTTAAAACGGGGCGGCGCATCCTCCAGCGAGGACGTTTGCACTTGGGGGCGAACTGGGTCCGGACTACTTAATGTATGTCCGGAGTTCAGCCCGCTCCAGAACGCCCAGAACTGGTGGTTCACCGTGCTATTGAAAGACCAATTAAAAGAGGACTTTCTATAACCCAACGCACCCCAGTCTGTCGCTGTGCTAAGTGTAGATCTGCAGGCTTGCACCAGCGCGAGGCTGCAGATCTTCCGGGGGTGGGCTTCTGGTTGGCGAGCTTCTCCAGTTGGTGGAGAGCCTCCACCAACAGGCAGCCTCCATTTTCGTCTCCGGAGAGTGTGTAGTGCAGGCACGTGCTGCTCCGGATCGGCGTGGATCATCGGGGGGGGGAACGTGCCAGTCCGGTGAGTAACGGACTGCCCTGTTTCCCCCCAAAGTGCGAAAAAGCCCAAAGTTTTAGACAGAACTCTCAAACTAGAGTATGTACATGTGTATGCACACACAGACATGGGAAACTAAACTATACAATTACAGTCAGCCCTCCACATTTGCAGGTTTCACTTTTGTGGATTTGATTATTCACAGATTATTTGCTGTCACCTCTGCTGCCCCCCTTGGCCATTTTTAATAGGGACTGCAAGCTTCCTGAAACTGAGAAACTGCAAATGAGACTTTTAAGTCCCCGTTAAAAATGGTGTGGGGCAGCAGTGGAGGTGGCAGTAAACCCCACCAGCCACCCACTTCTGCCTTGTGAAGGAACCCTGATGCTTCAAAGGAACCCATGGTGGGTTGAACATGGTGATCATACTTTTTTGTGTGTGTTAAACACAGTTTGGAAGGGACTAGAGTTATTTACAGTTTTTCCACTTTCACAGGGGTTTTGTGCCCCTAACTCTAGCAAATGTGGAGGGAGGACTGTACATCAATTTCATGCCATTTTAGGTTCTACCCTTCTGGATTCCATAATCGGTAGTTTGAGGAGGCAGTTTGAATTCTCTGCTAGAGAGTTCCCCTGAATTCCCCTAATTATAACATTATAGCTTTCTAGCAGGGAATTCTAAGTACCTCATAAACTATAAACCACAAACTTCAGTAAGTTGGAGTCATGACATTTAAAATGATGTCACAAGTGCTGTAATTTTGCTGTGCAGACACAGTCACAATGTTGGAAACAAAATATTTGAACTGTGGCCATTTCCGCACTATACTCTTATAGCGCGATTATTCCACTTTCAACATCCTATGGAATCATGGAGTTTGCAGTTTCGGGAGGGGCCAGCCAGCCCCCCCAAAACTGCAAACCCCAGGATTCCATAGGATGTTGAAAGTGGAATCATCGTGCTATAAAAGTGTAGTGCGGAAATGGCCTGTGTCTCAGGCATGGGGTGTATGGGGTAATCCACTAAAGTTCTCCGTTTGGGAAAAAAAGTCAAGATAATGGCTGGCATGCTGTTTAATTACAATGTCAAAAGTCTGTTTTATGCTCTCACAGTTCACTTTTATGGTTGTTGCTCGTACAATTGTCAAACATCCTCCCCAAAACCTACCATTTCACTAGTGCAGGATCCCTGCACAGCCATTTTCATGTTGCCAGAGAGCAGGGGAACGAGTGGCAATGCATCCAGACCCATTCCTTTATCTGAATAATCTACAACAGGCTCGTCCCCTCATCCTGTGGCAACATGGAAGTGCTCATGTTGGGTGGACTATGCTGCTTGTGTGTCCTTTCTCATTAAGAACTTTTGCCATCTTAACCACACTCTTTAGTAGACCACAAGTTGAATATGAGACAGCAGTGTGATACAGCAGCTTAAAAAAGCCAATGTGATTCTGGGGTGCATCAATAGGAGTATAGTGTCTAGGTCAAGGAAAGTGATAGTATCACCCTTTTCTGCTTTGGTCAGACTCCACCTGGAATATTATGTATGGTTCTGGGCACCTCATTTCAAGAAGGATATTGACAAGCTAGAACACGTCCAGAGGAGGGTGACCAAAATGGTCTGGAGAACAAGCCCTCTGAGAAGCAGCTTTGGAAGCTGGGTATGTCTAGCCTGGAGAAGAGAAGGTTAAGAGGGGACTTGATAGCTATGTTTAAATATTTGAACGGATGTCATATGGAGGATGGAGCAAGCCTGTTTTCTGCTGCTCCAGAGACTAGGACACGGAGCAATGGCTTCAAAGTCAGGTAAGGCTTGAATAAGTTTTTTTAAAAAAATGAAACTTCTAGGGACCACTGAAGGCTTCTTCCAAAATGCATCTATTTTGGAAGAAGCTAAAATGCCAGAGACTAGGACACAGAGCAATGGCTTCAAACTTTGGGAAAAGAGATTCCATCTAAACATTAGGAAGAACTTCCTGATAGTAAGACCAGTTTGACAGTGGAATGCTCAGAATGTAGTGGAGTCCCCTTCTTTGGAGATTTTTAAAGAGACGCTGGATGGCCAGATGTCAGGAATGCTTTGATGGTATTTTCCTGCATGGCAGGGAGTTGGACTCGATGGCCCTTTTGGTCTCTTCCAGCTCTATGATTCTATGATTCATGTGTCTTGATTTTCATCTGTGAAATGTTAGAAGGTCTGAGCATTGTTTTTGGTTTGCCAAAAGCACACACCAGGGGAATGCAAGAGAAGGTCCTTATGCAGTTGCCCATCCTTGTCCTGAAACATCATTAAGGTAGACTGGCCACAAAATGCTCTCAGCCTCATCTACCTACCCAAAGAGGCTCTTGCCTTTCCTTCCATTTTCCTCCATTCCCTGTTATCCCAATTCAGAGGTCACCCCTTCCCTCCTCCCACCTATTTTGACTTGGGCATCAATGTGTGCTCATTTACCTAGAGTTTAGGCATGTCCAACTGCAGACCTGTGGAAGACAGCTGGTTCTTCCTATAATGAAAAGGGGAAAAAAGAAAATCAATACAGTGTTAATTAAAGGAAAAAAGTGTACTCCAAATTCAAGTTCAAAGACTAAGGCCATTTCCACACTAGACTGTGGAAATGGCCTTAGTCATTGGAAATGGCCAGCTGGCCGCTCCCGAAACTGCAAACCCCAGGATTTCATAGGATATTGCGAGTGGAATCATAGCGCTATAACAATCTAGTGTGGAAATGTCCTAGGAAAAGACTTTGCTAGGCAAGTGGTAAAATGCATGCAAACCCTCCTATATCTTTTATACGCAGTGTGGAAAAAGTGTGGCCCTTGAAATATATATATTTTCTTTGTTCCGTACATTCTTCCCCTTTAGCCCACATACGTGATGGAGACACAGTGGCTGCTGCTAGTTTTCACGGGAGCGGGGCAAAGATTCTGCTCTGTGGTTTAGTGTGAACTTTAAAGTAGATTTCCAAGGTGTGGACCCTATCTGCCAAATAGATTGGCCACTATGGGAAACTCTTTAAAAGTTTGGACTAAAACTCTGGACAGATTCACCATCCCAATGGAATAGAACTCACCAGCTGCCACTGAAGAGGGTTTTTTGGGAGTTGCATACCCTCCAGGGTTTCACAGGTGAAAACCAGGACATAACAAAAGGTAATAACAACAGTTATTAATGAGAAAGAACAGACAAGCTGAGAGAGGTTGCAGCAGTTTGCTTTTGCCTGAGCCTACTGGGAAGGGCAAAATTCTATCCCTACCTCCCCTTTCCTCTCTCCTAAGTGCACAAACTGCAGCAATTGAAATGAAGACATTGGAAGAAAGTGGGAGAATGGAAAAGAAACCAGAACATTTTAAAAGCAGCTGAAAAAGTGGGACGACAGAGGATTGCAGGAATCAGGACTGTTCCTGTTAAATCAGGACAGTTGCAGGATATGGAGTGGCAATGTACAAAAATCTAGAGCATGACAAGCGGCCCACTCCTGCTTTTGGTGAGTTTGTCACTTGTTTTACTGAGCTGAGGTTATGCAGCTGTGCTATGTGGGACTTAGACAAACCTGCCTCTCTGTCCTTATAGTGCTGGCTGTTGTGGTCATATGCCTCTTAGTCATTCAAGTCATTACAACAACCCCTAAGGTGAATCTATCACAGGGCTTTCTTGGGACAAGTGTCTGTGATGTACCCAAGATCACCCAGTGCGTTTCCATGGCTGAGTGGGGAATCAAATCTTTGCCACCAGGGTCATCATCCAAGGCTTACACCACTACACCACACTGGCTCCTACAGTGCTGGCTACAAGCTAGAAATCCTACAACATGGTGTAGAGATGGATCCCTCTTGCATCAAAGTCCCCAGCCCTACAAAGGGAGGTTGGCAGAGTGACTGAAGGGTCAAAAGCCAGAAAGCACTGGGCAAACATTTCATCGAGATTCCTGGTGTTGATCATCCTTCTGAGGCTGAGATGGTGTGGCACTTTTCAAAGTTTCTGTAACTGTCATTCAAGCTGAGGCAATTAGAAAGGGAGAAGAGCACTTTCAAAGTTCCACGGGGAAATGACAGGGTACTTAAAATCCAGGTAGTTTCTGGCTGATTATTTCAGTTTGGGTTTGTTCTTTTTCATAATTTGGAAACGTTATTTTGGATTACAGGTCCCAGAATTTTGACTGGGGGATTCTGGGACCTGCATACCCCCCAATTGTCCTGATTTGACAGGACAGTTCCAATTAATCCTCTGTCATCCCACTTTTTACACCTTCTTTTAAAATGTCCAAGTTTCCTTCCCCTCCTCCCACTTTCCCCCTTTAACCTCAGCTTACTTCCATTGCTGCAAACCGAGGCCATTTTCGCAGTAGGCTGTTATGGTGCTATTATTCCACTTTCAACATCCTATGGAATCCTGGGGTTTGCAGTTTAGGGAGGGGCATTTAGAATCCTCAGCCAGAGAGCTCTTGAGCCTCAGTAAACTACAAACCCCAGAATTCCACAGGAGGTTGAAAGTGGAATAATAGCACTGTGACAGTATAGGGTAGAAAGGGCCATAGTCTTGACTTCCCCTTATTGCTATTTTGAAAACTTGGCAGCCATATCACCAAGTCCATTTTTACTCCTCCAGTGCCCTTAATAATTATTTTTTCTTTTAAAGAAAGAAAAGAAAAATGGCGGGGAAAAAATGTCCCTTCAGACCTTTTTAGGTTCAGGAGAGCCTTTTTTTGCAGCAAAAAATGATCCAGTAGTCAATTTCCTTTTGACTTCCTCTTGCAGAGAGGGCTCTCCTGGGCCTAAGGGCCTGATCACACAAAGCAAGTAAATTGTCATTACAGCAGGATTTACAGCATCTTTTGCTGAGACTTATTCCATCACCTTGTAAGGGAATAGTGAGGGAAATCATGTGTGGCTCTTCAGATGTTTTTAGACTACCCTTCCCAACATTTTTCAACATTGGCTATGCTGGCTGAGACTGTTACAAGGGCTACATTTTAGTTACCCCAGTACCTTTCTACTGTACCAACTTGGCAGGGAGAATTTCAATTAATCCTCTGTCATCCCACTTTTTCAGCTGCTTTTATAATGTCCCATTCCCCACTCGCCTCCTCCCACTTTCCCCCTTTATCCCCAGCTTACTTCAGTTGCTGCAAACTGAGTTTAAAATGTAAAAGTAGTTGGCAGAGGAGAGGAAATAGCAGGATTTTGCCCTTCCCATGAGGTTCAAATAAAAGGAGACTGTAATAGCCTCTCCTGTGTTGTGTGTTCTACCGCAATAATAATTTTTGAACCCACTCTGATTTGCTTGGCCATAGGAGCCCTGGGTCATTTCTGCATTAGAATTTGATAGTTCTGTTATTCAACTTTCAACATCCTATGAAATCCTGGGGTGTGCAGTTTAGGGAGGCCCCTCCCTAAACAGCAAACCCCATGATTCCATAGGATGTTGAAAGTGGAATAAAAGCACTATAACAGCCTAGTGCAGAAATGGCCCTGGTTTTTATCCATGAAATATTAGAAGGTACTCCTGAATGCAGGAATCACTGAGAACTCTATATAGAGGGTAGTTGTTGTTAAACGCAATTTTAAATGTTTGAAACTGGATTTTGATACATCATGGATATTTACAAGCGCATTCAAAATCTGCAGATATGAGTTGGGGCAAGCCACCTCCCAATTTGTTTCAGTTTTAAATCAACTATCCAATTCCTTCGGGCAAGCTTTTTATATGCCTGTAAAGCATCGGCTCCTATGTGCAGCTCTCTATAAATAAATAATATGCAGTAATAATAGTTAATAAAACATGCTAGAGGGCGGAATTTCTTGAAGGGCTGCTGGAGAGAAGAGGTTATTGGATTGTCCTGGACAGTTCTGAGGCTGTACGTGAGGAATAATTAATTTCTCTTGCTTTTCAGAAGGCTTTATTTAATACAGGGCTAAGCAACTGTGACCAGCGTAGGACCAATTTTGTGTCTCTGAACTCCTGGGGGGCCACACAGGCTGGCATCCAGTTAGTGACGCATGCAAGCGTAATTTGCACTTGGCACACAGAGTGATGTTTTGGGGACAATATGATACTGTCATATCCGGTGAAGGTGGAAGCAGAGTGACACTTGTGGGACTGGTTACTCACAATCTTATCACACCCAGATGTCATACCGCCAGAGCAATGCTTTATTCCTGGTTCAGGATCAGTCCAATTGCACGACGTCATTGCTTGCGAGCCACTACTGCATTGTAATTCATTTTAAATATGCCGTTTTTTTCACACTGTAAATACAATTGTGGGTTTCACTTTCACAAATTGGACTATTTGTGAGACGTGCACGCGCCTTCACCCCCATTCTCCTCCTCCCATTCCCTTGCATTTTGCCAGGTGTGGAGAAAGAAGGCAAGTGTCCAAACAAAAGGCAAGGAAACAGGGAGGGGGAGGCACATGTGCTTCTCCCTTCACCCCTTCAGATCTCCCCCTCTCATCCCCTTGCCTCTGGCCCCAGCACACAAAAGGTGAGGAAATAGGAAGGGGGATCCCTGGAAGGGAATAAAAGAGGGATTACAGGGGGGGAGTTATATGTGGTTTTTCCATTTTCCTTTTCCACAACAATCCAGTTAGCTGTGTGGATTCCTCACAGCGCTTTCTTCCATACCTGATTGTTAGTGGGCACGGTGTGGCCGTTCCCAGGTTGTCATCCCCTCCGAATGTTACTGACCAAGTACTGCATAAAAATCAAAACAACAACAGCAACAACAACATGGACCAGTCATGAGTCATGGGGGGGGAGGACTCGGCCGTAATGCAGAGGAAAAAATGTGCAAATGATGCAACCCACCTGCTGATGTCAAAAGGGTGTGATAGAGAGCATTAATAACCTGATACCATCATGGGAATGGTTATAGTGGGACTCTAACAAAAAGAACAACACAGGATTAAGATGTGGTGGGATAAGGGCCTCAGGAACATTGTACATTAACCAACATGGATTATTGTGAGAATGCACACTGCCCCTATGCATTGGCCCTGCATACTGCCTTTGCATTGCACCATCGATTATCAGCCATGCACTTTGGCCATTGATCCACCTACCTTTTGCTATATTGGTATTCACTATAAGAGCTATGATATGCTCCCCTGGTGTTTGCTCACCCTACACCGAAGCAACATAGGATCATGGCCACAGATGACTAAAAACATCTCCCCTAAAAAAAAGAAATTGAGAGTCCACTTTGAGTTTTGAAGCCTCCACCTCCTAGCAAGCCATGGTGTGGCCAGAAGTTGTAACAAGAACCTTCAGGGGGCTCTGCTTTGCTCCTTGCACTGTCACTTGCATGATATGCAAGGCTGGATGCATCATGCTTCAGTTCCTGCTTACTATTACCACAAAACTCCATCTCTGAATGTCAAGGTGAGATTGGGGGGAATCTGCAGTGGCAGCAATGCCACTATGATCATAAATGTGAATCCAGTTACAAGGTCATAGCGTAGCTTATGACATCAAAACTGCCCAGCAGGATGTCTGCCAGTATTTCTCTCTCTCTCTCTCCCTCCAATGAGCTCAATACAATGTACAAGGCTCTCTTTCTTCTCCTCCCCACTTTATTCCCACAATAATCCTGTGAAGCAGGTCAGGCTGAGATGGAGTGTCTCATGCCTCTGTGGGTATTCTAATCACTGCACCACACTAGCTCTTCAGCGTGATGATCCAGAAAAAATTATTAAGGCCAGGGGTGGAGATAACCAGCCTTCTACATATGTCAAGTTGGAATGCCCATCCCTTCACCCAGCACTCATGTATGGAACAGACTCTATTATCCAATCCTTTAAACTTTCCTGAGTGATGAGAAGTTCCAAGGCTTACCCAAGCATGGCTTCCACTGGAAGTAGATTGCCGAAGCCTCTTTGACATTTTGCAACATTTGTGTTTATTTCCCAACGCACAGGTTGCTCATTGGTGGAGATATTGCTTAAACACTCCCAACAGACAGCCAAAGTCCACTACTCCTGTTTCAAGTCTCAACAGCCAGCTGCTGAAGAACAAGAGCCTGGGAAACCTATTCTTTTGAAGCACTGCTCTCGGAATCCACCAGTCCTCTGAAATATAGCCTATAGCATAGGGTTCCTCTAAGTCAAAGCAACTTGGTGGCAATTAGCAAAAAACAACAACAAATGCATGCTTCAACAGTTTTAATTTCAGAGGGTCAGGCTGCTGGTAAAGGCATTGGAGCACTGACCATTTCAGACATTGGCACCCTCCGCCCTGGGACAAAATAAGGCTTTTGAATGTTACATTTCCTTCCTCTTAACTGTGACACTTTCAGTATTGGAATTTCAAAGAATGGAGGAGTGTGTTGTCACTGCAGTAGACAATGGCTCTCATTTTCTCCTTTAACAGAGGAAAAGCAGTATAATTCAGTGTACCTCCCAGAGCTATTGGGAGAATGAATTTGATTAATGCTTGCTTGACACAGGTTGACAATGTACTACATCCTCAAAGTGCTGAGCAGAAGGATTATTAAGAATTTTCTTATCAGGGTTGGTGGGAGAGAATTGCTTCAGCACAATCCAAGCCAGAAATCAGCTTGCAACAATTAGCTGGTAGCAAAATCAGCACCGGGAAGAGCCCGCAGAGTAACCATTCATTTCACTGATGAGGCACATGCAAGAGAACTGTGGACTCCTTTTGGGCTATGGAACCCAGCCTAGTTCTATCATATGCTCCTGACTAGCCACACTTTTAAGCCCAAGTGAGGCCTTTATGTAACCAAGAAGTCTACTCCTGCTTTTAAAGCAGTCCCTTCTGGGCCTCAGAGAGCCCAGGGAGGCCCAATAAACATGGTGAACTTGCCGCTATACTCTCTAGGGAGAAGTAAAGAGGGCATTTTTAGTCTTTAAAAAGTCAGTGGGGGAAGCTGGGGACTATTGAGGGTCTTTGGGCCACACTTTTCTCACTCTTGCAATATCAGGCTGTCAGAAGGAAAACTGGTGATGGCTCCTGTTCCTTTAATGGTAGTACAGAAGAGGGAATTTTCAGCAGGTGTTGCTCTTTACCTGGTTGCAAAGCAAGCAACACCTGCTGAAATTCCTTCAGCTCCATAACTATTGAAGGGACAGGATCCCTCCCTACATGTTTCATTCTGTCAATTCTAAAGCAAGAAGAAGGAATCTCCAGATGAGTGCACTTCCTTTTAAAATGTATGTGTGTGTCTATGTGAGCATTGAGGCTGCCAGGTCAAAAACCAAGCTAAAGCTCCCGTTCTTTTAATGGCTATGTGGAAAAGGAACTTGCATCAGGTGGAATTTGGGTGACAAGCAGCACCTGCTGGAATTCTCAATTCCACACAATTGTCAAAGGGACAGGAGCCTTGTCTTGTTTTTCACCAAAGGAAAGGAAAGGAGAGGAGAGGATCCTTTGTTAGATTTCCATTTCCACACTAGACTGTTATAGTGTTATTATTCCACTTTCAACATTCTATGGAATCCTGGGGTTTGCAGTTTAGGGAGGAGCCTTTGAAGCCCCTCCCTAAACTGCAAACCCCAGGATTCCTGTCGTAGCATTGTAGTGCCATGTTGTCATGGGACAATTACAGCTACAGAAACTGATCACAGAAGCAATATAGGGTAAAGGAGTCTGCAATGATGCCTCAATGAGAATGAACAAATGGTGTAAATACTACTATTCAAGTGCAAATGTGGAGCATCGGCAATCACCCTTATGAGAATGGCTGGAGCAGAATTCAAACAGAATGACACAGCATAAAGGAGTAGTGTGATAAGGCTCTTGGTTTTTAATTTAAATAACACTCCGAGCAATTGTGATTGTTGCTGAGTGTTGTGCTTAATAACATCAGGAGAGGTTCACCCTTTGATTTCAGGTTTTGGCCTTGAAATGTCAGGGCCTGGGATAATACTCACCTGGCAAACTTACCTGGATCTGATCATCTATTTGACCACTGTGGTAAGAAATTTTTGCTCTGATCCAGCAGGAATCCTTTTAAGATTTATGATTCAAAGACTAAAGAAGGGCGGAGGTGGTCTTTCCTTTCCTTCCACCATCCCTAATTTGGTTTCCTACTACATGCCGTGATAGTAAAATAAATACTGTCATGCATCCATAACATTTCTTGGAGGTGTAGTATGTGATCCATCGCCAACTTTTTCCCTCAACCTTGGCCATCCCATAAATGCTGTGTTACAGATTGATGCGATCCCCCTTGGTGAAAAGGTGGTGGGGGTTTTTCCTGCCTTTTAAATTGCACTATTTATGGATGATGGGGAAACAGAATGAATGCCATATGTTTTCAGACTTCACCAGTTACACATGATCCTGTCTTCAGGGTAGATGAAGATTCATATACTGCTCTAAGCATGTGGTCTGTTGCAATGGATGAGGAATTTGGACTAAAGGAAATTGTGTCTGTGAAAAAACTAGCGTAGCTCAGTGTGACCCAGTCTTATGAGTGTATAGTCAGAAGCAAGACCCATCAATGTGTCTTACTCTGAAGAAAACACATACAAGACTTTAGCCTGAGGAGTGCGTATATGTATTCTAGTTGATGAAGTATGCACTAGATTGGCCCCTTATGAGTAGGTAGGTCTTCTCTAAAACCATTGCCCAGGGTGCAGAGAAAAGATAAAAAAAATCAGAATCCTACCAGAGAGCACATTAAGCTATTTAAAAGGATCCAAAGTCAAGTAACAGTTTCAAGCCTAGGAAGATCAGAACAGCAAGCAGACATAGTTTTAGAGGGAAGCTAAACACAGTTCAGTATCAGATACCAGCAGGTCAGGATCCAAAGGTTCTCAGATACAAAGACCACTAGTCAGTATGTGGCACTTTGGCTGGCACTGGGGTTTGTAGTCTATTGCTGCCTGAGGCTCAGACACAAACCATTCATTCAACCTTAGGACTCCCTGTGATAAAATTCCTACTCCCAAGGAGTCCCCTTATCCGGAGGAGGCACCACTCTTGGGAAGACCTTCCCTGAACCCAAGCAATTCTTCTGATGGTTTCAGGTCAAGCCTTAGCCTTCATTCCATGTCACTTCCAGGGGCTGGAAGATGGTTCAGTGTCTTCACCTGATTCTGGGGCCAAGTTACCTGCTTTCAGAGTGCAGTCTCTTGTGTAGGCATAATCAGATTTTTGCTATTCTCAGTCTCAGGCAGTTCAAACCCCTTTTTGCCAGAGGAATTTGCCAACAGGGGCCCGACGGGAACTTGTACAATTGAAATGTGCTAATGTCTTTTGGACTGGGACCACCACTTTTGGATGGGAGTACTGGAAAGCATTTGGATGTTTACAACATGTCCCTAATAAGGTTAGGCTTTCTCTCTGTTGCCTGACAAACCTCTTGTTCATCTATTGAAGCTGCAGCTAGTAATCCAGACAAGAGAGAAGTGCTCCTAGTGTCTCAGAAGACAGATCAGGGAATAGGGATTCATCATGTGCTGGATGGGGTTGTGTGCTGGATCACAGCTGGGTATACTACTGGAATTGGATATAAGCCTAGAGGTTCAGGTTTCTGCAGTGGCCAGGAATACATTTGAACAGTTAAAACCAGTGCACCAGTTGCATCCCTTCCTGGAGATGTAAGATTTGGCTTAGTACACCACCTTTTCCCCAAAACCAGGACTCAAGGGCACAGCATGTTATAGGGAAGATTCCTGTGTCCCAAATGGGGGCAAATCACCCTCCGCCCTTCAGATGTTTCCACTATCAGCTCCCATAATCATTTACCATTGGCCACATTGAGGGGGTGTGGTGTAGTGGTTTAGGCATTGGACTATGGCCCTGGAGACCATAATCAGCCATGGAATCCCACTGGGTGACCTTGGGCATGTCACACACCCTCAACTCCAGAAAATCCTGTGATAGGTCCACCTTAGGGTCACCATAAGTTGGAAATGAAGGGATGTGGTGTAGTGGTTTGAGCCTACAACCCTGGAGATCAGGTTTTGAGTCCTCTTCAGTCATGGAAACCCTCTGGGTGACCTTGGACACATCACACACTCTCAGCCCCAGACAACCCCATGATAACTTTGCCTTAGGGTCACCATAAGTCAGAAACAACTTGAAAGCACACAACTAAGCATTTTTTTAAAATGCATTAAAGTGTACCTCTTTCTCCCTCCCTCTTTAGCAAGCTTTAGAGGTGGTGGAATCAGTGGGAAAGATTTGTCTGCGGCTACAACCAAAGATATTTTTTTTTCATCAGTAAGTCTGCACCACTGTGGGAAAAAGAAGAGGAGGAGGAGGCCTGAATTGTAGACCATTGGCATTAAATAATAAGTCAGATGGACAATCAATCATGTGAAGCAGCCATGCTGGCTTATTACATGGCTCTTTGTTCCAGGACCACTCGAGTTCCCTGTGCCAGACACAGAGGGTGTCCCTTCTCCTTCTGTGTGTGGCAGACAGACGTTAAGGGAGGGGCATCACCCGCGTTCCAGGGCTCGACAAGACTTTTCCCTTTCCTTCCTTACATTCTCTTGTGGAGGAAAGAAAGATGGACAGACAGGCCTCTCCCTTTCTTGCAGCACATGTCTCCTTCCAGAAAAGAACAGCCCAGACAATGCAGGGTCCCACTCCCAGTTTGGAATAAAAAGACAGCCAAGAGGGGAGGGAGGCAATGACCTCGGTGTGTTTCTCTTTCCTCCGTCTCACACAAAAGACCCTGATATGATGAGTTTGCATCTCTTTTAAGCTCCTGATCAGCAAGAGCTGGGAAAAGCTGCTCACAGAATGCCCCAGCCAGCACATACCTGTCAACATCTAACACATGAAAACTGGGACAGGTGTGGGCAAGCAACTTCTTCAGAGTGTGATCAACATCACAGACCAGCAAGGCAAGGCTGCACCAGTTTGCTTTTGCTTGAGCCTGCTGGGAGGGGCAAGACTCCATCCATGGGTCCTCTCCTCTCCACCTTGATGAGTGAACTAAGTGAAAACGACTTTTGCATTTTGAGAATAGTTTGCAGCAGTTGAAGTAAGCTGAAGACAAAGGGGGAAGTGGGACGAGGGAAGAGAGACTGAGCTATTTTAAAAGCGTCTGAAAAAATGGGGAACAGATGATCAATGAGCACTATCCCTGCCAAACTGGGATATTTGGAGGGTATGCCAACACAGTCAATGGCAAGGCCATTGATTCTAGGAGTTATGGGATTCTGGGAGTTATAGTCTAAAAAGTCAGTTTTCCTAGCTCTATGTTTCCTTCCTTCCTTCCTTTCTTTCTAGAGGAATATCTAGGGTGGGACAAGTAGGACACGTGCCCCGAGCACCAATGCCAGGAGGGCACAAAAAATCCGTGCCTGCATGGAGGTGGGGATGGGGGAAGAAGGTAGGGGAGCAATTTCTATATCATTGGTTAAACATTTTTTGGAATTCCAGCACGATGTTAAATATATACGATTTTGGTATGTGGAAGAGATTACCATCCAAAATAAAGAGGGATATAGAAAATTAAAAAGGAGGGAAACCTATTGGATACATCAACTGAATAGCCTTATTCCTTCAGGTTTAAATGATGAGATAGATTGGATGTTAGTATTACTGTAGATCTCTTTAATTTGTCCTCTTCTTATTTCAAACCAAGATCTATAAAATAGGTCACAGATTCCACAAATTGAATACAGTGCCTTGAGGCCAATAATTATTTATTTAATTACTCATTTTTATTTATTTATTTATTCAACTACTCTATCCTCTCCTATGCAATAAGCCTTGTGGTTGTTATGGTCTTGGTCAAGGGCAATAAGTGTTTTGTGGCCATTGTTCTATTAATAATTTGTAAAATAATCATTTGTTTTATGTTCCTTCCTTCCTTCCTCTTTTTAAACAATTTATAGTAATTTAATAATATATAAATGAAAGGCAGGCAGGGGTTGGCAATCTGAAAACGGGAAAGTGCTCCTGTCCCTTTAATGGTTGCAGAGGGAAAGAATTCCAGCAGGTGTTGCTTGTTACCTGGTTGTGTGATAAGCAATGCCTGCTGAAATTCTCTCTTCCACAGAGCCATTAAGGATGGCTACAGAATGGTAATGATTAACACAGCCATCCAGGATCATGTGCAGAAGTCCTCTTGAGTTTTGAATCTGACAACCCTCCTCATCTCAGGCCATTTCCGCACTAGGCTGGCCGACCCCTCCCTGAACTGCAAACCCCAGAATTCCATAGGATGTTGAAAGTGGGATGATAGCGCTATAACAGTCTGGTGTGGAAATGGTCTCCGCTCGTCTTTATCTCCCTGTTCCCATCCTCCCCACCACCACCACCCTTCTGAGCGTTTAAAAATTATTTTTTTACTGTCCGTAAACACTCCAAATGAGAGACATCTGTACTTGAGAGAGAGTGAGGCTGAAATGCAGGAGGAAAGCTCTTGTGTTTTTGTGCAGTATCCCCAGGAGCGCAAAAGGAGGGGAGCAGCTAATTAGAGCAATTAGCCATAAGGAAGTTGGAATAACAAGAAGATGGCTCACGAGCTAAGTCAGGTGTAATAGCTGGTTTGGGCATTCTCTCCAGCAAGAGAAAGAGAGGCTTCAGCATCTTTTTTGCATAAGAGGGATGCAGGGGCTGAGATCTAATCTGGAAATAACATCTCACTATCCCTTGGAGCTGTTTGGCCTGTGGAACTGTCTTAGCAATGCATCCTTCCCTCTGATCTCTCTGCTGAGGGTCTGATACAGGTGTTGATGGCATTCCCATGATGCTGATGTGCCCGTAAAATGGAAGGTGGAAACATGCCTTCCTCATTGTTGAGCTGAGTTCCAGCTGCTTTTGTACTTTGAACTCAGTTTGTGGCAATTGAAAGAAGCTAAGGAGAAAGGGGGAAATGTGGGAGGAGGAGAGAAAGACTGGGACCTTTTAAAAGCAGCTAAAATGGGATGATGGAGGAATGATCAGGCATCTCCCTGCCAAATTCAGGACACTTGGAGGGTATGCATTAAAAAAGATGCATTATGTGTCAACCATAGCTGCACAGAGTGTGCCATTCAAATAAAAACAAATGACAAAGAAAATACTGTTTACACACACTTTTCAAAACAGTGTTGCCACCCTGAAGTCCAGAAAAGAGGGTCTGAGAACTGGGGACTCTAGCAAGACCAGTTCAAGCCTGGACTGTACAGACAGCAAATCAAATAGTTCTGGGAGTTGTAATCCTCCCCACTCCCAAAAGGGAAATTTTCTTAATTCTTTCTTCTCTGGAGGCAGACCTAGAAGGAATGGTCCTATGGTAACAAGCCTGTCCTTTTCCCTTTAGCCAAAGTGATGCCATCAGTCACTGCAACTGAGCCTCTTTCAAGCACATTGTTTGCCACAATAGCCCATAACAGAGAGGCAACTGCATTTGTCAGAGAGCTCTCGCCAGACTTCCTTTCTCTCCCTGAACCCCAATCGTAGTCAAAGTCTGCACGTCTCTTTCTGGACTTCTCCTCTTTTGTTTGTTTTTTCAATCTTAAACTAAAGCTGATCAATACTTAACCTATCCTGAAACAAACAAACAAAACATGTAGAGAGTGTTGCGGGGCAGGGGGGAAGACAAGTGAAAGAGGTTTCCCCCCACAGAAAGTGGTCTGTCAAGGATATGAGAGGCAACAGGAAGACAGAGGCCATTTCCACACTACACCATTTTAGTGCTATTATTCCACTTTCAACATCCGATGGAATCCTGGGGTTTGCAGTTTAGGGAGAGGCATTTAGAATTCTCAGCCAGAGAGCTCTTTGACCTCAGTCAACTACAGACCCCAGAATTCCACAGGATATTGAAAGTGGAATAATAGCACTATTAACAGTGTAGTGCAGAAATGGCCAGAGAGTTTGAGTGGCTTTCATATACTATGCACATTGGAATGCAAATTCACTTCCACATACAAATCAGCACCCATTCCACTGAGGGTGTAACAGCTCTAAACCTCAAATGGTGTCCCATGCCTATGGTCTGCAAGTATCCAAAGAGACAGATTCGCCTAAGTGAGGCCGCTACATGATAGTCAGTCCAGGTCAGGTCATGCAGAGGTAATCTTTGAAGAGGAAAGGAGGCTCAGAGGCAAGGTCCTAGCTGGTCCAAATGTTGTTACAGAAAGCCAGTAGTTCAGACAAGGAGTCATTAAATGTAGTCAGTTTAGAGGTCAACAGTTTCAGAAAACACACACACATATGAGAATATTGCCCGTCAAGGAAATGAACAGGTATGAGCACCAAGGACTTCCAAGAGCTGCTGGGAGATTTATAGGTGGCTACCTAAGGACACCAAGTCCTTGATGAGTCACCCCTTCCATAGTTATCAGTGCTGATTCTGCCAAAGCTTTTCCTTCTCTCTCCACCATACTTCAAAGGATGGGAGTGCGTCTCTTTGGTGTCCATCACATCCTACTGAGGAGATAGCCTTCCAACTGCTTTCACGACCAACAGATTTGGAGGAGAAGCTGGGTTTTGTTGCTGTCACATGCCTTCAAATTATTTCTGACTCATGCTGACTCTAAGGTGAATCTTGTTATTGTGTGCTTTCAAGTCATTTCTGACTTATGACAGCCCTAAGGAGAACCCATCATGGGGTTTCTGGGCACTGAGAGTGTGAACCCCTCAACCCACCTTTTTTCAGTTGCAATACCCTCCAAACACGATTTTCTGGGTTGGTGGAATGTGAGGGAAGCTACAGACAAACATCCAGCTGTTCCCTACAATTGGAGGCACAGGAACAGGTGTCTACAGGGACCTCAGGCAGTTCTCCTGTGGTCCCTGTGGATGATATAATTGTTCTACGTCCAGCTAAAAGACACTAGCTGGACACTTGTCTGTGGTTCCCCCGATCTCTGCTGACCAGGAGATGGCTGGCTTGGGGGCTGCAGCTAAGAAAAGGGGGGTTAGGAAGGATTTTGATTGCTAGGCAGTCAGTAGAGAATTCCAGCCTCTGCAACAACCCCCCAAAATTAGTTGCCATCGTAATGCACCTACAAGGTGCCAGTCTGTGTTTTCAATTTGGTCCGGTTTTTGTTTAGTGCTCTGGTTTCTCTTCCAGTCCCACATCCCACCTTTATTTCTGCTTGTTTGGGCCAACAGCAAGCCAGCTGAAGGATAATAAATCATTGCATTCAGTCTCAGCTGCCAAAATTGGGGGAAGAAAAAGCCACCTGAGATCATAAAATCAACATCAGCTACCAACTCTGCTAGAGCATCTGTAGTAGGCTGTAAGCATTTCCTTGAATCCACACCTCAGACTTTGATTGACTTTTAAAAACACTTCTGACCCACTGAACCATAATGATACCTTTCCATCACTTGCCAAACGAAAGTCGTCTTAATCTTTGCACAGTATTTTAACCTGTGTGTTCCCTGGAGAGGTTAAAAAATGATGTTTTTTGCAGTTATTCAAGCATTCTTTCTCTCTCCCTCTCTCTGTCTCTCTCACACACACATATACAAAGGCACACAGAACCTCAGGAAATGTACAAATGAATCTAATAGCAGAGGAGGGTTTTTTTTAAATTCAAAAACATTATTTATAGAAAATATTTCTGAAAATAACTCTTTCATGCATGCTACAGGAAGGGATCCCAATCCCAAATTGTTCAGCCTTCTAAATCATCAGCCCCAATCAATATTGTTGCTTTTGTGTGCCTTCAAGTCATTTCCAACTTATAGCGACCCTAAAATGAACCTATTACAGGGTGTTCTGGGGTTGAGGGGGTATGTGACATGCCCAAGGTCAGCCAGTGGGATTCCATGGCCAAGCAGCAACTTGACCTCTGGTCTCCAGGGCCATAGCTCAAACCACTAAACCACACCCCCTCAACATGGCCAATGGTAAATGATTATGGGAGCGGACAGTGGAAATATCTGAAGCTGAGGGCGATTTGCCCCAATTTTGGACATAGGAATCTTTCTTACAACAAGCTAGGGCCCCGAGCCCTGGTTTTGGGGAAAAGTGGGGTACTACCAAAGATATTAAGAACAATAATAATCACTGTTATTATTCATCCATCTTCTTTCTATTTCACAGTAGCAGCTCTTCAAGGTTGCAGGTTCTTCCTTATCCTTCAGAGACTGAACCTGGGAACTTCTGCATGCCAAATGTATGTTCTGCTATTGAAACACTGAACTACACAGATGTCTTCTCTCCTGTTGGGGAAGTTAATTCTGGACCATGTTTTGCAAGTATGCAAGCATAAGCTGCTATTCTGTTAGTGACCTATACGGGTGTAAGTTAATATCTTTTGATAGCTGTGAAGACTGGCATTTCTTTCTTTCTCCACAGTGACTCAGTCTCTCCCCTGGACTTAATGTAGAGCTGCACACATACCTCCACACATGGTCATTCATGCCTGGAGTAGAGGGGTGGTGGGGAACCATAGCAGCATTTGGTGCTGTCCTAGTAGCCATACATGAAGAAATGATGGGCCTTTCCACACTACACAGTTATAGTGCTATTATTCCACTTTAGACATCCTGGGGAATTCTGGGGTTTGTAGTTTACTCTCAGCTCTCTGGCTGAGAATTCTAAATGCCCCTCCCTAAACTGCAAGGCCAGGATTCCATAGGATGTTGAACGTAGAATAAAAGCACTGTACCAGTGTAGTGCGGAAAGGCCTGAAGTCATCCAATGAGTTCCATGGGGGTTCTCTGGCATTTCAGTTGCAGGGACATAGCCAGATAATTCTGCAATATGTCCCGCTCTCCACCAGACATGAATGTTGGTGGGTGCATGGGGGGATTTCAGCAGTTTTATGGTATATTCAGGGGATAGTAAATGGATACACTATGCTGAGCCTACTTCTACACTGAGCCATGCAGGATTGCACTATAGTTAGTAACAGGATATAGAGAAGCTGGGCAATTGCTAGTACCCAGCTGGTGGAAATGATAAATGTTGTAGTGTAACACATTTAGAGAACACCATGTTGATAAAGGGTGGATGTTGATCCCTTTTAAGAAAACAAAACAAAACCTAATTTTGTATAGGTATATTTTTGGTGCATAATTCAGCACGTATGAATGACCTCTAGGAGAATTTCAACTCCCACAGCAACTGACCAGATGACTACCAACACCAGATCCCACTCAATTGCCTACCATCTTCAAGTCTGCAGTAGGTGGTCTTGTGGAGAGCCAACATGATATAGTGGTTGGGACTCTGGAAGACCAGGATTCAGGTCTCCACTTAGCCAAGAAAATTCACAGGGTGACCTTGGATAAGTCACACTCTGTCAGCCTAAGAGGAAGGCCAACCTCCTTTAAAAAATTTTTTCCAAGAAATCCCTACGATAGGGTTGTTGCAAGTTGGAGTCGATTTGAAGGGACATAATAACAACCGTCAGGCCTCTGCTGATTGAAAAGCCAAGAAAGTGTTTGCTCTGTTGGTTAAACATACACCAGAAGAGCAGTTTTTGAAGGGAAGGCAAAATGTTTCTCAGCAGCTACACTGAACGGCTGGCTGTCAGCCACACGCACTTTAAGTGTTGATGTACGAGTACTTGGGTGTACGTACATCAGAAATGCTGAATGGGAGACCTGGGGCCCTTTCATCCTACGTAATTATAATGCTATGATTTCACTTTAACTGCTGCAGCAACATCCCATGGAATCCTTGATTCTGTAGTTTGGTGAGGCCTTGTGACTTTCTGGCTGAGAATTCCAAATATCCATCCCTAAACTACAAATCCCAGGATTCCATAGGATGTTGCCGTGGCACCTGAAGTGGAAT
Source organism: Ctenosaura bakeri (assembly GCA_948474755.1). Taxonomy (NCBI): domain Eukaryota; kingdom Metazoa; phylum Chordata; class Lepidosauria; order Squamata; family Iguanidae; genus Ctenosaura; species Ctenosaura bakeri. The sequence goes on from CAOLHI010001299.1 coordinate 354,433, forward strand.
CATCGCACTCTAACTGTGCAGTGTGAAAGGGCTCAGAGAGAAAAGGCCAAACACAAGCCCAAGAGGAGCCAAGAATATGGTTCAGCACCATGGATAGCTCCTTTCAAGTTCAGACTAAAACCTGGAGCAGATCTTACCCACCCCCAACATCCAAGTCACTTATCTACACGGAGCCGCTGCTTTTACTGACACTATTTAAAAAGCCCTTCCAGAAGGCAGGAAAGGAGACAATGATTTAGCAATGGGCAGCACTGGAAACAGGGACTGAGGAGGATAACTGGGGGCAATTTTAGAGCTTGGAAATGATTATGGTTTTTCCCCAATTATAGCTCACAGAATCCACCCCCCCAGGTTGCCTGGGGGATACTGGGAGCTGTAGTCCAAGGAAACACCATTTATATACACTGGAGTGGGTATGTATGCTTAACCTTTTTATAGGAGCTTTTATCACTGCTGGTTAGGAATTTCCCTTTGGAGCCTTAGGCAAAACGGCTCCCAGTGGGCTCTTCACATTTGCTGTGAGCCAGCCGTGCTCTGAGTGATGCTGCAACCAGCACCAGGGGGCTGAGCCTAACTGTATTTTAATATCCCACAATGCCCTACAATCATTTCTGCCTCAGAGCATTGCGGGAAATGAATATGGCAGCTATACTCAGCCACTTTACAATGCCAAACCAGATTATTTTTTTAAAATGTAAGGTATGAAAGCCAGCATGGTGTAGTGATTTGAGTCTTGGACACCAGGGTTTGATTCCCCGCCTTGGATTCAGCCATGGAAACCCACTGTGAGTGACTTTGGCTGCATCCCATACTCTGAGCCCCAGAAAATGCCATGTTAGGTTCACCTTCAGGTCTCCATAAGTTAGGAACCTCTTGAAGGTCCACATGTGTGTCCAGAGCAAGGCCCCAGCTGCTGCCCAAGGATGCCAGGCCCTGGCACCAAACATGAGCTGAGAATAACCCAAATGTAGTGGCTTCATTCACACTTAGAGTTGCCTTTGCAAAACCTGAAGAGGGCTTCTCTGCCTTTAATGGCTGTGTAGAAGAGGGAATTTCACCAAGTGTAGTTTGTTAATGGGCTGCATGACAAGCAACACTTGCTCAAATTTCCTCTTCCACATGACCATTAATGGTACAGGAGCCATCTCCAGTTTTCACCTTGGCAACCCTATATGACACTACATGTCTATAGCACTTTGACACTACTTGAACTGCGCCTCATATCAGGATTTGCTGTTTCATGAAATATTTAGAAGTGTCTGCCAGAGAGCTTTAGTGCCTCACTAAACTACAAATCCCAGGTTTCTGAAAGATGCAGCCATGGCACTTAAAAGTGGCACTGGAGTAGCATAACTATGTAGTGTGAATGACTCCAGCGTCACACTGTACATCATATGATACTAAATTATATGGATCGGAACAGTTAATCACAGAACACTCTGTGTCACATAACACTGCCCAGTTATTTCTATGCCAGATCAGTTCACGAACTGATTAACAGACTTGGCTAAAACAATTGGTTTCTTTTACCCAATTGTAAAAGAAACTTTTTTGGGGGGGAAAGGAAGAACAAACCTGGGGGAAGATCTCCAGCTTTGGTAGACAGCAAAAGTTTTGTTTCTTTGTTTGTTTTGAATCCACATTTAAAGGTTAGGCAGTCTCTTAATTCCAGGACTCTTTGTGCTGTAATCTGCATATTCTGGAGATGTTGCCATGCCCACATCTTTATGATCTGATTCTTTTTTTAAAAAAATGCTCAAATATTAGTCCTGAAAATTCCAGCTACTCAAACCTCAGGGTTAAAGAGGTGAATAGAGAATGAGAATCTACCCAAGAGTCGATTCTTCTTTGCCTTACTTCTTGTCTTCAGCTTCTTTGTATTCCAAAGCCACCCGCTCAAGTGCTTGTAATTCAGCTCAGTGAAATTTTCTTTTAGTGCCAGACAGAAGGATTCCCCACCTCTTCTCAGAAAAATATATATATATGAGGAAATCAAATGCCAGTTGCATGCACAAAAGCTTATCCCGTCTGGTGCTAGCAGTGCATCCAGACCAGCCATTCTCCTTCCCTGATTTCCGATAAATGAAGTTATTCAAATGGTACTTGACAGTGTTGCTCCCTTGGGATGGCCTGCCTCCTTTGTGGTTCTTTCTCAGAACTTGGGAGCATTACTTTTTGGACTACAGCTCCCAGAATCCTCACTCAGCATGGCCCAGCTGCCTGAAGATTCTTTGAATTGTAGTCCAGAGAAGTAATATTTTTCCCCTAGATCTGACTTTGTAGAAGGCTCAGCTTCATCTGCTACATTCATATATACTTCTGATCTATTGTGCTGAGTGGTTAAGTCAAGATAGGTGCTTGTTTTCTGGTTAAAAATACGCTGAAACACACACACACACGTCAAAACACCAGTGGCCTACAGTCTGTGATCAAAATGTGACTATCCCTGCCGGGATGGGGGACTTACTCTGCTTGATTCCCACTCACTGGTGGGAGGGGATGGATTTGTCATCCTTCAGTGCCCTGCTCACCAGCACCAGAAACTCTATTCTTCACCATGGCTGGTGGATTTCAGGGCCATTTATGATTGTGGCAGTCATAAATGTGAACACCAAACCATTACAAGGCTATAAACTTGGTTTACAACATCATAAGTGCCTAACAGATGTCAGCCAGGGCATTATATTTCTTGATTTGAGAGGGGGGTTTTTTCCTCCTAGAATTTCACAAACTTAATACATACAATCCAGGGTTTCTCTATTTAAAATAGTGCATTTGTACGATCTTCCTCATTTATACATTTTGTCTAGCCACACCCTGTTGTGGATCAGCCCTATGTGTCCCGGTTTTCATCTGTGAAATATTGGAGGAGACAGACATCAAGTAAAAATGGAAAAATAGTATTCCCATTCATTCTTGTTCTTTTTGCAACGCTTTTCAACCAAAGAGGCTCCAAATGGTGTTGGATGTCATTTCCCAGAATCCTTCACCATTGGCCACTTTGGTTAGGACTTCTGGGAGTTAGAGTCCAACAAAATCTGGAACACACAGCCTACTGAGAATCCATAGAAGTAGTAGTATTACTGTGTTTCTTTACCTAAACAAGATAACAGTCACCCAGTTTGAATCTGTGTACGGCAATAAACAAAGAGCTGGGCCAGCTCTGTTCTTTGTAGATGTTCAGAGGAAACATTCTTTTTTAAAAACTAAACACAGTAAGCATTTATTGTCCAGGACTGTTTACAATAGGTCTGAGGAGGAGCTGAAAAATTTGCTCATGGTAAGACGCCAAATGCATCACACACTCTTCTGCGGAAGCAAAACAGCTTCTGCAGAGAGACCTGTACCAAAATGTGAGTAAGCACCAGGGCAATGCCAGGTACAAAAATTTAAATAGGTGAACACCTCAGACCACATGCTACCTTCAGGAATACCACAGAAACTGGTTCTGCTAGCTCCCTCCGGCCTAGATGCAAATAGAGAAGAAAATAGGTAGACCGGGAAGAGGCTATAGCAGAAGGAGAACAAACAAGAACCCTGAAGGTTGCTCAAAGCCTCTGATTTCTATTACTAAAAAGCACAAGGGGGTGCTCATTTCCACTGTAAACAATTCTACCCCTACCCCATTCCTTCTCCTGTCAAGCTGCTGTGAATGATGCAGTTTTTGATGACATCCAAAAAGTTGGTGACCCTGCAGCACAGCTGCTTTGCCTACCTGGGCCATTTCTGCACTACACTGTTATAGTGCTATTATTCCACTTTCAACCTCCTGTGGAATTCTGGGGTTTGTAGTTTCCTGAGGCCAAAGGGCTCTCTGGCTGAGACTTCTGAAGGCCCCTCCTTAAACTGCAAACCCCAGGATTCCATAGGATGTTGAAAGTAGAATAATAGCACTATAACAGCATAGTGCGGAAATGGACCTGGCCAGGAAGATTAGCTTCTACACTTAACTGCAGCACAGCAGATAGAAATTCAGCAGGTTTTGCTTTTTCTCAGCATGGAGGTGAAGTGGTGGAGAAAGCTGGAGAAGATTTTGGTTCCTGGCTGCTGAGAGGATAAACAGATCCAAAGGGCTCCTGCTCTTACATAAGACAGAATTTCAGCCAGTTGTGTTTTTGTCACAGTTGTGTGACAAGCTGCACTATATCATTGCTGTTTGCCATCCTCCTCCTTCTCCTCCTCTCAGTAAGAACGTCATTAATATTTTCAGGGGTAGCTGTGTTAGCCATGCAGCAAAATACAACAAAATCCAAAATCCACAACAGAGCCGTACCTTTGTTAGCCAACCAAACTGGAGAAAATACATCATGCAGGCTTTTGAAGTTTCAAAATATATTAAAAATCATACAGATGTTGGAGTCATTTTTCCTCTCCTGCAAGATTTTATTTTTTACATCTTTTCCTGATGAAGAAGCCAGTGAAGCTCTAAAAGGCTTACAAGGTACATTTTGGTTGGCCAATAAGCTATCAACCTTTTGTGGATTTTGGATTATTAATATTGCTCCTTTCAGTATAGATAATGTTTTACAGAGCAATATAAGACGGGGGCGGGGGGAGGAAGTCCCTGCCCCAAGGAACATACAATCTTTCTCTTGATGGTGGGGAAGCCAACAGTCACTTTGAATGTGAGAGGAAACAGGATATCAAGTTTTTAAGAAGGGGAATGAATGGCAAAAGCCAAATAGCAGTGGGTGAAAGTGAGCAGTTCTCCCAAGGTCTGAATGTGGCTTCAGTTCGAGTGAGGATAAAGGGAGCTAAACCCAAGGCTAATGATGAAAGCAGTAGTCACTCATGCCTCCCATGTCCTTGAGAGAATGAATCCACTCTAGTTTTTAGTCTGAACTTTAACAGAACTATTTAGGGTGCTCAACCTATTGGGGGGATTAGGACTAGTACCTTGGATAGCTACTTCACCACTGAGGCCAGAGCTTTCCAGACTTTTCATGTTGGTGACTTTTTTAGACATGCATCATTTCGCAACACGGTAATTCAGTTTTATTAGCAAACTGGAGGTTAAACTAAGATACAGGCACATACATAAATTGTAATAACAAAATGTACGGGGACACAACATATCTCATGAAAAGCTTTCATATATTTTTAAAAATATATGATTTATAAATAATAACATACATTTCCAAGATTGTAGGTGACACACCTACACACTTCAGGTGACACATGAATGTGTCGCAGCACACCATTTGGAAAGCCCTGACTTAGGCTAAAAGCCCGAGCAAATGCACCACCTTGCTGACCATGGAAGCCACCGAATGCCACTGGATCAAAACAGAGCTGAAGACTGTGCCACCAGAACACACCTAATCCAATCTGACTTCAAAGCCTAAGCACGGTCAGGCCTGGTTGGTACTTTGATGAGAGATCACCAGGGAACACTTTTGATGGAATGAGGAAAGAACTCTGCCCTTGAAACTCTAGAGAGCCAGTTCCACCAAACTAAAGCAAAAACACTGGGCTAGATGAACCAAGGCATTTGCTTATGGTTCCAGGACCCCCCAGGGGATACCAAAATTAATGGATGCACAAGTCCCATTGTGTACAATGGTGTAGTAAAATAATAGAACCATAGAGTTGGAAGAGACCACAGGGGCCATTGAGTCCAACCCCATTCTGCTATGCAGAAATACACCATCAAAGCATTCCCAACAGATCACCACCCAGCATCTGTTTAAAAACCTCCAGACTCCACCACACCCCGAGGCAAAACATTCCACCGTTGAACTGCTCTTACTGTCAGGAAGGTCTTCCTAAAGTTTAGATGGAATCTCTTTTCCTGAACTTTGAAGCCATTGCTCCATCTCCTAGTCTCTGGTCTAGCAGAAAACTGGTTTGTTCTATCCTCCATATGACATACCTTCAAATATTTAAACATGGCTATCATGTTGCCTCTTAACCTTTGCTTCTCTAGACTAAACATACCCAGCTCCCTAAGCCTCTCCTCATAGGACATGGTTTCGAGGACTTCTTCCTTTTTTCTACCATTTTGGAAAGGCATTGGCGGTTCTCACTTCCCTCTGTCCCACCTGAGAAACTGCCTCATGGTCACCAAGGGGCATGCATCCGCCTGCTGCACCAAAGACAGATCATTTGGAAAGGCTGAGTGGGAAGAGCATTAAAAAAGGGGAAGCTGATTTTTGCTACATCTGAGGTTGAAGGCAAGCATAACAGGGAAGGGCTTTGCATCCCTCTTTGGCAGAGACCAATCAATCTTCAATAACGTGCATGCATACGTACACAGAAGCTGTTCTCTTTGCCTTTCTCTGAGACTGGGAGAATGTCTCTTGCTTGAAGTAAACCAATGGGTTTCAAAGGCTGAGTGGGGATTCAAATCTTGGTCTCCAGAATCATAGCTTGGGTGCACGTGCATGCCCATTGCTGTGTCCCTTTCATCAGGATGTAGTAGCAGGGGCAGTTCTGTGCATGCACAAACTGTTCCCTTCTTTGCAAACAAGGGCTTCACAGATCCCCAGGGATCCCCAGAACTCAGATTAAGAACCACTGCTTTAGGCAATTGGTTCCATTGCTGAACTAACCTTACCATCAAGAAAATTGTTCTAATGTTCAGACATAGGCCATTTGCACACTACACTGTTATAGTGCTATTATTCCACTTTCAACATCGTATGGAATCCTGGGGTTTGCAGTTCAGGGAGGGGCCTTTAGAATTCTCAGCCAGAGAGCTCTTTGGCCTCAGTAAACTACAAACCCCAGTATCCCACAGGACGTTGAAAGTGGAATATTAGCACTAAACAGTGTAATGTGGAAATGGCCACAATATACTCTCCTATAATTTCTAACCATTAGACCTGATCCTACCCTTTGGGGCAGCAGAGAACAGCCTCTCCCCTTCCTCTCTGTGTCAGCCCCTGAGGTATTTAAAGAGTGCTGTCATGTCACTTCTCAGTCTTCCTTTCACCAAGCTGAACATGTCCAGTCCTTCAACCTTTCCTCATAAGCATAGTGTCTACAGCTCCCAGAAACTCCAGCCAACAGGCTCAGGGCTCTGCAAAAGATTCAGGTTCTGCCACAAATGCATAAGGAAGTGCTCACTGAGATAAAGTGGGAAATGGGGTAAATTAACTGGGGAATGTAAAAGATCTTCTTTTTTTTTTAACATCTGTTTTTCCCTTTCACTGGAAGATGCCACTGGCTGCAGTTTTCAGCTTGTTAGAACAACTCTCTCCTTGTACCCATCAAGTTGTGTTTGAGAGGAAAACCACACCCCGATAGCTAAGATGGCCTACTTTCTATCCAGGCTGCTTCTCTCCTCCATTTCAGGCCAGAATCTCATGCAAAAAAAAATGAACCGGTTTATTAGCAGACCCTGATCTGGGTGCCTTTCATGAGCAGATCCCAATTGGCACCTCCCAGGAAAAGAAAGTTCATTTGAAAACCAATTTTTATATATAACAAAAGTGATGCCATTTCTTTTTCTCTTTTCTCAGCACAGTCTTTCTTAATTGATCTTGTTTCGCTCTGAGACAGGCAGTCCTCTCAAGACAACTTTCTTGGCAACTAGGCAAAAAAAGGGGGGGAGGGATAGGCAATGTGTTAGCAAGGCTTTGTGGTTAAACGAAAGCACAGGACGGGGAGTCAGGAGACTGTGGTTCAGCTTCCCCAAGTGGTCACAAGCTCTCCATGTGATGCCAAGGAAAAAGGAAGAGTAGGAAGGAAACTTTCTCAGAGCTGCCAGCTGTTGAACAAACTACAGTCACCAGTCCTTTAAAAGGATCATCTTCAGCAGGCTTGAACAGGTGATCCTCTTTTTTTCCCCCATGCCCTTAAAAGCTTTGCCTGTTCCTTTCTCTACATAAAGCAACAGATAAGTAGGCCAGGCTGTTTTGCTCTGGTACGGTAATTTGGCAATCCTGAAACTTTGGCCATTTCCACCCTACACTGTTATAGTGCCATTATTCCACTTTCAACATCCTGTGGAATTCTGGGGTCTGTAGTTGACTGGGGTCAATGAGCTCTCTGGCTGAGAATTCTAAATGCCCCTCCCTGAACTGCAAACCCCAGGATTCCATAGGATGGCGAAAGTAGAATAATAGCGTTATAACAGTGTAGTGTGGAAATGGCCCCCGTTTCCCACTGTGACAGATTGGAGGGTATGTATTAAGAGATCAGAGCTTGCCACAGTTCCTGTTTAGAACTAGAGTTCCCGGAGTTTCCCAGTCAGCTTAGATGCTAGCCATACTGGCTGACAGATTAGGGGAGTTGTCACTCCCATAAAAAGGAATGTCTCCAAGCTCTGCAATGGTGCACCCACTTTGTATGCAGAGCCCAGGATCCTGTTGGTGCCATGCTTGTGAAGTTCTTTCACACATGTAAGCTATGCCTTCTTTGACCACTTTGGAACAAACCTGTTCAGTTCACCATTGCATAGGTGCAGTCGCACAGGTGTAACCATTTCACACAAGCCTAAATCAACTTGTTAGTTCCAGCTGGAGGAGAGCAATTAAATCACTGGTATTAGCTGACTTATTGTTTCACCCTTCAGTTGTTGATTCATTGAGTCCACTGCAGTTGGGATTAACCAACAGAATCCCAGCAAAGTTCCTCTATTCTCCACATTCACAAGGGGTAAGGGGTGCAGGACCCCCACAAAAGTGGGGAAAAACCACAGGTATCTATAGTACCACCCCAACCATATTTAACACACAGCAGTGATGTATTTAAGTCTTTTACTCCAAGTCTCAAGTCAAGTCTCAAGTCCTTGAAGATACTTTCAAGTTAAATCTGGAAGCCAACTTTATACCCCAACCAAAATTTCAGAATCATTGGATAGAGAGAAATAAATTCAGTTTTAACAATGCAAGCAGAGTCAGCTCTCCGGCTCTGCAATTTTGCCTTCTGCAGCTTTGGAAGTGGGGAATACGATCCTATCTTACTCCCCACTACTGAAGATTCAAAAGATTTAGAAGGAAGGATCGTTCCTCCTCAAACCTGTTACTTAACACATTTGCTGTTCCCCTCTGAGAAATTCACCCTGCACTCTGGGGGCGGGGGGGTGAGTCTTCTCTTTTGCTCTTAGGAAACATTTTAGAAGGCTCCTCTGATATGCAGTGGGGAGAGGCTGCTGATCAGACCTCAAACCCATTGCCTAACCCATTTGCTGTTCCCTTCTGAGAAATTTGCCCACACTTTGGGCTTGAGAGATTGTCATGTGACTAGTAGGCAAAAAGAGATGGAGGCATTGTTCAAAGTTGTAAGGTTTCTGGATGAATGCATTATGTTACTGAACCAAGGGCATCAAGTCAGTCATTAAAAATATACAAGTCTTGAGTCGAGTTGAGTCAGTGCATCATTTATGGCCGAGTCGAGTCCAAGGCCATTTCTGTTATAGCGCAAGTCTGTTATAGCGCGATGATTCCACTTTCAACCTTCTATGGAATAATCTGTTAGGATCATTTTGAATTCTGATCCTGTCCTCTGGGGTGTTAGCTACCCTCCTAATTTGGTGTCATATGCTTAACTATTCATCAGTGCCTTCCGTATGCCACCTGATTGAATGGGATTGCAGAAGCAGCCGGTGATGTATTTAAGTCTTTTACTCCAAGTCTCAAGTCAAGTCTCAAGTCTCTACCTTCAAGTCTCAAGCCGAGTCTTAGGTCCTTACAAGATACTTTCAAGTCAAGTCTCAAGTCAACTCTCAAGTCTGGGACCCAACTTTATACCCCAGCCTGTATTCCAGAATTTCTGGACAGAGTTGAAAATCAGTTTAAGTAGAACTGGTCCTCTACTTTTGTGATTTTGCCATCTACAGCTTCAGAAGTGGGGAATAGGGTCCTTTTTACTTCCCATTTGCAAAGCTGGAGGCTTTTTCAGAAGTGGGGAATAGGGTCCTTCTTATTTCCCATTGCTGAAGCTTCAGGACCTTTAGAAGGAAGAATCCTTCCTCCTCAAGTCCACTGCCTAACACATTTTCTGCTTCCCTCTGAGATATGCACCCTGCACTTTGGGCATGAGTCTTGCTTTCTGCTTTTAGGAAAAGTTTTAGAAAGCTCTTCCTATATGTAGTGGGGGCAGGCTGCTGAGCAGACCTCAACCCCACCTCAAGCCCATTGCCTAACCCATTTGCTGTTCCCTCTGAGAAATGTGTCCACACTTTGGGCTTGAGACAGATTGTCATGTGACCAGTAAGTTGTAAGGTTTCTGGGTAGATGTGTTATGTGACTGAACCAAGAGCAGCAAGTCAGTCACTAAAAATATGCAAGTCTCAAGTCGTGTTGAGTCAGTGTGTAATTTTTGCCAAGTCAAGTCCGAGTCGAGTCACTGAAATCACTTAAGTCTGACTTGAGTCCGAGTCTAACGACTCAAGCCTACATCACTTGAAACAGCCACTGTGCCGTCCCTATTGCACCATGAGATGATAAGCAGGGGCACTGACAGATGTACAATCAATTGCACAATGTCAGTATTGAGCAGAATGGCAATGTAGTACAACCATCCTCCAGCTATGGGAGTGTAGAGTTACACTGTGCAAATACAGTGTCGGATCTCAGCCAACCAATCCCAAGTGCAACCTTTTGCATCTTTAAACAGAGCTGGAAAAATGTCTACCTTTAACTCTGGGGAGCTGATGCAAGTCAGAACTGATAATACTAACCCACATGTAGCAATGATCCAGTCCAATATAATGCAGCCTCCTTATGTATTTGGAGGCACATGTTCAATAGGAGCTTCCTTGGATGTCAGTATGTCATGTTAGGCCCTAAATGGATTAATCTCCTTTTAGGTCATTAGAAATACCACCAAACTCAAGAAGCTGTCTTATGCCTGATACTGTATGTTATTTGTTCATCTCCATACAGGCAGTTCTTGGGGAGTTTTCAAGTGGAGCATGATAGACAAATAATCGATTTCTTGTTGTTTTCTGTCCAGGGCTTGCAAAAATTACTTTTTCTTGCTGTGGCTTCCAGGACTTTTCTCTACTAACTGGGGATTTCTGGGAGTTGTCGTGCAAAATTTACCTTTTCCAAGCTCTTACTGCTGTGGCATATGGAGCTTCCATATATTTTTGCATTTCTCCCCTCCCAAATACTATCTAGGTTGTTTGGCAGAATTTTTGTCATGTTTTGGACAACCTTGAGTCATTTTAGTCTCAAGAGAGGCCTTTGTTTTAAACAGGAAGTGAACAGAAAGTAACTTACAGATACTGCCTGTTGTTCAAAGGGGCTACATTATGAAATGTTCTCACTCATTCAGAAATTTGTGAGGATCCCGTATGGCCATCTCAAAACCCACACAGAATCAAAAACCTAGGACATTTGTTTCTGAAAGCTGTGGGTAAAGGCATCAATAGCTTTCAAATGGGTAAAGACAAAAGGCCTTTCTGCACTACACTGTTATAGTGCTATTATTCCACTTTCAACATCCTATGAAATCTTGGGGTTTGCAGTTTAGGGAGAGGCATTTAGAATTCTCAGGCAGAGAGCAATTTGGCCTCAGTAAACTACAAACCTCAGAATTCCACAGGATATTGAGAGTGGAATAATAACACTGCAACAGCGTAGTGTGGAAAGGCGATGTGCATTAGACTTATATCCGTGTAATTCACAAACTGGATGCCAGACAGTGTTACCCAGAAATTGGGTAAGCCAGGCTCTTGTTTTGAATTTTTGAGGCTGCTCCTGCTCTGTTTCTGCTGATACGGCTGTGTTGTTGTTGTTGTGTGCATTCAAGTTGTTTCCAACTTATAGTGACCCTAAGGTGAACCCTATCACAGGGTTTTCTGGGGCTGAGAGTGTGTGACTCACCCAAGTTTCCATGGCCAAGCGGGTAATCAGACTCTGATCTCCAGGGTCATAGTCCAGGGTTCAGACCACTACACCACACTGGTTCTCGTTGATGGGGCTCTGGACATTTATCCTAAAGTCTTGCCCTCCTAGTACTATTCTTGGAAAAGTTTCTTTTTCAGACTACAACTCCCAGAATCCCTCAGCTTGCACAGCCAGCAACCAAGTGGCTGGGAGAACAGAGGAAGGAGGGTGCTCTCCATAGAAAGTATTTTTTCTAGGCTGAAGAAGGTGGGGTCAACATAGCCATTTGTTCCATGGTCTGGGGATGAAGGTGGTTGTAGTACGGCATGGCTGGAGGGCACAGGGTATGGGAAGGCTGTTTTAGGGATTCCCTCTGGGTTCCTCTGGCTGTTGCACTTCCCATCCGGTGAGCTTTGGCAAATGACACTGCCTTGCTCTTGACCGTCTCGAGAGTGGAGTTATTCCCTAAGCCGGCCAGGAAAACACTGTTCAATAATGCATGACTGCTGTTGGAATGCTCCCGGCATCCATCAGACAAAATGATACATGCTCAAGTACATCAGTCAATGGCCTAACACAATTAAAGTAATTGTAAGAGTGCATTGTCATGGGGGTCAATGTTATGTTTCCCATTTTGAAAATAAATGTCTCTCCCGTTGCCTTGGTATTTATGTAACAGCAGGAGACCATTACGCTGTGATAATGTCCTAGCACATTGGCATTATCTCTTAATTATACATGTGAGGGAGCCTACGACTGGAGCGAGTGCTTCTTTGCGGCCTCCCTAATCTCCACCGGCTGGTCTCCTATCACCCGGTGTAACCCTTCTATCTGTCACCCTGTGATTCCAGTTATCCCACACTCAGCATTTCTCCACTGGGGGTAGAGGGGAAACACAGAGGAGGAGGAGGAGGCAAAGAGCAAACCTACAGAAGTAGGGCAATACCCTACCAAACTCGTACGGTCACCATAAGTCGACAAGCGACTTGAGGACACATACGCACACACAGAGAGAAGATCTCCATAAGAAGATCACTACAGTAGAATATTTGCACCAACAGTCCAATGGAAAATACCATAAACAAGTCAGTATGGCCAAGTCAGCAAGAACAGATGAAAACTCAATACAAGCGAACATAAGCAGCCCCAAAAAGGAGTCACATTCCATAAGCAACGTTTCAATGTCACTTCTTCATCACTCATAATCTCCATATTATGAAGCCTCCAAAAAGTTGCATTGTATTCACTTGTATTGACTTTTCATCTGCTCATGCTGACTTGGCTGTACCAACTTGTTTATGGTATTTTCCACTGGATCGTTGATGTAAATATTTATCTCCTTATGGTACCTTATATGTATTACTTGTATGCTTAAAAGTTAATAGTCTACATATGATTGTTTTTTTCATTATATGTTGCATGTTTTCTATATGGTCAACGGTATTTTGAATGCAGTCAGAATTGTCAGTTGCCATCCCTATTTGTGTGTTTTCAAGGTAATTCTCTGTCAGCCCACTCTTTCAGCTGCTTTAAAAATATTCCGGTTTTAGTGTCCTCCTCCCACTTTCCCTTTTTGCCCTCAGCTTAGTTCTGTTGGTGCAAACTGAGGCCATTTCCGCACTACACTGTTATAGTGCTATTATTCCACTTTCAGCATCCTATGGAATCCTGGGGTTTGCAGTTTAGGGAGGGCCTTTAGAATTCTCAGCCAGAGAGCTCTTTGGCCTCAGTAAACTACAAACCCCAGAATTCCACAGAATGTTGAAAGTGGAATAATAACACTACAACAGTGTAGTGCGGAAATGGCCTGAGTTTAAAATGAAAAAAGTAGCTCAAGTTCAAAGTGTAAATTCACTTAGCAGTGGGGAGAGGAGGGGCAGAATCTTATTCTTCCCAGCTGACTCAGGCAAAAGTAAACTGCTGCATACTTTCCCAACTTGTGTGTTTTCTCTCATGAATAACTTTTGCTGTTTTGACTACACTTTGATATTACTTGGCTATGTATGTCTCAGTTTTTATTTGTGAAATGTTGGAGGGTACAGATGTATACCAAAATTTTTAAAACAAACAGCACTGTTTTGCAAAAATGCCCCCTTGCCCCCAGAAATCGCAGCAGGACAAGGCAAAAATAATTTACTGATGCATTGAGAATAGCCTTGCACCATCTCAAAAAGATCTGCCTGACCTTCCCATCTGTGACCTGGCAACTGATGTAAGTGCATTATTGATAGAAATCCTGATATTGATACTGTTGGTATTGTGAATATGTATTTATTTATGACATTTTTATGCCTCCCATCAGCAATTTACACGACTTGCAAATCAATAAAAATGCAAAACAAAATAAAACAGCTTCGACATGGAAACAACATCCGTGCAAGTAGGATAAAAGCTATCAAATCCAGCATTAAATCAGTAAGGGATCATAACAACATCAGTACAAAATTGGGTCCGTGATATCATTTTCTAGCCCATGTCTATTCTCTGTTGGCTTTTGCAAAAACCTAGCTCATTATGGGGCAGAATCATTCTTTGGCTCAGCACAGCACATGAATACTCCAAAACAATCCTGACAGTGCATTCACGTTTAGAATGTAATGTGTGAATCATGCATTTCTAAATTTATGCAGCTGGCAGGAATTCCAAGGTTCTAGTAGTAATTCACAGGCATTGCTCTCAGTCTCAGAGTTCTTGGCTGGAACTGGGAAGGCCTAGGAATTATTTGGTTTTATTTCTTCCCCAATTTGGTTTTGTGAATCATTTAGCTGTGTGGCGGGGGGGATCCATACTAAATGTGACAGCTGTTGATTATTCATAGATAGAGAGCTTGAGGATGTTTAGTTACTGCACTCAGTTTGGATTTCATATGGAGCCAAAGCAGGATATAAATTAAATAAATAAATGTACCTTCCAGAATCCTCCCAGCCAACGTACCTAATGAAAACAAGAACATAATTAAACACCAGCGGCCGGTGACTTCCATATCAGTGGCATGGGGAATCTCTTTGGCATTTTAGTCTGAACTGTAGAGGACCTATTCAAAGGAGTGAACCTCATCCCTGAAAGAGGCGCAGCACTTTGGATAGCACCAGCGTGAGTGAATTGCCAGCTGCACCGGCATGAGAGCCACCAGTACAATGTTACAGTTGGCCCTCCACGTTCTTTAGGGTTAGGGGTGCAGGGCCCCCACAGAAGCAGAGGAACGGCAAATATCAAAATGTCTGTGTGTGCCCGTGGGAAATGGGCAGAGGCATGGCAGGGAGAGTGGGCATCTAGGATGCAGACCAAGTCAGGGAAAGGAGAAGGAACGGGGTAGGTTGGCATGGCAGCTGTACTCACTCTCTTTTCCCCATCTCCTTCCTTGGGTGTGTGATGGGCATCGGGAGAGGGTTTGTGATGCTGAAAAATCAGGCTGTGAGTCATCCTTAGTTGTCCAGGCAGTGGCTGGTGGAGGAGTAAGAGAACCAGAGGTAGGTTTTTAAAGAGCTGCGCAGCCTGATTGGAGCCACTGAGAGGGAAGGTTTCCCTGGAAAAGAAGCACTTAAAGGGGGCGGGGGGCAGAGGTTGGAGAAACTGGCAAATAATTAAATCCATGAAATGTGGAAGACCGACTGTAACTTGGTTCCCTTTGCAATTTTGTAGAATGCATAATCAAATTTACCAAGAAAGGTTAAGCATGTTAATCAATGAAGGCTCACATTATTCTCCGTTTGTGCCTCAAAGCCCAGAGCGTGTCAGAATCCATGCCCTTAGAAAAAGGCACGCTTCCATCAAAGAACTGGATTTCCATCAAAGAAAAAGGCACGCTTCCATCAAAGAACTGGATTTCCTACAATGGCCGGCACATGGCCAGCTGAACTGGAAAGCTGTTGGCTTGTTTCCTTTCCCCCTGGAGAACCAGCCTTGGCTCTTTGCCACAATGGCTGACCTTTAATGAAAGATTACCCTCTGGAAGATATTATCTCTTTTCTCCTTAGCATAGACAGAAGAAAAGAAAGGTGGCGGAGGTAGGAGAGGGAGATTTCATCTTAAATATATTCTATGCATGTCCCATCGCTCTCTCCCATCCCATCTGAAGAAAACAGGCCCATGTTACAGCAGATGACCTTCCGATCGGGTCCAGGCTGACAGAATGTGAATCGAAGGAATGTCACAAATGTTTTATCTGCATCAAAAGTAAGCTTCGGGTTCAAGTTGTCATCTAAAAATGGTTACTCAAATGAGCATCACAAGGCTCCAGCTGTAAAACATCTATACACTCCGACTGCCCGATTTGGCAGCTGCTTTTTCAGCTGCTTTTACAATGTCCTGGTTTCTCTTTCCCTCTCCCCTTTCCCCCTCATCTTCAGCTTATTTCAGTTACTACAAACTGAGCTCAAACTGCAGAAGCAATTTGTACCTGTTTAACTCAGAAAAGAGAGAGAGGAGAGGCAGAATGGAAATGTGCCCTTCCCTGTAGACTCGGGGAAAACTTTCCTAGCTGGTATGTTCTGCATTATTAACAAGCATTGCCATCTTGACTAACACACTGATGTTGTTTGTTTTCGTCCGTGAAATACTGGATTGTATGAACACCCATTCCCCCACTACAAGAATAAAATGGAGAAAGACAGTTAGGATCCTTCCCAGCAAGTTTGCACATGATTTCCATTAACACCAGAAGCAACAGCATGATTTCTTCAATATAGAATCATAGAATCAAGAGACCACAAGGGCCATCGAGTCCAAACCTCTGCCATGTGGAAATTTATCATCAAACCATTCCTGACAAATGGCCATCCAACCTCTGTTTAAAAACACCCGAAGAAGAAGACTCCATCACGCTCCAAGGCAGCACATTCCACTGTCAAACTGCTCTTACCGTCAAGAAGTTCTTCCTAATGTTTAAATGGAATCTCTTTTCCTGAAGTTTGAAGTCATTGCTTCATATCCTACTCTCTGGAGCAGCAGAAAACAGGCTTGTTCCATCCGCCATATGACATCTGTTCAAATATTTAAACATAGCTATCAAGTCCCCTCTTAGCCTTCTCTTCTCCAGGCTAAACATACCCAGCTTCTGAAGCTGCTTCTCACAGGGCTTGTTCTCCAGACCATTTTGGTCACCCTCCTCTGGACGTGTTCTAGCTTGTCAATATCCTTCTTGAAATGAGGTGCCCCAGAACTATACATAGTATTCCAGGTGGGGTCTGATCAAAGCAGAATAGAGTGGTACTATCACTTCCCTTGACCTAGACACTATACTCCTATTGATGCAGCCCAGAATCACATTGGCTTTCTTAACTGCCACATCACACTGCTGACTAATGTTCAGCTTGTGGTCTACTAAAACTCATAGATCCTTTTCACGTGTACTGTGGTCAAGCCAGGTGTCAGCTAACTTATATCTGTGCATTTCATTTTGTCTGCGCAGGTGTAATACCTAGAACTCTGTGGCACCCCTCTAGTCCCTTCTCTCCAGGATAAAGCAAAGGCAGCAGTGAGCACTCTTTGGGTTTGGTTGGTCAACAAGAACTGTGTTCTGCTTTTTTCTCAAAACTCAGATTCAAGGCAACTTTTACAATTAAAAAAAAACACTTAATAAAAGCACAAATATGCAAGTAAAAATATAGGCTAGAATCCTGTATCAGCTACTTAATTAAATGTACTACACTAAGTATACTTAACTAAGTAAATTCTCCTGGCCCAACACCTCCAGATCGGATGGAAATGTCACTCAGCCACTCTCCAGTTGCTGGCAGAATGGTTCTCCATGCCATGCAGCTAATGCCCAATGAAGTGAGTGTAGGGAAAGTTGCAATCATGTCAATAGTGTCAAAATCATAAATAAGTAGTGATCATCAATATGGAACAAGTGCATAGGTTTACTCATCCCTAACTGCTTCCTATTCACCATCAGCTAAGTAGCTGGTACAGGATTCTGGCTGGTGCAGATTCTGTTCATACAGAATGTTTTGTTGAAGTGCAATTAAACTATCTATACAATATTGGGTAAAATGTGAACCCCCTAGACCATTTTATGGCTCCTGGCATCCCTCCAGTCCTTAAAAAATTGCCCCCAGATGTTCTCCCAACACTCCCTAGGGGGCATGAGGCAATTTTACCATTTTTTCCTTTCAGGGGAGCTGAAAACAGGAAGTGATCCAAAAATGAACTTGTTTTTTTGTAAAAAAAATGGCCCGTGGGGCAATGTGACCCCTCATAGCCCCCCAACAGTTGCCAACCCATGCATTTAAAGAAAGGATAAGTGATCTCCTTTGCCCTTGTGACAGTAGGGTCCCTGTCATAATTCCCCCTTGTTACCGGAGACCTTTCTTGTAAGTGGGAGTTGAAACATCAATCGGCTGCTTTCTGAGTGAAAGGGGAATAGACGTCTATTAACTGCAGCAGCTGCTTCTTTGTAAGTGCGGATGGAGGAATTTCACGGTCCCTACGTGTCCCCTAAACAAGAGGCTATGTCGTGACCATGGCCATTTCTGCACCAGGCTGTTATAGTGCTGTCATTCCACTTTCAACATCCAATGGAATCCTGGGATTTGCAGTTTAAGGAAGGGTCTCAAAGGCCCCTCCCTGAACTGCAAACCCCAGGATTCCATAGGATGTTGTAAGTGGAATCATAGCACTACAACAGTCTAGTGCAGAAATGGCCCATGAATACCACACAGTTATAAATGTGTAACTTACTGGATTGGATTACTGTAACATGCTCTATGTGGGGCTGCCTTTGAAGGGTGTTGGGCAACTTCAACTGGCCAAAAAGCCGCACCTAGATTGTTAACTGGGACTGGTTACAGGAATCACACAACTCCCCTCTTGCAACAGCTCCACTGGCTGGCAGTCCGTTTCTGAACACAATTCAAAGTGTTAGTGACAACCTTTAAACCCATACATGGCTCAGGTCCAGGTTATTTGGAAGACTGTATTTTCCCCTACAAACCAGCTGGGGCTTTGAGATCTGCTGGAGAGGTCCTTCTCTCCATTCCAGCACCCTCAAAGTACTCCAGATGGGAACACAGGAGAGGGCCTTCTCTGTGGCTGCTGCCAGGCTGTGGAACTCCCTTTTCAGAGAAATCAAATCGGCATCTTCCCTACTATCCTTCTGCAATCAGGCAAAGAAATTTTTACTCAGACAGGTGTTTGAAGCATGACTATATGTGGCCTGTCTGAAAGAATATGCTGGATATTGTGTTCATGCTGAATATCTGATTTTTTTAATTATGCATTTTAATATTGTTTTAATTCTTTTCTATTGTTTAATTCTGTTTTAACTTTTATATTCCATGTTTTTTGATTAATTCAAAGCCACTTTGAGTTCCAACCTGGGAAAAAAGCAGGGTATAAACATCATCATCATCACCATCATCATCACCATCACCATTCCAGTTTACGCATCCGTAATTCCCAGACAAGATGTCAGCCATCTCCTCTACCAACAAGTGGATTCAGAACAGGGAAGAGCAGTGGGTGAGCCCTGATGCTGCAAAGACTGGGAGGGAGGGAGAAAGCTAAGAAAATCCACAAACCCCCCTTGAGAGTCTTTGCAAGTTGGAGCAACAAATAAACTAAGGCTTGCCAATTCTAGCAAGCTGCTACTCTGCTAGCTGAGCAGGAGATTTGTAGCCAGCTTTTTCCTCTTGCCCAAATATAGGCCTCCCCCCAAAACTGGAGAATTTCCACCCTGGTCTCCTGCCTGCCTGGAGATGACCTGCCAAAATTGGAAACTCAGGGCCAGACCCTGGCAACCTTAGGGCTGTGGTACCCACCTGCCCTGGCACTTCTCTCCTTTAGCCTCATTCCTGCCAGTTATAGTCCAGACACAGCGGATGGGAGGACGCTGCCTTCCTCACAGAAGCATGATATTACATAAGGATCCCTTTGGGATCGGTTTCCAAGACACCCGAGCCCACGATATTCTCAGCACAGCTACCTAAGGAGTGTAAATTTAGAAGCTCATCGATTCCCTCCAGGCACTGAGGAAGGGAGCACCTTGCAGCCTGAAACCTTCTCCTCCCCAGAAAGAGCAACCCAGCTTTAAGAATGCAGCCAGGACTAGTTCACCCCACCCCACAACACCCTTTTTATCACGAGCCTCATTTTCTCACTCTCAGGAAAAAGGACGGGGTGGGTGGGCAAAAAGAGCTTGCAAGGTTTTGAACTTCCAATTCCATTTTGAGAGATTTATCGCAGGAATGCTGATATAGTGCCAGCCGACTTGGAAATGCAAAGAGAACTCAATTTATTCTTTCTGAAAAAGCCAAGCCTCTTGAACCATAAATCTTTTTCCCCACTCCCCTCTTTTAAAAGACGAGGAAATCCTCCAAAGTACTGAAATTGCTGAGATGGGATACTCACGCTTCTAGGCGGCTGTGGCTCACAGAAGCCAAGTGTGTTATTTGCTACCTGTGGTGGTTGGTACTTTCCATGACAGCATAGGATGGAATCCACTCTGGGTTTTAGTCTGAACTTTAAAAGGAATATCCAAAACTCCTGCTGCTGTGTTCCTTCAGGTCATTTCTGACTTATGGTGACCCTAAGGTGAACCTATCATGGGGTTTTCTGGAGCTGAGAGTGTGTAAGGTGCCCAGTGGGGTTCCATGGCTGAGCAAACCCTGGTCTCCAGCGTTGTAGTCCAATGCTCCAACCCTACTCCACAATGGCTGTTATATCCAAAGTACTGAATGCTATTACCCATAAAGGTTCAGCATCTCAAAGTGCTCCTTTAAAATTCAGCCTCAAACCTGGAACGGATTAATTGCCCCAGTGAATTGGAAGCCACTGTTTCTTACTTGTCCAGCGGTATAGCGGAGTAAGATAGATGTGGGCGTCTCCATCCACCACAGCAATGCTTTCCTTCCTCTTTCCGGGTCTGTTGTTGTTATGTCCCTTCAAGTCCTTTCCAACTTACAGTGACCTCAGGGTGAAACTATCACGGGGTTTTCTGAGGCTGAGAGTATGTGAGGCATCCAAGGTCACCCAGTGGGTTTCCATGCCTGAGTGGGGAATGGAACCATAAGCCATTTCTGCACTAGACTGTTCTAGTGCTATTATTCCACTTTCAACATCCTATGGAATCCTGGGGTTTGCAGTTTCGGGAGGGGCCAGCCGGCCCCTCCCGAAACTGCAAACCCCAGGATTCCATAGGATGTTGAAAGTGGAATAATAGCACTAGAACAGTCTAGTGCAGAAATGGCCCTAGTCTCCAATGCTCAAACCATTATACCACACTGGGTCTCTTTACCTGGAAATATTTGCTGTTTGGTCACCTGCAGGCTGTGGACACAGCAAGAAGGAACTTGCTCCTCTATTTAAAAAAAACCCTTACAGCCGTTGTGAAACAAGTCGTTGCCTGGCTGGTGCCAGCTAGAGTGATATTTGTCCGCTCAGCAGATTTTTATCAAAGCTGTCTCAATGTCTTTCTAACACTAATCGCCTTCCTTGCTGCATGTCTGGTCTCCCACTTTGAAAAAAAAAATTGTATGCATGTGTGTGTGTGAGAGAGAGAGTAGGTGTTTATTGAGGATACATTCTGAAAGAATGATACAGAGGAAATACAGACAGAAAGCTGTTGACTCATGGCTTTTAAGCCTTTAATTACTCATTCAGAGACAACATATAGATGGGATTATGAGGAAGATGCTCCAAACCATCAAGAACCATCATGTAGCTCGGAACTGCTGCCAGAGGGACGATAACTACTTTTCTTCCCCTTGCTGATGGACAAAATTATGACTGCAACAATAATTAGCCAGATTGATTCATGGGAAGGCAGACTTTGGGCTTGAGGGATTTGCTTGGCTTTCTTACCAGGACCCCAAGATCCACCCACCTGATCCAAGTACAAAAGGGCATACATTCAGAAAGCCACAGCATACTGTCAACCCTCCACATTTTCAGGTTTAACTTTCACAGATTTATTTGCAAGTTTCTCCAACTTCTGCCCCCCTCAACTCAGGTGCTTCTTTTCTGAGGAGCCTTCCATCATGGCAGCTCTGATCAGGCTGCCCAGCCCTTTAAAAACCCACCTCTGGCCCTCCTCCTCCTCCTTCTCCACCACCACCATCCAGAGACAGATCTAGGGTGTGGCAACTGGGGCATGTGCCCCGGGCACCATTCCCAGGAGGGGGTGCAAAAGCCACTGTCTCCCCATGCCTGCTGGCCACCCCCCACACCTTTCCACACCCACCCACCACCTCCTCACGCCCTTCCGTGCCCACCTGCCACCCCTGCACCTTTCCACATCTGCTCACCACGGCCCCCGTCCTTCCGGGGTCGGTGGCAGCAGCACCTAGGGGTGCAACCTCCGCACTTGACTCAGGTGCTGCTGAGCCTATATACACCACTGCCGCTTCCACCAGGTTCTGCTTGGCCACGTAAGGATGGCTCACAGCCAAATTTCTCAGCACCACAAACCCCCTCCTGATGCCTTCACACACACCCAAGGAAGGAGATGGGAGAGAGAGAGAATGTATAGAACTACTATGCCAACCCAGCCCTTTCCCTCTCCTTTCCCTGCCCTGGTTCAGATCCTAGATGCCCATTCTCCCCACCATACCTTGGTCCCCTTCCCACAGACACACAAACACATTTTGGTATTTGTGATTTTTCTACTTTTATCAGACTCCTGCTCCCCTAACCCTAAAGAATGTGGAGGGCTAACTGTGGTGTATTAAATAAGTAAACCGGAATCACTCTGGTTAGCCTCAACTCAATTGCTGAATGGTGACTCAAGACATAAGGAAACCCCATTGGTTCAGTGGCTCTCCTCCAGGTGGGACTAACCATAATTTTTAGGTCAAGGATGGGGATAAAATGGCTCTAAATTTTGCCCCCAGTTGCCCTCTGGAATTCCAGAAATTGCTGGGCTACTTCTTGCCTTGTCTGTGAAATGTTTCTTGCAAGCAATTCACTCACATGAAAGATTTGGGTAAGGGATTTTTACTAGATTTGTGCATGTGTAGAATTCTTTCTCATGGGGAAGTCCTCCCAGCAGTCAGTCTTCTCCTTAGTTTTTCAGCTAAGCCAGGAATTTCTTACATTCCTTGCATTTATATCCCACTTTTTCTGGGATGAGCCCCATTTTTCCCAACCTTGTGAGGGGGGCCAGTTTCTGATCATCTAGATGTTGGTGGAAGATATCTCCCAACATCCCTTACCACTGCCTGTGTTAGCTAGAAATGATGAGAACTGCTGTTCAAGAACATATGGAGAGTTTCAAGATCCCAGTGGTGGCTGATGGCTTCTGCATAAATGAGGCAGTAAAGATGCCTTGGATTTTAGGCCATTTCCGCACTAGACTCTTATAGTGCTATTTTTTCACTTTCAACATCCTATAGAATCCTGAAGTTTGCAAGTCCCCTCCCTAAACTGCAAACCCCAAGATTCCATAGGATGTTGAAAGTGGAATAGTAGCACTATAACAGCCTAGTGTGGAAATGGCCTTAGAATTTTCCAAGAGCTATTCAGGGTACTGTACTTATACCCAAACTGGGCACTTTGGATAACTTCCTTGACATTTGGACTAAAACCCAGACTGGATTCATTGCCCAAGGACACGGAAGCAGCCACAGCAAGTTGCCCACCCCTAAATTAAGCTTAGGATATCTTTTTACTGTGGGATCCTCTTTGGGACTGCTCTGCCCTCTTGGTTCACTCTGGTGGCATTCTTGTGTAACTCCCCTGACCATTTGCCTCCAGCCAAACCAAAGGGTTCAGCAGGTTGCCCCAAGGTATCCTGCTGGTAAGAAACAATTTCTGTTGCCTCTGCTATGCTCTTTGTTTGCACCACAGCTTCCAGAATCTTCTCAGCCATGCTGTACGGGGGGATTCTGAGAGCAGTAGTCCAAACCCTAGATTCAGTGCAGAGTGCTGATCCCCCCTGCTTCACTCATAAAGAGGCTGGACTGTTACCTGCTGGATATTCTTTAGCTGGAAATCCTGCACTGATCAAGGGATTGGACTCAGTGGCTGATAAGGTCCCTTCCAGTTCTATGATTCTATAATGGCAGCTGGTGGTTCCCCTAATAATGAGGGAGGGACTGTGAATCTGCTTGGAGATCTAGTCTGAACTTTATATGAACGAAGCAATTTTCTGACTCTTTTGCTGGGCGGTAGGGTGCTGGATTGTTACTTTAAAATTCAGGCTACAACCCAGAGTGGGTCCATTGCCTTCCACTGACCCTGGCACCACAAGTCTCCTGGGTTCATTTGCCCTCCCAACTTGCAATGGAGCTGTGAACCTTTCCTGGGTGGTGAAGGTGATGGATGTTACCCTTGCACCCTCAGGGCACAGTGCCTGCTGGTGCTACACTGCTACAGACACAGCAGCAGTGGCCGATCCTCATCCTCCTTGCCTTGGCCTGATAAGGATAATGAGGAATTATTTCTCTCTCTCGCCTAACTGTGAATCAAGAGCAAGTTAAGTACAATCCCCCTCTGTATCTCCCCCTCTCTACCAACCTTAACAAGGCTCATAAATCATTAAGGAGTAATTGTCAAGACCGAAAAGAAGAGGAGGTGAGGAAGTTGCCTGTGTAATCAGCTTCCCACATAACTTGCCTCTCTCGCAGATAAATACAGCCTGTTTGGACATCATTCTGGCATCTTCTGGGATCAAATGTGTTTGGTTAAAAAGGAATCATTTCTGCTCAGAAGCTCCTGTGGGGAGGCAAGGGGAGGGCAGAGTAGAGAGATTCCATCCATGGCCTTAGGTATGCAAAAGTTCCTCTTTGGGAGTGATGGGAGGTTTATGTCCCATGCATAACGTCCACATGCAGTAGGAGTGGCACAGGGTTGCACCTTGATGAAGGTTGCAAAAGCAGGTTTGCATGTTGTGCACGGATGTGCTCACGCAGTGAGCAAGGATGAGCAGGTGCCCTAGGCTGTGTGTGCATTCAGCTACCTTCTGGCTGTCTTGGCTCTGTTGTTCAATGTTGCCATGCAACACAAGCGCCATTTCCACACTAGACCATTCTAGTGCTATTATTCCATTTTCAACATCCTCAAAGGCCCCTCCCTAAACTGCAAATCCTGGGATTCCATAGGATGTTGAAAGTGGAATAATAGCACTAGAATGGTTTAGTGTGGAAACAGCCAAGGTTGGTGTCCCACGACCAGTGAGTATTTAAAAAGATGATCAGATAGTAGTGGTTATGGTGACAGATTTAGATTTAAACAGACTTGTGGTGACAGATTTAGAGAAGGTCAGGCAATTTACAGGGTTTGGTGAACTACACTGGCTCACCATCCAACCTTTGAGAGCCACACCAGCTCACTGCACCACATCATGGGTGACATTTTACCCTGTTCTCCCTCAGCCCCCTGCTTTCTTAATCCAGAAGTGACCTAGAAGATCAAAAAGGCCTTAAGGTGTGGTAAAATGAGGGGGACTAACTAATGAGGAAAAACTGGCCCCAGGGTATGTGGAGGGCCATTTGGCACCTATTTTAGGAATGTTAAGGACCCAGTGGACCTCAAAAATGGCCTCCGATGGCACACTTTCTCTGTCTCTGATTCAGGTGAACATTTTCAATGACATGATAATTTTTCATGGAATTGTAGAATATTAGAACTGAAAGAGGCTTCAAAGTTCACCTAGTCCAGCCCTAAGCCATGCAGGAATGCACAACTACAGTACTCTCAAAATATGCCCACCCAACTTCTGTTTAAAGGTTTCCAAAGGAGAGTCTACCACTTTCTGGAGTGTTTTCCACATTCAAACAGCTCTTCATGGTTAAAAAAAGAATTCTTCCTATTGTTTGGGTGGGATCTCTTTTCTTGTCATTGGAATCCAGTTATGCAACTGAGGCCATTTCCACACTACACTGTTATAGTGCTATTATTCCACTTTCAATGCTTTGTAATTTGTAATTCAATGGTTTGTAATTTAGGGAGGCGTATCTAGAATTCTCAGCCAGAGAGCTGTTTTGACTTCAATAAACTACAAACCCCAGAATTCCACAGGATGTTGAAAGTGGAATAATAGCACTATAATTGTGTAGTGAGGAAATGGCCTGATTTTGCTGAGTTAGTTTCCTATGTAAGTTATTGTAGGAATTCATCATATGAGCCCCTAAATGTACCCCATTACCCAAGTTTGAAGTGATACAGCCCCTTTTAAAGCTTGGAAAAGCTACTGGTGTGGGAAGGTTACATTCCAGCATCCTCCAATAAGGACTTTTTTTCCAAGCTCTGGACGTGCAACTTCCTCAGTGAGAAATAAGTCACCAGGGATATGATAGAGTGGGAACTGGTTTTTCACCAACCATACAGAATGACTTCTCCTAGTCTACCTGCACAGGTTCTTTAAGGTTTGGCTCCATCCTCATAATTACTTATTTCCTTCTAATTGCCAAGAAGAATGTCACATTGGTTCCTGAATTCCTTTGCCAAGGCTCCATGTATCAGTGCACAGTTGAACTGCTTCACCCCGAGGACGACTCCAGAGGAATGTGGACCAAGTGGATTGCCAGCTCACTGCGTACCAGCCAGTGATAAAGTATCATTCAAACACGAGTTCCACCCCACGATCAGCCTTCCGTTGGAAGAAAATTGCGAAATTGCCCCACAGCCATTCACAAAGGTTGCCTAGACAAGTGAGATCAACAACAGAATGCCGCTGTTTAAAATGATCCTTTTTAGGGTTCTAGCAACCCAGTCATCAGCCATACCTTCTTCCAGGATACTCCATTCCATTTTATTCCACCTCCATCTCTCTCTAGTATTCCACTTAGCATCTACTTTGTCACAGTCACCTAGCATGCCTAGTCTTCATTGAGCTGTTTATCATGGTTTGCCAGGTCAGAACTTCCCCACAGCACAAAATTTCAGGGTCAAAACCTGAGATCCAGGATATTGTTGTTGTTAACTGCTCTCAAGTCAACCTTGATCTACAGCAATCCTATGATGATAGATCTCCAAGCTATTCTGTCCTTAATCATCCTGCTCAGGTCCTTCAGATCCAGGAACGTGTCTTCCTTGATTGAGTCTTGTTGTTGTTGTTGTTGTTGTTGTTGTTGTTGTTGTTGTTGTTGTTGTTATGTGCCTTCAAGTTGTTTCTGACTTATGGCAATACTAAGGAGAACCTATCATGGGGTTCTCTGGGGCTGAATGTGTATGAGACACCCAAGGTCACCCAGTGGGTTTCCATGGCTGAGCCAGGAATCAAACCCTGGGCTCCCGGGTCCTAGGCCAATGTTCAAACCAGTGGTCTTCCTCTTTTTCAATTGCCTTCTACTTACCAAGCATCATTGTCTTTTCTAGTGAGTCACGTCTTCTTGTGATATGGCCAAAGTATGACAAAGTATACCTTGTGATATCACGGGAGGTAATCCCCGGTTGTGTTACAAGGCTGATGTAACAGCAAGCATCCCTCTCTTCATGACTTTTTTTTCTGCATTTTTTATTTTTATTAAATAAAACAAAAAGAAACACAACAAGAAAGAAAGAAAAAAGAGGAAGGAAGGAAGGAAGGAAGGAAGGAAGGAAGGAAGGAAGGAAGGAAGGAAGGAAGGATGTATTTTAGAAGAAGCTTTCAAGTGGCCTCTAGAAGTTTCAAAATGTTTCTGTTTCCTTACGTAAGGCTTATCTGACCAGGTTATTTTATTTCATATGTGTATAATATTAGCTTTGACCAAGAAGTTTGCTGAAACACATTGGACTGCACCTTTTTGTGGTGTACAAACCTGTCCCCATTCTTTCTGCGATATTTGTAACTCTGGTACAAAGTTTCTGTTAAAGAAGTAAATCCCTAGGAATACATCCATTTCATTAACTGAGATATACCTGTAGGTAGGTAGGTAGGGTGTGTGTGTGTGTGTGTGCATGTGCCTATAAAAGAGTGAGAGAAAGAGGGGAGGGAGAGAGGGAGAGATTGAGAGAGAGATTCAAGACAGCGCTCTCATCCTCATATTTCTTCTCTTGTCCAGCAAACCAAAGTCCACTCCCCAAGACCTGGGAACCCTAATATTGGGATGCCTCCCTCTTGTGTGTATATGAGCCTTCAAGTCACCAGTCACCTTATAGTGACCCCATGAATTTTGCTGGGTTTTCTTAGCCAAGGAATATTCAGAGGTGATTTTGCCAACCCCTTCCTCTGAAATATAGACTACAGTTTCTGGTAGTCGTTGGCAGTCTCCCCCATCCAAGTCTTTTTTTTTCCCTGAAGTTTTTCTGTACTTTTGCAAACCTTGAGAACCCCAAAGGAATCTCCCACTTATGCAAAGATAGTACTATTTTAGGCAGAGCTTGGAAACATTACTGTTTTAGACTAGAATTTCCCTGTGGCCATTCTGGCTGAGGGATTTTGGGAATCATAGTTAAAAAAGAAAGAAAGAAATTCTCCCCTCTAAGCTCTGATTATGGCTACATAATTAGAGAACCGATTTACTATTAGCCTAATGGGTGTATGGCGATAATTTCAATGCATGAAAATGGATAGGCTTTCTGATATCTGAAGTGAAGTGAAAGCATGTGGGTGTTTTAAACTGATTACAGTGTGTAGCCGCTAACTATTTGAAATATGAGCAGAAAGTCCAGAGCAGATCACCTCCCCATTGATATGGAAGCCACTGCCTAATTTCATTCTCAAAGGAAACAGTTTTCCTCCCACACTGTGAGAAAATGTTCAAAAAGGGTGCAGTTTCCAGAGACTGTTCACAGTTTGAGGGTTATACCTTGCAAAATTTGCATGCAGCATTTTTGTGATAATTTTTTTAAATCTGTGAATTTTCCACTTATGCAGGTATCTTGCACCCCTAACCCTAGTGAATGCGGAGAGCTGACTGTATATTGTTATAACTGCTTTATTCTGTTATAGTTATTGGTTGGACTGGGTGGTCTCTGAGGTCCTTTCCAACTCTATGGTTCTGCTTTGTGGTTTTAGGACCTAACATTACTTGACTTCATCACTGGCTATCCCTAAAGTGGAGAATCTTGACTTCAACCCCTGCAACCATAACACAGAGCTTGGAATATTTACTTTGGGGTATTATAGCATCTCCAGAAAAAAAAATTCCATCAATGATGGTGGATTTTGGGAGCTGTAGTCCAAAAAAGTAACTTTTCAAAGGCCTCACAATCAGGGCATGGTTGTGGAAGACAAACTGTGGGAAATGAATATGCTCCCTATCTTGTATGATGGCTGGGCTTCAGCACAGCTGCTGCCTTGGCAATCCCATGGACCGCTCCCTCCAAAGAATGAGTGATCATAAAAGACATGAAAGAAATCATGAAGATGAACAGTTTCCATTTTCCTTCCTTTTGGCTGAGATGGCAAAAAACCAACCTGCTCCTTAGCAGATTATGACAGGAGGCACATTTTAGAAAGGAAATTCAGGCTGCAAAGTACTTGTCACAGTCGGAGCATTTCTTTCTTCTTTTTCCCCTTTCTCCTTCCTGTTTCTTGCATCATCAGCATTTATCTTCTTGGGAAGAGAAGCTGTTGCTTGCATGGCGTTACCCTGATTTCTGGGGTCCCTTGGGGGAGACACCTCAATGTGCTGTACATGATGGGGAATGGAAACTAGCCAGAGCACAAGCAATAGCAATGCGAGAGGCAGGGTAAGCTAGCGGGGTCTTTTACTCAGTTTTTACGGGGTCAGGCCAAGCCAAAAACCAAACAAAGATGTCCAGTAAAATGATTTTATTGAATGAAAGTCTCACGCTCAATGCACTCATTCACACACTCACTCAAGACCTATTAAGAAGCAAAAGAGAGGAAACTGGATAGGGGAACATTGAAGGGGTTGTAACTGGGGTAATACTGCACCTTTTCCTGAAGTCCTTGGTCCGGAAAAAACAGCGGAGAAGTGGAGCTCAGCATGGAAAGGGCTGAGAGGATTACTCAACAGATGGAGAAACAGTCTGTTGGGATGACCAGGAGTGATCCAAAGAACCACTCAAAAACTGGACTGTTTGTAGGAGGAAAAGTACCTGGAGGGCTAATCCTTTCCTGGGGAGAACAATGGGTGTTACAATGAGAAAGAAGCTCCACAATGGTAACTTCCTTTGCATGATGAGATTACAAGGTGTTGCCAAAGTCTCAGGATCTTCGGCTGCATTGGGTTGTGGTGTGACTTCATGTAAATGGTCTTTGCCTGATAGATTTTATTGCTATCGGTGCTCAGCTTGCGGAAAACACGCTAATCACCTCAAGTTGGCTTCTCAGGGGCTAAGGACCCTTTGTCTACTGTGGGTTTGCACAGCTTGAGGTCTCCTAGGGTTACGTGACTGGGAATTTTACCGGCCTGACTTGGTTTTTGATCATTCGACCATTGCTGCCTACATGCTCATCCGGGCGACCTCTCAGGCACATGGAATCATATTTTAATATCAAAATTGAAAACCCTGGGACAGGGTTTTCCAGTGGGATAATAATGGGAAGACCCTAAAAGACACAGATACTCCAGCACGTATCTCATTCTTCAACGTGGTGCAAAGCGCATTCAACTTCCACTGTTTCCCCTTCTCGATGCCTTGCTTTGAATAATAAAATATGCTGATCCTCTTTATATAGCCCTGGACTTTCATGGTGAGGAGAAGAAACTCTCAAAGAACTTTACTTCTCGAAAGCCAGATGAATCAAGTCCCTTCAGGGTCCCAGCAGTTGCTAGTGGCTTCCATGTCAGCAGGTCAGTGCATCCATTCCAAGTTTTATTCTGTATCTTCAAGGAGCTATCCAACATGCTGAACCTGATTCCAGGGCTAGGTTTCAACATCTTGGGTAAATCCTTTGACATTTTGAATAGAACCAGGAACAGATTCACTGTACCCAGTGTCTCAAGATCCACCAGCTATCCCTGTCCATTAGCACATCCTGCTTACATTGCAATGAAGCTGCCCTGCTTGGAAAAATATAAAGCATTTGGGGTGAGCTTTTAAAAAAATAATTCCCTGCCGGAGCTCTGGTATTCCAGTGAATGTGAAGTCTCCTCCCTTGCTTCATCTTGACCGTAAGGGAAAGAGTAGATCCATAGCAACCATCACAGCTCCAGGATGGTCCCTTGGAATGCATAAATGTATGGATATTGAGCGAACCTAGAGAAAGTATAACAACTCTTTATTGGTATCCGTCTTCTAAGGAGTCAAAAATCAAATGTGTGACCTATTACCCCTTTTCTAAGCTGTTGTAGTTGTGGTAGTTTGTGTAGTTAGTTAGTTGCTTAGTTTAGTCAATAGATATATTGGTGCACTGTTTCATTATATCTGTTATATATATTTTTAAATATGTTTTGAATATTTTTGTTTTAAGAAAGGATTGCTCTTGTCAAGTCAGGACA
This sequence comes from Ctenosaura bakeri, assembly GCA_948474755.1. Lineage (NCBI taxonomy): Eukaryota > Metazoa > Chordata > Lepidosauria > Squamata > Iguanidae > Ctenosaura > Ctenosaura bakeri. The sequence continues at coordinate 385,484 of CAOLHI010001299.1, forward strand.
GTTGAAGGATATGCTGAACTTGTCAGCCTATTCCATCCCAACTGGGTTTCTGAGATCGCAGGGCCTTGACCCTCTTCTCTAGTTCTTAGGATGGGGAAGGAATCTCACGGCGAGAGCACTGCTTTGGAATGTGTGTGTGTACACATATACATATATTTGTTGTTACTTAGATTTGGTGTTTCTATATTAATGGTATGCTCTGCTGATGCTGAAGGTCTCATACTTAATAACATCACCGGGGGTTCTCCCCCGTAACATTTTCTTTATAGCATCACCATGTCCTGCCTACCTGACATCCCAAGGAGCTATCACTGGGTCTCAGATTTTGGCCTCAAAATCTCATAGGCTGGGATAGGACTGATCTGGCAACCCTAACATGAGCAGTTGGTCCAAAGAAAATTTTAATCCTGCCAAATATTGTCCTAGTTTGTTTCAGAGATCTCAATTTTTCAGCATACACTCTGAGATGCCCTGGCTGCCCTGAGTTAAGAATGCCTTCTGTCTTTTATTATTAAACATACTGTCTGCCTCTTACTGTCACGCCGCGCAAAAAGAATCATACATTTGTAATAGGTTCTTTTCTAATGTGTGTATAAAAGCAACCTATATATGTATATATAGCAACCTTCTTCCCCATGAATCGCAAAACAGATTTCACAGATATAAATAGTTACCAGGCTGAACAATACGTGGTAGCCACAATCTTTTTCTTAGCTGATTTCAGATCCTTATTCAAATGAACATGTTCCCTTTTTTCTGAAAAGTGAACATTCACACCAGATGCTAGAGACACGGTATGTGTGGCACATCCCACAATGCATCAGGCAAAGGCCTGTATATATAGGACACCTATATACACCTGTTGGAAAAGAAGAAAAAGGGCCATGATTGGTCAATTCCCAATTATACCAATGAGGTGAGGTTGCTTTCTTGAAGGGCTGCCTTTAAATCAGGCAGTGGGCAAGTGTCAGGAGTCCCAGGGACACATAGGTCCTCCCCAGGGGACTTTGGAAGGCCATCCTCACAGCTCCCAGATGCTCCCAAGTGGATGTTGTAGGTGCTGGCTGGCTGTTGTCAGGTAATGGAGTGCCAAGATATTCAGCAAGCAAACGGATATAGCTTAGCAGTCCAATAAAGCTTGCTTGATCAGGATGAAGTAGAAGTGAAGTCCAGTGTTGGTCCAAAGGTCAGGAATCCAGCAGGCAGCAAGATCAGACAGTCCAAAAGTCAGAGAAAGCAGACAAACAGCAAGCAGGGAATCTGTAGCCCACACAAAGGCAAGGGGTGGCAAACACATGTTTTGTTTCTGGTGTCGAGCCAACGCCCTGTGCTTTCCTTGAAAAGGCTGGAGCCAGCTGGCTCTCATCTCAGCCTGATTAGCTCTTGGTGTGTTTGTGTCTGCTTGTCCTCCTTTGAGGCTGCTGTTCACCTGGAGAAGCTGACTTCTGACTCCTGACTCCTGACAGTGGGTATTCAGGCCTAGGAGGGCTGTTTTGAGACTAGGAGAGGCCTTTCTTACTATATATACCTGACAGTCAACTTTTGGTCATTTCCTGTGAAACAAGGCATCTCCTAAAACAACTTGCGGGTTCCAAATGTGTAGAAATTGCCGCCTCAAGCAAAAATGTGTGCATGGTGTAATGGTTTGAGCATTGGGCTACGATTTTGGAGACCAGGGTTCAATTCTCCACTTGACCATGGAAACTCACTGGGTGACACATCACACACTCTCATCCCCATAAAACCCAATAATAGTTCACCTTAGGGTCATCATAAGTCAGAAACGAGGGTGCACAACAACAACAAAATATATAGGGAGATCCTGGAGTGTGGGGAAAAACCCAGCCGTGGGGCTATATGTAGTCTGCATTCTTCACTTTCCCCACCTCTATGCTAAATCAAAACAGTGACCAAACCAAAACCATCTATCGTGTACCTGCATAACTTGTGACCTACCAAGCCAGTTGTCAGTGTGAAAAATATACATTCCCTGTTGGGCATATTCGTTTTTGCTACTTATCCAACAGGTTAGAGACCAGACAGCACTGTCAAAAAGTGGAAATGGTCGAAAAGCCATCTACTGTAGGGAACAGGAAGGACTTACAGAGGTTTGGCTCAGTTGGGACTGACCACATGCAGGCTGTGTATAAAGTCTCTCAGCTGGCTTGATGCCTTCCCCCGCCACCCCAACCTCACTTTGCAAGCAGCACAAGTGAGCCTCCACAGGCAAAAAGACCAATGGAAAGCTGCTGTTTCGATGCTTGCAGTACAGACAAGTTCCATTAATTCAACCAGAGGATCAACTCTTTCTGTAGGCAAGACTTGGGACCACATGCACATGTAGGCAGGTCCAAGCCAGACTCTGTAGGCGAGAAGAATTGATGAAAGAGCCAACTCCATGTAGAATTAAAGGAACTTGTCCTTAATTTGGAAGCTTCCAAAGAGTGAGTTGTCAGATGAAGGGGTAGCAAAAGGCAGGGGCTACCTGTAATTGGAAAAGTCAGTGGAAATATTAAACAGCCAATTTTGTGGTGCCTTTAGACAAGGCAGTGGACCATACTTGGAACACAGTATCCCCTTTGATTATTACACCTTAAAAGGGAAAATGGAAATGGTACAGGAAACAGCCAAAATGATCAAAGATTTGGAGCAGTAGCCCTGTGAGGATTGCTGACAACTTCTGGGGTTGTATAGACAGGAGAGAAAATGAGTAAAAAGAAATGTGATGGAAATATATAATACTAGGCATGCACACCCTCCAACATTTTAACGATGAAAATCAAGACACATATGCCCAAGCCACATGTGAGGTCAAGGTGGCAGAAGTTATTAATGGTGATGAACACAGCAGGAAGAAGCAGCAGCAGCAGTTTGCTTTTGCCTGAGCTGACAAGGAGGGGCCAAATTTCTGCCCCCTCTTCTGCTCTCCTCGCTGCTGCATTAACTGAGTGCAAACTACTTTTGCATTTTGAACTCAGTTTGTGGCACCTGAAAGGGGGGAAAGTGGGAGGAGGAGAGAGAAACTGGGACATTTTAAAAGCTGCTGAAAAAGCGGGATAGCAGAGGATTAACTGGGACTCTCCCAGCCAAATTAGGACCACCTCTGATCTTGCTTGGCCACTCATGTCCAGCGAAATGCTGGAGAGTCTATAACATCCAAAACCAGGCAAATGATTTGCATCCACCCCAGCATTAAAAATAGAATGATCTCCAATTCAACCACTAACCATGGGGTGTCTTTTTGTGAGATTCAAGAAGTCTTCTCCTTCTGACTAATGATAAGGCTGGCAGGGCTGACCCTGCTAAGAAAGTAGGGGCCATGGCCGCTCCAAGTTGCTATTGGATGCCATTCATGACAGAACTGAGAAACAAAGTGCAGGAGAGCATTTTCAGCATGATGGATTCCTGGAAAATGATCTGGCCAAAATCAAAGAACCCACTAGCATAGCTTGGGATGGTGACTTGTTGGACTTGAGCAGTTTAGAACCCCCTCCAGTCCAGTCTCCATGCTGGCTGGGTGATTTTGGGAGCCACAGTCCACAAGAATCATTTGCCTAGGATCTGGTCAATGAAGTCTAGTGAGGGAGCATGCCACTGTATTAAGAGATGGGGCCCCCTCAGTTTGCAAGACTATACCTTGTGCACAGAAAGTCCCAGCCGATACAATCCCAGGCACCTCTAGTTATAAGGGTCAGATATGGGGACAGTTTTTGTCTAGCTGAGATCTTCCAAAGCAGCTGACCATCAGAGCAGACATTACTGGACTAGATAATCTAAGCTGCTATAAGGAAGCTTCCTATATTCCTACAGCAAAGCTTGGGAAATGACTGTTTTGGACTACAACTCACTCAGCCAGTGGCCATACTGGCTGGAGGATTCTGGGAGCTGTAGCCTTGAAAAGTAACTATTCCAAGCTCTCTCCTACATGACTGCCTTCCTATCAGCATTGCTGCTAATACTGAGTGACAATCTGATCTCCCTCTTTGTACTTTACCCAGCTTGGCTGAGAAAGCAAACAATGACTGAGAAAACCTAGCGCATTGCAAAATTTGGCATGTGTGAATGAAACCACAGAGTTGCAAAGTTCACATCAATCATACGTTCAGCAGAAGCACAGGTCTGAGGCAACATGCGGTGGCACGGGCCCAGACCCAAGACCTGGAGGTGGAAGTGCTGCCAGATGAAAAAAAGATGGTGCAACTGGCCAAGTAGGAGAACTGCCTCCCCCTGAGAAATCAATTGGCCATTGCATAACTCACAAGTATTACTTTCTGTCAGGAGCAGAAGTGAACCACCAATTGACCCCAAGCTAGTGAAAGGTATTTTTAGGAACCAGAGCTTCAAGAACCATCTCCCAAATAGGCGCTGCTCAGTCCCCTGTGCTTATCGTAGTATGAGGCGAGACAGAGCAGCTAGCTGCATCTTTAAAATGTTTAAAATGTACAGAGTACAGAGGTTCTCAGCCTCTGGTCCTCTAGATGTTTTGGGCATCAACTCCCACAAACCCCAATCATTGGTCATAGTGTCTGGGATTTCAGAGAGCTGAAGTCCAAAACATATGGGCTGAGATCCTGTTGGTGTCACACACCTGTACAGAAGTTCTCTGACACGTGTGGTTGTGCTTTTTTAGACACCATATAATGAACATATTCATTTCATGATTGTGTAAGCAAACATCCTCTTGTAAGCATCCTATTGGTAGTTCCAATTTAAGGAGAGTCATTGAGCGCATTGGGTTTACCTCCATGTTCAGTCACCATTCAACAAATGACTCAGGGGATCTGTTCAGAACTAACCAACAGGATTCCAGCCATGTGGTTATGTCTTCTAGGATGCTACATAACTATTCATCAGTGTTTTCAGTGTACAATTTGATCCACTGGGATTACAGAAAGAGCTATTCTGCATTCCCTGCTGCACAATAGGACAATAAGCAGTCACACTGCCAGATACACCATTGGTAACATAATGTTGGTATTCAGCAGAAAGATGGTGTAGCCATCGTCTGAATATGTGAGTATAGATTTACACTATTCAAGAATGATGTCAGCCAAGGATTACTGAGAACCACTAGTGTAGCTCAACCTTTCCATGAAACCTGGATGTGCTAACAAACCTTAAGAAAAGATTGGAGAACCCAATCTGAGGTGCCACCACCAACTGTGAGGATGATATCAGATAGTCATATCAGGTGGTGCACTTCTAGAACCAGAAGTTTTCTTCCTATCCACTCAAGTGCATGAAGTGGGGCTACACCCATATTTGGTCCCTTTAAGAGTTCCAGATGGTTATCATCCCTGAATTCTGGCAGATATCAACCCCTCCCATTGCTTCTGGAATTCTTGCTTCCTCCTCCTCCTCTGTGTCTGGACCAGTAGAGAAACTCCAGCGCTTTGCCCTTGCTTGAAAGCAAGCCAGGTCTTCAGCTCCATGTGTACCAGATTAGTCTGGCAATTTGTCATTGCTAGAGACACTCATCCTACAGTTGCTCCATCTTGTATTTTTGCCTATATAAGAAAGAGAGTACTTGTAGTCCCAAATGGAGGCCCTTTTTGCACCTTACCTCATTCTGGTTTCATCGCAAGGGGATCACACAAGACTCACTTCCTCTCCGCTTCCCTGCTGCACCAGCTCCGTGCTGGGCAGAAGGAAGCATGAGGGCTCTGCCCCTTCTTTCCACAGCACAGCCAGGTGCTTTCCCAGGCTGCACTGGGGGAGGAAGCGAGATGGGCGTGTGTTCAGAGGTTCCCCACACAAGGTAAGTGCAGGTGGGGAACAGGAGGGACACGCGATTGTGCATCATTTTCAGCAACGAGCCGAAAATGATATACTGTATGATCGCCACCGAATGGCCTTGGGAGTATCACGTCATTGCGAGGACATCATGTGGAACGGTCCTTGCCAATCCCGCAGCACTCCCGAGGCCATTTCGCAACAGGACTGGCGTGTGAAAAGGACCGGAGTCAGGAAGACAGAAGCAGGGTGCTCTGTAAGGTCCAAGCAGAGTTAGGAAGAGTTACCATTTGGGAATACAACTCCCAGAATCCTTACTCAACTTGGCCCCAGTCATGCTAGCTGTGGGAGGATTCTGAGAGTCGTAGGCTGGAACGTGATTGGTTTATCAAGTATGTGGCCAGGTACAATGGCAACCTGTGGTCTTCCTAGGCACAAGAATCCAAGAAGGGCAGAAGGAGAATGGAAAAACCACTGGCCCCAAGCTAGTATTGATATGCAAACATATAGAGCATGGAAACATCCTTTTTTTTTTTTCTAGAACGCCCTAGCCCCAGAAACTGTAATCCTCCCAAAAAACTTTTTGAAGCTGTAGAAACAGTTCATTTAGGTCAAGCTAATTCTACACTTAGCATCATAAACAATTATGACAGCCAACTAGAGGTGTACTACAGAGAGGGATGAGGACATTCTGCATTCCCAAATGAAGTTTTTTTTTTCAGTCCCCAAATTCCTAGTGTTGCAATAACTTAAAACATCAGATGCACTTTTTAGAAATAGTGTGTTGACATCCAAAGAAAAGGGGCAAGCAAAGTCACCAAGGGAATGTGAACACAGGAAATGTAAAGAGTTCAAGGTGTGAATGATTTTCACTGTCTCATTCCCTGCAATGCTAGAAATTTGGAGAATGAAGGAAAATCACTGATGGTACAAAACTCAAGTTAATTTATCTGGAAGCAGTAACAACAACAACAAAAGTAGTAATAGTAGTAGTCATCATAATAATAGTAATAGTAATAATATCATCATCATTGTTGTCATCATCATCATCATCCCAGTGAGGGCAATTGAGAGCAAAAATTCAGTAGTATGGAGAGGGGGGGAAGGCCTTTTCTCCGCTGCCGTTCCTATGTCCTTCACTGCAGTTTTCTTTCTGACTTAGTGGGAGAGCACACATCGGAAAGCCCTTCCCCTCCACTTTTCCATGCCTGATAGCCTCACCACAACAAGCTGCATTCCCTGCTCTATAAGGGTAATGGAGCTCTTGTTACCCAACCAGCCATGGTGGTGTTTGAGATGAAAGAGCAAAGGTTTTTCCTTTCTTTTTAAATGAATGACACTAGATATTCGACAAGGACCAATTTAATAATTGCCCAATATGCCCAGGCCTCTGTCAGTGGGCTCTAGTTGGGGAGTTGTGTCTGAGCAGTGGTCAATGGCTAAATCTAGCCACTCCTTGTACTCCTCACACAAGAGGGAATCTTGAAGAGGGACACTGTGGGAAACTCATGGGGCATCTAGAATAGAACACATGGTAGTTTTAGGCCTTCCAGTGTTACTCCTGAAAAAAAAGAACTCAAGAAATTAAGATGGGGAACCCAGACAGATCTCAGCAAGGAACAAGGCCAGAGCACGAGGGCCCCAAGAGCCTGCCAGGCATTGCCAGTTGCTGAAACTAGCTTTTGCTTTAAGCCTGCAAAATGTGGGAGGATTATGCTATGTGTGACGGAAAACATCCAGAGGAAGGCTATTCTCAAGGAAAGGATGAGTTATGCCAACCACAGGCTGATGGGGGCTGTAGTCCAAAACAGCTGGAGAGCACCAGGTTACCTATCTTGCTAATTTGCAAAGTTCCCCCACTTCACTTCCCATCTTTTCCTTCCCTCCTGCACTATCTCTCACAATTGTATACAGTAGACCCTCAACTTTCACAAGAGTTCAGGATGCAGAACCCTTGAGAAAGTTAAAAAAAAACACCTACAAATAACTTCTTCCCCCCACCCAAGTAAGCGCTTCCCTTCCCATTCCCTTGCCTGGGTATTCCTAAATAACGGGGCTGGTCCTTGTGGTTCCTTCCAGCGCTATAAAGGAAGGTGCTATAAGGGAAGAAGTAAAGAGAAAATGCTGAAATGTTTGACATCGGTGGCAGGAAGGAAAAAAAAATCCTAAGCTTATCTCTCTGAAGTGGTGGGGGGGTCATTTCTGTTTTCAGAGGGAGCTGCCTAATTGATTATTTAGTAATTAGTTAGTGAGTTAGTTTTCATAATATCCTCATTCCACACTTGTTAGCCCAGCCACTTCTGGCCTGCAATGAGTGCTTTTTGAACATTTTGCTTCTCTGTCTCCCTCTCTTCAGTTTCCCTTTGCCTCTGCTCTCTCCTTATTGCAAGTAATCTGTTTTTTCTCAGACTGATGGCTCCAAAAAGGAGTCGCCACAGTTCCAGCTGCTTGGATGCCAAGTAGAATTACATCCTCCCAGGCGGATGTTGGAAGGATGAATGTGAATTCCCCGGAAAACAAGTTTTTGTCAGGGATGCCAAACCTCTCCAGGCTCTTCCCGGGAACAGGCAGCGCTGAGATGTTCGGCATGCAAAAGGCATGATGTCAACATTCCTTTGAAGCACTTCCATTTTCTTTAGGCCTGGAAGGAGCATTGTGACTTTCCCTTTTTTGAGCAAGGCAAGAAATTACAAGGAGGTTTCCTAACCGGAGTCTAGCAAATATGTACTCCTAAGTTAATTGCTAGTATGCATGTGTAAATCAGTGGCCACAGAATGAATTTTTTTGTGTGTCATTTAATATTGCTGCTAATCATGTACCCCCACACACACACACTTCATGAATGAAAACCAGGATGCTTTTAGCCAAGAAACATCAGAGTGCAGTTAAGACAGCAACATTTATTAATGAGGAAGAATACACAAGCTAGGAGAGGCTGCAGCAGCTTGCTTTTCCCTGCAACAGTCCCATCTAATCCTCTGGCATCCCATTTGTAAACCTGTGTCTTAAAATGTTCCAGTTTCTCTCTTCTCCTCCCACTTTCCCCCTTTGTTCCCCAGCTTACTTCAATTGCTGCAAACGGAGTTCAAACTACAAAAGTAGTTTGAACTCAGTTAACTCAGTAGGGAGGAGAGGGAGGGAAAGAATCTTACCCTTTCCAACAGACTCAGGCAAAAGCAAACTGCTGCAGCTTCTCCTTGCTTATGTGCTTTCCCACCTTAATAACTTTTGACCTCTTCAGCACACTCTGATGTGGCTTGGTCCCATGTTTCTCAGTTTTCATCCATGAAATGTTGGAGGCTACACAGGTGCTGCAAAGGACGGCAATGGCAAACCACTTCTGAGTATTCCTTGCCTCAGAAAACTCTATGAAATTCATGCAGTCACCATAAATCTGTGAAATCTGTTTTCATTCAGGAAATGTTGCGAGGTATGTAAATGAATAAATGGAATTTATAGAAGTGTTGATTTGCCAGGTTAGTATTGATTCAGTTGTCCTACTTTAGGTGGGACTAATAGATTTAGGTTAGGGGTGAGAACTCTGTGGCCTTCCAAAAGCTGTTGGACTACAGCTTCCAGCAGGTGCAGCCAGCAGGTGCAGCCAGCAGAAGCAGTGATGATGAATCTTGGTCATTGCAGTCAAACAACATCTGGAAGACTGCATGGTTCCCACTCCTAGTTAGGCCACTGGTAGAAACAACAGATTTAAGCCTAAACCTCCTTCATAGCTGAATTATCTTGACGTGTTCACTTTTCTATGCATCTTACATATCATACATATTACACTTTATGCTTCCCGTCTTCCAAAGACCCTGGGGCAGGCTAATATTGTGTAGAAGTCAGAGTATCTGAGCAAGATCTGGAAGGCCCAACTGCAAAATGAACTGCCTCACTTGGGACGCATCAGCCTACCTCATAGCTGTGAGAAGCTTTATTGGGCTTCCAGGAAGGGTGTAAGTAAAAGGTTTCCTCCTCTTTTATCCCCACAAGGGAAAGAATCCAGTTGGGTAGTTACACATACATAACCTAAAGTTGCATATTTGTGACTATTTCCTAGATATGATCCCTACACAACCTCTCATTTATTGGATACATAGGGACTGTGAAAGCCCCAAATCCTCACTTACCAAGTAGCAGCTGCTGAAATCAGTAGGAATCTGTTTCCCTGTCATTTGGGAAGCAATTGCCTGATGGTCTCACAGCTTCTCATGCAAACAGTCTCTAGCACAAGGGGCAATTGTGACAGGTATCCTCCTTCTGCCTGTTGCACTGGAGAGGGCTCATAGGAGGGGATGGGAATGTCAATTAACTGCCTCCTGATTGATGGGAGAACAGACCCCCGTCGCTTACAGTGGCTGGTAGGCAGGGATTGGGGAGACTGGGACAGGAGGCACTGCATAGCACCATAACTATGGCACTTATGCATTCATAACTCTCCAACAGGATTCTGACCAACAACACTTGAGAATTCATGTCCAAGATGGCAATGATATTTTATGGGTCAGCAGGGATCTGAACCCAGAAGTGTGTGATCAAGTCCTGAAGCCCCAAATACTGTCAATAAGCAAGTAGAAACACATAGGAGTATATTGTACAGACTACACTCTGCCCAATAAACAAGAGCAGTGATGGATCACACTAACCAAAGGCTTATCTAGCCTAGTATTCTGTTCCCGCGGTGGTCAACCCCCTGTTGTTGTTGTTGTTGTTGTTGTTGTTGTTGTTGTGTGCCTTCAAGTCATTTTCTGATTACAGCAACCCTAAAGTAACCCTATCATGGGGTCTTCTGGGGCTGAGAGTATGTGATGCACCCAAGGTCACCCAGTGGGTTTCCATGACCAAGTGGGGAATCAAACCCTGGTTTCCAGAGTTGTAGTTCAACGCTCCAACCACTACACCATACTGACTCTTGGTCAACCACATTCCCTCCCAGAGTTTCAAATATGAAAACGGGAATAGATGTGGTACAACAATAGGCTACCACTCATGTTCTCCAGCCACTGCTTACAGAAGCATACTTCCTCTGATCCTGAAGCTGAGATAGCCACCATGACTAGCTGATAACAAAAAAGACCTGAGACAAGGTGGCTGCCATGGGGGCGGGGGGGGAGGTAGCAAAGAAGCCTTTCCTTTTATCTTTCTTGAACCTCCCAACATTCAGCCTCTTTGGACGGCCCCAGGGTTTGTTTGTTTTTTTGTCTCCCAGTTTAGTCTCCTTTGAACTTCTGTTGCCCTTTTAAAAGGTAGGATGTGGCAAGGAGGGAGACATTCATCTCCAATGGACAGAGGGCAGAGATAATATCTTTCTCCTGGGAACAGGCAACTTCTGTGTCAAGGAGGCCACTTGGTGTTGACTTAGTCTTGTTTCCCGTCCAATGTGACGAATTAAATTCTGAGTGAAGTGTTAAACAGTGAGGCACATAAGGAGCTGGGCAATTTAAAATTATGTGCTTTTCCTTTAAAAAAAAAGTTCACCACCAGTGAACTTTCTTTAAAATAAAACTTAAAGCAGGAAACTGAGCCAGCATGGTGTAGTGGTTGGAGTGTTGCATTACAAAGCTGGAAGATCAGGGTTCAGCCACCAAACCCACTGGGTGACCTCCGGCAAGTCATCTTTCCTCAGTTGCCTGTGTTTGTGTCTGTGTCTGTGTGTGACTACTTTCAAGCCATCTGCTGATTTATGGTGACCCCATGAATTTCACTGAGTTTTCTTCTTGTTGTTGTGTGCCTTCAATTCATTTTTGACTTATGGCAACCCTAAAACTGAGCTATCATAGGGTTTTCTCAGCAAGAGTTATCATTGCCTTCCTCTTGAGGCCAAGAGTGTTTGACTTGCCCACGGCCACCCATGGGTTTCCACGGCTGAGGAGAGATTCAAACCCATGTCTCCCAGAGCAGCAGTTCTTCACTTTTTCTTTATCACAGACCCCCTTTAAATACCTTTTGTTGCTATGGTACCCCGAGACTTAACTCAAGATTTAAAACCCTAAATTGCATCAAGTATTCGTTTAAAGTTGTTCATCCAGGGTCTTCAGATTTAGAGAAGGGAGAAATAAGTAAATGCACAAACTCCTATTACAGTATGTTTACTGGAATGATTCCACACAAATGTGTCTTTCTTTCTTCCTTTTCTTCTGTCCATTTTAACTGTAAAAGCTCATAACATTTCTTCAAGCCTTTACGGACCCCCTGTGAGGATCCCTGGGGATCCGGGGACCACAGGTTGAGAACCGCTGTCATAGAGTCATGCCATTTCTGCACCAGACTGTTATAGCAGCATTATTCCACTTTCAACATCCTATGGAATTCTGGGGTTTGCAGTTTAGGAGGGGCCTCAAAGGGCTATCAAAGTGATATCAGAGGGAGGCCAAAGATGGCAAAAGTAATTAATGAGGAAGAACACACAAGCTAGGAGAGGCTAAGCACTTTGCTTTTGTCTGCACCTACTGGGAAGGACAAGTTTCTGCTCCCCCCTCTTCTCTTACCCCATCTGAATTGATTAAGTGCAAACTACTTTTGCACTTTGAACTCAATTTGCAGCAACTGAAGTAAGCTGGCGAGGAAAAGTGGGAAGTTTTAAAAGCAGCTGAGAAAACGGGATAACCGAGGGTTAATGGAAAATGTCCCTGAAGATCAGGATAGTTGGAAAATATGGAACAAAGATGTGGAAAGTACAGCCCATTAGCCACATTTGGCCAGAAGGCCAGGTTTGTAGGGGCCAGGGCTAAATTAGCAGCCCCTAAGTCACTACCATCCATTTGTCTTCCAAAAAATAAAATCTGGAAGATAGAACCAGAAGTTACTTTTATCAGACAAAAGATACTGAGGGCCTTACCACACTACACCGTTCGAGTGCTATTATTCCAGAAAAGAATTATTATTCCAGAAGAGAAAGTGAAGAGGGGACATGATAGCCATATTTAAATATTTGAAGGGATGTCATGTTGAGGAGGGCTTGTTGAGGAGGGCTTGTTGAGGAGGGCATGTTGAGGAGGGCTTGCTCCAGAGACTAGGACAAGGAACAACAGATTCAAGCTGCAGGAAAGGAGATTCCACCTGAACCTCAGGAGGAACTTCCTGACCATCTGAGGTGCCTGGCAGTGGAATGTGCTGCCTTGGAGTGTGGTGGAGTCTCCCTCTTTGGAGGTTTTTAAGCAGAGGTTGGATGGCCACCTGTTGGGAGCGCTTTGATGTGCGTTCCTCAGTTGCGTAGGGACATGGGGGGTGAGAAGACAATTTGCCCCAGGCGGCAATGTTTCTGGGGCATCCTGGTCCTTTGCCATGCCCCCACACACCCTGGCCATGCCCCCACGCACCACAGTCACACACACACACACACACCACAGTCATGTCCCTTGTGCTGTAGCCCTGCCTCCTCCCACTGCCCCCTCCACACACTTCAAGCTCTGCCACTGGTGTTCCTGCATAGCAGGAGGTTGGAAGAGACCCTGTGGTCTTTCCCAACTCTATGATTCTATGATATCACTTTAACTGCCTGGCTGCACCCTGTGAAATTCTGGAGTTTGTAGTTTGGAGAGGCACTGGAGCTCTAGGGCTGAGAATTCTAAATGCCTCTTCCTAAACTGCAAATCCCATGATTTCATGCAATGGCAGCTAAAGTGGAATAATAGCGCTATAAGAGAGTAGTGTAATAAAGCCCTGAAAGAAGCTTCTAGGAAGTAAGTTCTTCCTCTGTGGAATATTGGAGGGTATCTAGTTGCTGATAGGCCATGGCACACAGAGCCCCAGGGCCCCTTGACACTACACAGTTATAGTGCTATGATTCCACATTAACTGCCATGGTTCCATCCTGTGGAATTCTGGGACATGCAGTCTAGGGAAGGCTCTGTAGAATTTCCAGCCAGAGAGCTCTACTGGCTCACCACACTAGAAATCCCAGTGAGACATAAAAAGGGCCCTTGCTCTAAATCAGCTGGTACCTGTTTTACAGTCTGACATGCAGCCACTGCGGCTCTCCCAAGTTGGAGATGGGGAGAGAGGCAAGAGAACCTGACTTTGCTGACTTCCATGCGCAGCCAATAGAAAAGGGCTCCTCCTGTAGCTTCCCCAGTTGAATTTCCTCCTGCCAGCAGGAAGATGGCATGACTACATTTGCTTTGGCACTTTTTGGTGCTTCTGCAGGGCCTTGTGGGATTTCCTCAAGGGCAGCATGAGCCAGAAGAACTGTATGTTCTCAGAAAGTACCAACACACACACACACAAAACATATGTCTTTGCCACTACCGGGCCTCCTTGAGGATGTCTCGTGTGTTCAGCGACATTACCTCAGCCTACCTCTCTGCTCAGTGACGCCATGTTCCTAGAGACAGAGCGTGCCCTGCGTTTCCGCAGTTTGTTATTTTTTTCTTTCCAAGCATACAAAGCACATGGCAAGGCAGTGGTTTAGCTGAGCGCTCAGTAACCTGTCAGAGAGTATGAGGGAAAGATCTGGTGGGAGGACGATGATATTAAAGCTCCTGGGTCCCCACCCAGCATAAGGATTGCAGTCCAAATAAAGAATTTCTTCCCAGACTCTCTGTCAGAGACCCTTTCCACACCACACTGTTATAGTGCTGTTATTCTACTTTCAACATGCTGTGGAATTCCAGTGTTTATAGTTTACTAAGGCCAAAAACTCTCTAGGTGAGAATTCTAAATGCCCCTTCCTACAAACGCCAAGATGCCATAAGCTGTTGAAAGTGGGATAATAACACTATAACAGTTTAGTGCGGAAATGGCCAGAGTGTCACTGGATAGCAATATGTGTGAAAGGGATCTGGGGTCTTCATAGACCATAAGCTGAACATGAGTCAGCAGTGTGATGCGGCAGCCAAGAAAGCCAATGCAATTCTCGGCTGCATCAATAGGAGTATGGTGTCTAGATCGAGGGAGGTACTGGTACCACTCTACTCTGCTTTGGTTAGACCTCATCTTGAACACTGTGTCCAGTTCTGGGCACCCCAATTCAAGGAGGATATTGACAAGCTGGAGCAAGTCCAGAGGAGGGCAACCAAAATGGTGAGAGGTCTGGAAGCCATGCCCTATGAGGATAGACTTAGAGAGCTGGGTATGTTTAGTCTGCAGAAGAGAAGGTTGAGAGGGGACATGATAGCCATGTTTAAGGGATGCCATGTAGAGGAAGGAGAGGGCTTGTTTTCTGCTGCTCCAGAGACCAGGACAAGGAGCAATGGATTCAAGCTGCAGGAAAGGAGATTCCACCTGAACTTCCTGACCGTCAGGGCTGTCCGGCAGTGGAATCTGCTGCCTTGGAGTGTAGTGGAGGCTCCTTCCTTGGAGGTTTTTAAGCAGAGGCTGGATGGCCATCTGTCGGGAGTGCTTTGAGGGTGTTCCTACATGGAAGAATGGGGTTGGATTGGATGACCCCTGGGGTCTCTTCCAACTCTACATTTCTATGATTCTATGATTCTAACAGTTTAGTGCAGAAATGGTAGTTTCAGATACATTAGCTAACTACTGGGAGAGGAAGGAAGGAAGGAAGGAAGGAAGGAAGGAAGGAAGGAAGGAAGGAAGGAAGGAAGGAAGGAAGGAAGGAAGGACAGACCTTTTCTTTTGACTCTTGGTTGACCTCACTGTTAGCCTGTTGTTTGTTCAGTTCCTCTGTGACATGTATATCTTGCCTTTCTTCCAATGTGTTCAAGGTAGCATACCTGGTTTTCCTGTTTATCCTCACAACAACCCTGCAAGGTAGGTCAGGCTGATAGTGATTGGCCAAAGTGACTTCCATACAAGATCCCCCTGCTCTCCCATTCAAACGTTCTAACCATGATACTTTCTCTCTCTTTCAGTCTCAGAGGCCTCTTTCCAAAGTTCAGTTTCTGTTGTCCTTCATATAGCATAAGATAGGACACTATTGGGGGACAAAAGGCAGGGTTTCATTTCAAGAATTGTATCAGATGTCAAAAGCTTAGTCCTCCTGAGGTGTTTGATGCCCTAACCGTGCCTCTGAGGAAGTGCAGAGTGCTTTTCCCTCACCTACATGCACCTCAAATCCATACCAAAGCAATAGGCAGAAGTAGGGCAGGAGTGTGTGCTAGAACACCCTAGTGGATTTTGTGCCACTGGGGAAATGAATCGGATTGGGATGTTAACCTAAATTAAGTGAACCATCAAAGGTATGAACAGGTTGCTTACCTGTAACTGTGGTTCTTCGAATGGTCATCTGTGCCCTCACACTAGGAACTTTCGCGCATGCGCGGTAGCATTCGGAAGATTCTAGAGCTTAGCAGCTTGGTGGGAACCCCTCCCCCATGCCCGTACCAAGCATGTTCAGCCCGCTAAGCCAACGGTCTCTCCTCAGTTCTGGAGTCCGCCAATAAGGCACCTGAAAAACGGGACGGCTGGGCGGGTGTGTGTGAGGGCACAGATGACCACTCGAAGAACCACAGTTACAGGTGAGCAACCTGTTCTTCTTCTTCGTGGTCTCTGTGCCTCACACACTAGGAGATTTTGTAGCTTACCAGTTGGACGGTGGGTCAGGTCCTAGAGAATGGAAGACAACACTGCATTTCTAAAACGGGCATCTCTCCGGAACCGACAGTCCAGTCTGTAGTGGCGCACGAAGGTCGAGGGTTGAGACCAGGTTGCCACACGGCACAGTTCCAGCAGGTCCACTCCTCCAAGGAGAGCTGCTGAGGAAGACACGGCTCTGGTGGAAGGAGCCCGAATCAAGGCTGGCGGAGGCTGCTTGGCTAGTTCG